>JARHVA010000118.1:2015000-2615000 GCA_037957365.1 Torreya grandis
TTAGAATTCAAATTGTTGTTTGCATGGCATTTTCTTACCATTTCTTCAATTTGGATGTTTGAATGTTTTTTGGTCAAGTTTGAGTCTTTTAAGCATGAGTGGAAGAACCTCCATATTATAATATTGTTAATGAGGTTCTATAAGGAAGTAAAAGTTGTCTTATTAAGGACATGATTCACTCATTAGTTCTTTTGTATAAACGTGTTAAGTGTGATTATTTTAGTCTTTAAAATGTTGTCAAGAGAGGTCAATAATTCATTGGGAAGGTATTTATAGTTTAAAAAGCTACTTATAAATGTATATATAAGTGATTTTTGTGAGTATTTTGGAAGTATTTATGGAGGGGTTGGATCCAAATGAGAAATTTATAGGGACCCTAAAAAATGAAAATCAAGTTTCTCTATTTGATAACCAATTGTGAAGCATTCATTCTGTGTTTTTAAAGTTGAAATGTGATATGGATTAATGGACTATGAATAAGGTTGTGAAAAGAGAAACAATGTAGTATGGTGATTTATTTTCAAATAGGTCAAGAATTTGAAAATATATGTAGGTTTATTTCCAAGGAAAACCTCTATTTATTATATCAAGTCCATACAATGTATTTTATGTGAATTGGTTGCAAGGTAGAAACTAAGTTGCCAAGTAGAAATGGTGAAATTATGTATGTGAAAGATGAAGAATGGATAATATATAATGATTTTTTGTTTCTAATGGAAGTGATGACTAATATTTTAGCATATAAGTGTCTATTGAATCTGTAAAAAACTTCTCATTAGGAAACTTGTTGCTACGATATTTTGTATTATGTGTTTTATAAGACAATATACATGCTAATGTGAAGAGGAATTAATGTAAGAGTGTAAAAATATTTGAATAAGACTTTCAAGAATTTGGTAATATTGAATCTCCACTTTTTTGACATTATTGTATGAGTTCAATTCATTTTGAAACATAAATAAACTCTCTGGTCTTATATTCTGTGTTTTTGAATCGAAGTATGAATTGTGAAGATGCATCACTATAGGAAACTAAGAGAATGATGTTTGCATTGTATAAATAATGGGTAATTGATCTTTTTCAATTTATTAATGTTACATGTGCATGATACAGGGAATTATTTTCACACTAAATTCAACATAGTTCTATGAAGGTATACCTTATTCTGAATATACGACACAATTAAGATGATATTTCATGAAAAATGATAAACTGAGTGTCAAATAGGGATTGAATGGATTCATGAAGTATAAGAGGTCAAGATAGACTTAGATTTGTTGTTATAGTCAAGGGAAAATATTTTTAAAATTAAAAATAACAAGGTTTATCCTCTTAGACACATATGATCATAAACATATTATTTTGAATAAAATTAAAGCAGAGGTATTAGGAATATAATTCATTAATTGGCAAATAAGTGAGACCATTGTGTGGGTCTTAGTTTTCCATCATAGTCCTATGAACATGAGGGAAATGTCTAGAGAAGTGTTTTGTGATTTTCAAGTACCTATAAACCATGTATTAAAACTACATACCAAAAATTAGTTAAAGTTGTAAAGAGAGTAGTTGGTATAAAATAACTGAAGAGGTTAGTGATTGTGAGGGGTTTTGGAGTATGTTTAATAAACCTAGTGGAAGTTATTTGTGATCAAGATTATGTATAAATATGTAACCTATTCAAAATTTAAAGTCATTTGGCTTAAAGGATCTTGAATGGGTAGTGAAGAGTAGTGAAAGTATGAGTGCATGAAAGGGAATGGGATGGTGAATGTAGTGAGGTGAATAGACGAGTGGGATATGCTTAAAGGAATCCAAGGGTAGAAAACAAATAAAGACAAAGTTGTTTAATGCATAGTGAAGAGAAGACAGAGTAACAATGAACTTGATAAGGGAATTGATAGTAAAGAGTTAATGGACAAGTTTTGTTTCAAAAAATGCTAATTTCAAGAGTTAGAGTCATTGAAGGAGCAAAGATCAAGCGTATCTATGCATCAATGATATAGGTAATAGGCTGAGTTTTTATAAATTTATATAGAACCCATGCTTAGATGAAATTTGAAGGTTATAAAATATTTAAACTCATATATGGTTTCTTATTGAGGAAGAATTTGGGGGTTTAATTTATCTTAGTGGTTTATAAATGAAATTTTATGTTTGGTTTGAGTAAGATAAGGCCATAGTTGAAATTTGTTATCTTGGGTTAGTTAATTTAAATTATATATATATATATATATATATATATATATATATGATGATGATGATGAACTATTTGAATCTTTTAAACTAAGGCCTATAGAATTTTAATTAATGAGCATCAATCATTTTTAATAAGTTTACTATATATAGACTATATGTTTATAAAAGTGATTATGGGATGAGTTAATGTGATTGAGTATACATGTTTGTATAATGGGAAATATTTGGTGATATATTTATAACTATGATACTTTGTGAAATTATTTATAACTATATATGTGTATTTATGTGGTATGGATTTTGTAAGTGTATGGTACTTAAAATAAATTGGTCATTAATGAATTATATGAGGAAACATGCAACTGTGAATTAATGTCATGATATGAATATTTAGACTATTTTATTTATTCATATGATATGAATAAATAGTTGTTATAGTTAAAAATATATGATTATGAATAAATTAGCTAATTTAAAAGGATATGTTTATAATCAATTAGTTGATGTATACTATTTAGATGCATATGATAGAAAATATGGGGTTATATGATTTATTTGTATTCATATGTGTTATGGTATATTTATATGGAAATATGTTCATTGAATTTTTTGATTTAGTTTTATTATTTTTGAATTAATTTCGTGTTAATGACTCTAATCAAGTAGGTGAGATGGAATTCATGTACTTACTTAATGCCAATAATATACAAAGTTAAGGAAATCGAAATGAGTTGTGTGTGAATTTGATTGATATTAGAGATCTAAAAACTATTTTAAAACTTTGGCCAAAGTAATGTTTATGATTTAAACGTTGTCAAATCACCTATTTGATTTAGTTTGCATATTTTACATGATATCATTTTAGAATGTATTTCTTTATGGTATGTTTCATGTGATATTTATATTATAACATATGGGTTCTAATTGACATTCTTGATTCCCACAACATCATTATCTACCCATCTATGAAGAGAGGTCCATTCCTTGGTTGGGAGATTGTGTGGGGGATCAATGGTAAATGTTTGGTGTGGAAAATCACTCAAATGATACTCCCCCTCACCTATAATAGTCTAATGATATAGGTTTTACTCATAAATGTTTTTGGATAATAATGATTTTATTTTGACTTGTATGTTTTGTGGAACATTATATTAATTGTAATCTGATATTCAGATATGTGATATTGTATACTTGTATTATTTGATGGAAATTTTATAGTTGCATCAGATGGTTATTTATTTTTGTATATGCTATGATATTAATCTTGTAATGATTGATTTTTATTTGAGGTATTATAGTACTATTCTAAGTTTTACTTATGGAAGAAAATTTATATTCATATATAGTGATCATTAAGTAAATGAATCATATGATTAATCTGATGATTAAAATAATAGTTTTCTTAATGATGCATTTAGTGAAAGATCTTTAGTACTTGGAATTAATTGAAATAATTTGTTAATGAGTTAATTTCTTAATTAAAAAAATTAGTTGTTCTAATTCTAGTTTAACCCTGAGGGGTTGTTACATTGTGGTATTAGAGTTGAGGTTCAAACTCTTGGACATAATGAGTTAAATAACATATTAATATTATTCTATTATCAAAAAGAATAATTTCATGTCAAAGACTAGATGGCAAGGGTACATCCAATGTCAATAATACCAACCCTCTAGTTGACTCTAATCAATTTGCCACTGAACAAGATGTAAAGCTTGATTAGATTCTCGCAACCATAAAAGAGACTAGGGACTAAATACTTACCCTTGAATAAGAAGCTCATGACCATATAGAGGAAAATAATCAATATGAACCTAAAGATCATTCTATAGAGCAATAAATTCCTCATAAAGCTATACAAGAGGAGGTACCATAAGATGAAAGAGCTTGTGTAGCTATAGAGCTTGCATAAGATATGAATAAAGTTAATCCACCAAAGTTTGATGGAAACATTTTGGGAGATGGAGCAGAAGCATGGATGACTTAGATGAAGAAGTATTTCAAGATACAAAATTACTTTAAAGTCACAAAATAAATTTATGGAGCTTACTATTTGGTAGTGAAGCAACAATATGGTGGTCAAACAAGAAATTGGAGATGAATCTCAACTCAACTACCACTACATGGGAATTGTTTGTGAACTTGTTGAGATCATGATGGCTACCTCAAATCTATTCTGACTAAAAGCTGATAGATTTTTAGAATCTAAAGTAAGGATACCTTTTAGTAAATGAATATTGGAAATAATTCACCAAGATTCTAAAATGTGTTCCTCAGTATCAAGTGGATGAGAGGTTTCACATCAATAGATTCTTTATAGGATTAAAACCCCAACTTGGATATGATGTGGATGTACATGGGTTATATACTATGGAACAAGTCTTAAAAAAGATAATAAAATAGGAGTATAAACTAAAGTCACTTGTTCAAGTCAGAGAGAAATTCAAGAAAAATTTTAGAGGTCCTAAAATGAATTTCAAAAATAATAATTAGAAAAGGAGTGAAAACTCTAAAAATCAATTCAAGAATAAGAATGCAAAGTTTAACAATAATTCAGGGAATAAGAAACCATGAAATAGATTCAAGGGAAATCAACAATTTGATAGGAAAGGACCACTAGGTGGATTCTTTATTTGTGGAGGTAATCATTAAGCTAGGGAATGTACTCAAGGGAAGTCAGATGGTAAAACTAAAGGTCCTACTCTATAATAAGGATCTTTTCAATAGAGAATTCATGTAGTTGTTGATAGCTGTCAAGCTGAGTTTTAGGCTTTTTTTATTAAGTTATAAGGTAATTTATTTGGTCATCTAATTTTAATTTTGATTGACATAGGAGATAAAAAATGTTTTATTGCTCCTAAAATTCTTAACAAGTTGTCCATAAAATATTGAATTATGGTAAATGCATGGTTAATTCAATATGGGAAGGAATCTAAGGTCAAGGTTGATAAATGTTTGGTCAAAATTGACATCAAACTACCTGAATTCACTATGGTAGTGGATCTATTTTCAACACCACTATGGTCATATGATGTTATCTTAGGAGTAAATTGGTTAGCTCATCATAAAGATAAGGTGGATTGTTTTATTAAAATATATAGAATGTTTGGATGATTTGGTAAAATAAACCAAAATCCAAGGAGAAAAAATGAAGATAAAACTTAGATAGGTTTCTATAATTTAGTTAATGAAATCAAAGAGAAGATGATGTCAAGAATTTATTATTAAGATAAATGTGATGCAGGTGTTAGTGCCCAAAATTGTAATGAAGTAATTAGGCCCTTTTCAAGTATAAATGTTGAGTTTATTTCCTAGTTCTAGTTTTCAAGTGCCTTTGTTTTGTCAAAAATATAAGTGAGTTCATGTATGTGCACTTTAAGAAACCATTGTTTCAAGTTCCCTAGTTTAGACCCCTTGATTTAAAAGTAATCTTAATCAAGAACATTTTAATATGTTATGAAATTAGTTGTATTTTCTATACTAAGGATTGGTCATGTTTATTAACATGACTAAAACTTAGTGTTTCACATAAATTTTGATTTATTTCCTTAGAATAAAGTTGTAAAACTTGAAAGAAGGGAGAGGTTAGTAGAACCTGGATTTGGTTTCCACTCCATGATCTAGATGATTATAGATACTCTTCTTTATCTTGGGAGGAATGACTTATAGATAATAAATCACTAAATTGATGAATGATTAGTTAGATAGTAGGGTGGATTGCCTATCAAGCTATATCTAAGAATCACAATCTCCCTTGGAGGTTGTCAATCCACACTTTAAAACAATCAAGTTAAATTGATAGCATAAATAATAGAAGATACTAAAATTAAATACAAGAAGTGCTTGAAATAGATGAATTTGACTAATTATATTAATAAAGGATTGAATATTAATACCAAATAAATTGGGTATGATTTAGAAAATAGGGTGATGTTTTGTGATTAGGCAAAAAGTCAAAAAGTGGGATTTGGTTGGGGTTTGATGGGTGAAAATAGATGACTATCAAAATTGTCACATAGTATTTGTCAATGGTCGAGTAAGACCATCGATGGTTAGGGTGACCATCAGAGGTTGGGTAACCATCAATAGTTATGGATAGGCCTTCGATGGTCAAGGTGACCATCGATGGTTACTATGGGTTTTGGTCTGGTTCAATAAATTGGTTAACAAGGTTGTATAATGGATTCTGGAAGATAAAATAGAGAAACTAATCATTGATACTAATAAAAGATAGATAATTAGCTTATTTTCTTAAATAATTTGGAGGTAGATGGATAAAAATCTTGTTGGTGGAATCTAGTGAAATTTTGGTAAAGTAACAATGTCTTGGATGTGATTGATGAATTACAACACCTCAGGTCTCTAACTTGGTTACTGGTGTGTTGGAAGAATACCCACAAAAGAAGTTTTGAGATAAGAAGCTCTGATAATTGTTGATTCTCTCTAATTCTTGATTTCTCTAATTCTAGATCCCCTTTACCTCCTCATCCTCTCTTTTTATAGAAGGAAATAAGTAAAATAATAAGTTAAACAAAGTGTTAAGGGGTCATCTAATTTTAGTCTTATCATGCATAGTTACACGAGTGGCTAAGAATAAAAAATTGAGGTAGAGTTGAGCTAGAGTTTAACTATTCAAGTGGTTAAAACCTAAATTTTGAAGGTTAAATCTAACCATCAATGGTTATGATGACTGTCAGTGGTCAATAGTTCAAAGGTTAAGCTATTCAAAATCAGTCAATTTTGACTTAGGTTTATGGTTGAAAGGTTGCAAGATAGTCCATAGGAGGTCTTGAGGGTCAGTTTGACATCTAGAACCATCATGTGTAGATTTATAGTGTCTACATTTTTCCCCCTTTTATTGTGTAGTTTGTATCAACAAGTTGTAAAACAAAAAATGGATTACAGGTCAAAGGTTAGGTTGCCTCTAGCATGGGAAGAGGTGTTCCCCCTCAAACTAGGATTTGATGAGTGAAATAGAATTAGGTAAGGGTTTGATGAGTGGGTAAGTGGGTGATAATTTTAGTGATAGGTTGGGCATTGAAATTCAAATATGTGCATAAAGTGTGACTAAGTGTAATAGCCACTATTTCACATTGACTAGGTTGTCATGGTTGGTAAAAATAAGGTTAGCATTAGAAGGACAAGTGATAAGTAGACCATGTGACTACATTTAGGAATGATAGTTGGATTACACTCATAAAATCAAGTCTCCTAGGTAATGTGAGTGTATTTGTAGGTATCCAAGGTAGGAAGTGATCTCAAGAAGACATGATTAGGTTGGGGTACAAACGTAGTGCAAGTTTATGTTGTTTAATATGGTAATGTAGTCATAGTGGTCAAAGTAAACAAGGTAGGTTTATCACAAAATAAGTGGAAGTTGGGCCAAAATGACCAATATTAAGGTTGAGATGGTTATTTTACTTGGTGGAGTAATTAAACTCCATTGATATGTAGTTTGTTAATGGATTTGTTTGATAAACATGTAGTTACAAAAGAAAAAAAGTGACAAGGTCGATCGTCAATAGTCAAGGTTGATCATCAGTGGTTACATCTTGATCATCAATGGTCATATATCAACCCTAAAAAGGTGATGGTAAAAAGACTACCATGGGTTTTATTTCTTCATTGTGAAGTTGACATTCAATGATTTCATTATGACTCGAATGTAACAAATAGTGATGTTTTGTTATTTGTTGAGAGATAGGAGTGAAGTGTTAAGTGGATATTGTTGGATGGAGAGTTGAACAAGGTGAGGTGGAGGTTTGGATTATG
This sequence comes from Torreya grandis, assembly GCA_037957365.1. NCBI lineage: Eukaryota > Viridiplantae > Streptophyta > Pinopsida > Cupressales > Taxaceae > Torreya > Torreya grandis. The sequence goes on from JARHVA010000118.1 coordinate 2,022,967, forward strand.
AGGATGTAGAAAGGACAAGGGTGAGCATGGGGTGTGATAGCGGTATTTAGGGCACCTCCACATTGATGATCATGGAATGAGGTAAGGGGAGCAATGAATTTGGTAATGTTTATTGGTTAAATAGATGTGTGTTGGATTATGGGTAGGTTATGCCTATGGTTGGGGCTAGGTTTAGGGTTAGGTTTATGTAATGGGGTAGGTGTATGTAAAAATGGTAGAGGGGTTAAACTTTTGGATGGGTAGTGTAGGTAGGGGAGAGTAGATTATTTTAGGTAAGTTGAGAATTATTTGTGGGTTTTTGTTTTAGTAGTATTAGGGCCCTAAGATTAGGGTTGGATTTCCAATGGTCACCTAATAGTGACTGTCAGTGGTCACTATCAACCATTATCAATTGACAAGTGACCATCGATGGTCAATAGGTGACTGTCGATAGGTCACTATGTGGTGATCATTAATGGTTTGTCTTTAACCATCAGTGGTAGACAATGTGTTAATGATGGTCCTAAGATGAAAATAAATTATTGATATTAGAATATTTAACCATCAATAGTTGATGAAATAGGGTAGATTTTTTTAAAGGTTGCTTGATAAATGGGATGGCGGTTGGTAAGAGTGAAAGGGGTGTATAGGTTGTCTAAGGGTAAAGTAGGTAAGTCATAATGTTAGTGGGTAAGGGTGACAATTAAAGGTTTTAGTTTAGTGGTAAAGTTTTTAGGAAAGGGTTAAGGGTAAGTGGGTGGAGAGATGAGTTATGATAGGTAGAGTCTAAGTTATGGCTGTGGGATTGTTTGGTATAAGGGGTGAATAGGTAAGGTTAGAGATAGAGGTAATAGGTAGTAGTTCATAGGTGATGTTTAAAAAGATAGCTAAACTAAGGTATTAGTATGGCTATGTAGGTGAGGTAATATATATAGATGTGAGATTAAGTGCTATAATTATTGGATGAGGTCCATCAAGTGAGACAGACTAAGAGTGGGATAATTTGTTAATAGTGGGCTTAAGTAGCATTTGGTACTACCAACATGTGCCCTAAGATGTGGTGATGTTAGTGGCACTCATCAAGAGATGATATCTAGCCACTAACACCTTCCTACTCCTACTAGAGAGATGATGATCCTGTTGGAGGACATTCACTAGATTATGTGGCTACCACTATGAGGGGAGCAATAGAGCACATTGAGGGTGAGAAGTGGGACCAACTCATATGTGTGTTGTATGGTGATGATTTGGTATATGTGAGGTGACATGATAGGGGTATATATTATGCACCCTTGTATCACATGGATAGGGCATGAGATGGGTGCTCACCATGATGATGATCATGGTGACTTGTTATGCATTGCTTGACTTGAGTAATGGTAGATTTCCTTCATCATTACTAGGTTTTTTGGTTGGCATAATGATGGATTGAACTATGTACACTTGGGGACCTATCTTTCTAGTGTATATATATCAAGAGCTATGAGGTTTTAAGGTACATAAGAGGTATGTTATCAGCATTGGCTTTGTGTTATGTTTCTAGGCTTATGAGCACATCAGGGTTCTCTAACTAGGTGGGATACCATGGCATAGCTTCATTCATATTTAGGGTAGGTTTCATGAGATGGAGGTATGATTATGCCCTCACAAGACCAAGAGGAGGGATACATGATCTATAGTTGTACAAGGATTGATTGGTTGCTTTGGTGGTGGGTGTTGTGATCTAGTGACCATATGTTTGATTTATTTCATGGGCTAGTCATATGAGGTAGACTTTATCACTATTGAGTTATAAGTGGATCTACAAGAGGCAATATTAGGAGGTCAAGCTCATCACTTTTGACAAGGTGAGGAGGTAGTTTGTATTGGTATAAGGGATCCTTAGGGAGTTCCCTAGATATAAGAGGGAGGACATAGAGTTCCCATTACCAATCCTAGAGCTAGAGGAGGTATTTATTAATCATGAGGAGCTATTGGTGAGGGCTAAGGTTGATGATGTAGGTGTTACTAATGGGTACCCTATGTGGTTTTAGGCACACTACAACATAGCCATTTTTGGAGGTGATGAGGGTCCATAGGACATGAATGTGGATGTAGAGGTAGGGGGTGGTGATTAGAGGGGTGAAAATGCTCCAAACAGATAAGTATTAGTTGTTAAGAGGGATCAGACATGGGTGGTACTAGCTATAGTATAAGCATCCTTGGAGTTAGTGACTTAGGAGAGGGATGCATAATAGGTCTATGTGGCTACACTTACAAGAGAGAGAGATCAAGATAAGGCTTATCTAGTCATAGTTATATAGGAGATAAAATCTCTTAAATAAGTAGGAAGGCAAGTAACAACACTTACTAGACCAGTGGGGACTATTTCTATGGCTGGATATGTTGTGATAGTGGAAGAGATACATTATTATGAGGCCTTGGTTTTCACATGTCTCCTAGATAAGCTTAGATGGGGCAAGTATAGAGTAGGGATCACTAGAGGGGCCAATAATGTGACAATCGATTAGTGGGCTACATCTATAAGGGGACAGGCAAGTTCAAGAGGTGGATAGGCCCCAAGAGGCAGTGGTGTTCTAAGGTATTAGACTATGATGAGACGTGTGTTTTTTATGTACTATATGATTTTGATACTAGCTTGTGAGCTGATGTAATGAAATCTACACATATTTTGAGAGATATGCACATATTTGTATATATGATTATCATGTTGATTATGATTTATATATATGATCCTTGTTTATGGTTTGTTGTTCATGTTTATAGTGTTCATGTTGTTATTTTATTACTTGATATGATGGTTGATGTGTAATTACCTATCTAGGCATGTGATGTGATGGCTACTTAATTTATGCACATGACATCATTTTGATATTTGATGCATGTTGTTTATGATATGATTATGTTTATGCATTGTTTTTATCATTATGGTTTATGGATCATAGTTATATGGATGTGATAAATGATAGGATGGTGATGTTGTGATGATGATGTATATGATATGGTTATGTGATGATGATGTTCATTACTGGATGTTATGTTTTAGTGATGATTATGGTCATGCTAAAATTTAATGAGTATATGCTTCCTCATCTAGATTTAGGCATTTGGTGGATATGTATTAATGATTCATTTATTTTTTATGTATGATTAAATTATGGTAGATATGTTAAATGGTTTAGTTTATGTGATTTATCACTAGATGATGCTTGTTTTAGGAGATGTTTAATTCATTAAAATGTTCTTATGGTGAAAAATATTTAAATGAATAAGGTAAAAACACATGGTTAAATGCATTTATTTCGATGAAGGTGTTGTAATCTTAGAAACACATAGAGTAGGTTGGATAATGAAACTAAATGTGAGAAAAGAAAGATAAGATAATCAAAAGATAAACATCTTAATAAATGTATCAACCAGTATGAGAAAATAAGAAGATATGATGTTCCTTCTTTGACAAGTAATAAAACAAACCAAAGTTGGATTTGCTTATGAACATAAACCCTTAAAAAGATATGCATTAGTGTTTATTAGTTGGTTAAAAAGGTGTCTTGATCACATAATGTCAAGTAAGCTCAAAATTTCTTACTTATAAAGTGTATAAATAGGGAGGGGGATGAAAATGGAACCTTCTTAGGAGACTATCTTGCCTCTTCTATAGGTTATCGAAGAGCCATTATAAACAAGTCCATGTCATTTAAGGTGTAGATTGATTGATATGGGAAGTATACTTATGAAATTCAATTAAAAATTCCAAAATTAACTTTGCATTTTATAATTTTTTATAATGTATATTTTTCTATTTTTTATTACTTGGAGGGATGGGGAAAGTTGATTGATGTCAGGAAGCTTCCAAGAAATTACTACACTTTGACCAATGATTTACTTAGCCATCCTTTAAAGGAGTGGTCTAAGTTTTTGATTTTTTTTTACGGCTTAGCATAACTATCCTTCAAGGGAGTAGTCTACTTTATATTAAGAAATTTTGATATATTTTTAGTAGTTTTCCTTTGAGGGAGTAGTCTGCAGGTGCTAGAGAGTGACCCATATGATTTATTTTGATTTTTCTTTTGATTTTTGCTTTTGATGTCATGGGCTTGCTTATATAGGCTTAAAGTTTCACCTTTTATTAAGGTAAAACTAAATCACAAGAAGGTTGATGAGGTGTAAAATAGGTTTAAGTGACAATGACCATGGGAATATGTCTATGAAAGGGGCAAAAAGTACCATGAAAATCATGCCATGGGTAGAGTCATGGTACCCATGTTCAAGATTAGGTGAAGAATGTAACAGATAATCACATGCTTTAGTTGTAATCATTTATCTTTAAAAAAAGGAGATGAATATGGTTTGAAAATAAGAGATGAGCTTAAGTTAGACAAAAATTTAATTTGATCCATTTAAAAAAAAGAAAAGATGCAGATGTGAAACATTAAGGGGATCAGGTTTTGGGTTCCCTGCAAGAGAGGATAACTGGTAAGCTATTGATCCATACTTATGTGTTATGATATATGTTTTAAGATAATTGAAATAAAAATTTCTCTATTTTATTTTCTCCATATTGGTGACATGTTAATTTTCCTTTATGATGAGGTCTTTGATATTAAATTCTCACACTTTAAGGTGTTTCTTATATGCATTCTTGATTTTTAGATTTGGACAAGAAGAATAGCCTCTACCCATTTGGTAAAATATTTGATTGTAGTGATGATAGAATGATGTCATTGTGAATAATGGGGGTTAATTTCACTAATAATATCTAGACCCCATTATCAAAAGGGCCAAAAATATTTAGATATCCAAATACTATGGCTAGGTGCCTGATGTAAATTAGCATGTTGTTCACATTTGACATATTTTTCACATGATTACAAAAATCATGGTTAAAGGTGGGCCAATAATATCCAAGCTAAAGGATGCATCTAGCTACAGCTAGAGCACTAAAGTGTCCCCCACAAATCCCATCATGCATTTCCCTGATAGCATGAGAGGTTTCATGACTACATAAGCAAGACAAGAAGGGACCATCAAAGCCATGTTTTTAAATATTTTCCCCCAGTATGGTATAATGTGAGGTTATTTGAATAAATTCTCTTTAAGCATTCTCAAAAATATCAAAAGGAATATATCGAGGTTGAGATAGTCAGAGGTGTACTGATACCAAAGGTTGAGTTGGGTCTCCTCCACATTGAAGATGGTGGGAGAGTCTAATTTTACATAACAGGGATGGTTAAGTTAGTGGATAATGATAGATATATTATATTCAAAGGGTGCATATGGATATAGGAAGTAATGGAATCTATTATATTAGCAAACTTTTTCATAGATCATGGAGTGGTTTGGATACAGTAGTGTTCAAATGATGCTAAGATTAAGTCAGATAATTATTCATACTATTGAAAAACATAATTTTTTCACATTTATAAGAGGTATTTATTTGATTAACCATGAGTTGAGAGTCACCATAAATGTTGATCATTTTGACTCCCAAGGCTAATGTAGTTTTGAGGCCTATCACTAAGGCTTCATACTCAACCATATGTTGGTAGATTCAAAATCTAGCCTAAAGGATAAAGAAGATGTTTACTATGAAGGCAGATAAGGATGATGATGGATACCCCACCATGTTTAAACTTTGATCCATAAAAGAACATGGTCATTTGAGAAGTGAAGTCTACCTGAGAGAGGGCTGTGATGGACTCATCTAGAAACTCAAGAGGAGGAGGTTAATTGTTTGCTAATGATGCTTCAGCCAATTGGTCAAAATTGACTTGCCATTTAATTGAATTTTGCTAAATAAACTCAAGGTAAAACTCAACCATAAGAATAAACCACTTAGACATATGCTAGTTTTGGTATGGCTTGGAGTGCATATGCTTGAGAGGGTTAGTGTTGGTTATGGCATAGGTCTTGTGGTTGAGAAGGTAGTGGAAAATTTTGGTGGCCACGAAGACCAAGGTTAGGTAAAATTTATCAGTATGGGTGTATCAAGTCTCATACTCTATAAGCATATGACTAATATAGTAGATGGATTTATCTTTATGTTACTCATCCTAATGAGCCAACATTGCCCTTAATGAGTGGTCAGTGGTAGAGATATAAAGGTAAAAAGGTTGATCTTCCTTGGGAGGAAAGAGGATGGGTGGGGATAGAAGGTACTCTTTAAGTGAATCAAAGGCCTTCTAATAGTAATTGTTATATTTAAAAGATACATCCTTCTTTAGAAGGTGGTGGAAAGGTTGGCATAGATTTGAGAGCTAAGAGATAAAGTGATGAATGGATTGGAGCTTCCCCTACAAGATATGGAGTTAATTGAGGTGGGTACGAGGAGGTATGTCAAGGATTATTTTTATTTGGCAGGATTGACTTCAATTCCCTAAAAGGAGACAATAAAGATAAGGAGCTTTCCTGACAAGACCCTAAAGATACAATTCTTGGGGTTAAGGTGGACATGATAGTGGATAAGTCATTCAAATATAATTTTAAGGATGGCCAAATGTTATTTACGACATTTAGATTTCCTAAGAAGGTTATTGACATAGTCTTATATGATTTTTTGAATAAGGTCATTGAAGATGTAGGTCATAGCACATTGGTAAGTTATACCAGCATTCTTCAGTCTAAAATGCATGACCTTATAGTATAAATTCCCCCATGGGGTGATAAATGAAATTTTGTGTTGATATTTAGGAGCAATTAATATCTGATTATAGCTTGATAATCCATCTATAAGAGATAACATCTCATGGCCAACTATAAGGTCAACAAGCTAGTCAATGCTTGGTAAAGGAAGGCCATCCTTTGAGAAATTAAGGTTAAAGTCATGAAAGTCCACACAAATTCAAAGTCCCCCTATGTATTTGGTGATAGGTATGATGTTCGAAACCCATTATGGATAGTCAATGGGTTGATTGAAATTGATGAATAGGAGACATTGAAGCTCTTCTTTGATGATAAGGGCTATGTGAGGGTACATTAATCAATGTTTTTACCTAATGGACTTAGCATCATGGTTGGTGACTATGTTATGGGTATAAATGGAGGGGTTGATTCTTAGCATATCACTATAAGACCAAACAAATGTTATGTTTCAATATTGTAATAAGGAGGGGTAGTCTTGAAGCTCCTTAGAATTTAGTGATTAGCCAATTTTGACAATGCATAGGTTATCTAGAGTGCACAAGTTGATATCCATGGTGTATTTATTTAACATGGTTGAAGTCTTAGGAGGGAGGGATTTATGGATAGAGTAATTTTATGCACCAAGATAGGTGAGAATGAAGTCATCATATTGACACCAAATGGTATTAATGTTAGGAGAGTCATCTCCTACCATCTCAGGATGAGTCAAAGGAATAGTTATGGTTCCCTCATCCTTTTGATAAGCTAGGGGTCTAAGGATGATCATGTTGATGAAAAAAATCTAGGGGGGATGATGTTAGAATATTCAATTATCTATTGTGGAGTAGAAGGTGAGGATGTTGTTTCCTCATTAATGGGGGTAATGGGAGGCGATTTGGTTTTTTATTTAGGTGGCATGAAACCAAGGCCATGTTTTTAGTGAGGTTTTTGGATCTTGATTGGAAGAAACTTATATGGCCCATGATTATATTGGCCTAGACCAAATCCCTTCCAAGAACACCTATAAATAAATGTCTTGGCAAACTCTATTTTATCTATGTTGGAAAATATAGAGGTGAATGGTCAAGGTGAAAAAGAGGTGGTAGAAGTGTCTAGTGGTGAATAACCAAGTTAGTGGTCAATATTAGGGTCATAACTAGGTTGTTGGTCAATATTCTCATGCACTTGAGGAGTAGGAAAAGTGTCTAGTGTCAAAATATGATACTCCCTCAATGAAAGAAGCTAGAAGGTTGATTCTAAAGGGTCTATTATGGGGATTCAAGAAGAAGGGATGGAAGAACTAGTGGATGATTCATTAGTATAAGGAGATGGGGTTTCATCTTGTATTAATGAAGGCTTATTGGATGGGGTAAGGAGAATATCATTGGGCTAGTACATCATATTACATGATGTAAAAGGACTCAGTTTAGCTTATATGGTAACAACTTGACCTTCATATTAAAATTTGATGAATTAGTGCAAGGTGGATGGAATACAACACATGGAATGAATCCAAGGGCATCCTAGAAAATGTTGTAATGGAACTCACCTTCTACTATGTATAATACCTTAGGAAGTGTGTGAGATCCTAGGTGAATGTGAAGGATGATAGCTCCTAAAGTTGTGGTCATGGTATCATTGAATGATTGAAGCACCACTAAGGTTTTTGACATAATGTTCTCAAGTAATTTAAGTTGGTTGTATGTGTGGGAGGAGATAATGTTGATGTTAGTTCCCCTATCAATCATAAGCATCTTGATGTAGGTTTAGTTGATGTATGAAATAATGAAGTGGGGAAGATATGGGTCATCCAAATGGATGGAGGCTATTTTTGAATCCTTAAAGGTAATAAGGTTGGAAATTTGAAGAGCTCTGACAAAGGTTGCTAGAGGTTATGGATCTTCTAGTTAGACCTCTATAGATTGCAAGGCCTCTATTATTAATTGATAGTGATGGGGTGAAGTATTGATCAGTTCATATAAAATCATCTTAACCTATGTTTGGTGAAGCTATTTCAAAACTACTCATTAGATTGATTCATAAGGGTTTGGCTGAGAGGGACCCAAGATGGACACCTTGGGTTTGGTTAAAGTTAAATTAGCTTGGTGTTGGTTGGAGGTTTGGATGGTATAAGAGGGATATGTCCATACGATGGACACCTTTGCTTTTAATTTATCCTTTAGTTTGGCATGTGATCGTGTGGCCACATGAATGGTATGGATTTTGCGAAGAGTCAGGATAGAGGATTTATTGGGTTCTACTTCACTCTGAGGTGAGAGTGGAGGAGTAAGTAAATGTTGGTTGATGGCTCCTAGTTCTTAGATCAGTGTTGGGCTCATAGGAGGCTCATTTGATAATAATTCATCCTCGTGATATAATTGATGGGTTAATACTTGGAGAGATTTACAATTCTCATTATCATGCCTAAGTGTCATATGGTATGAGCATACTAACTTATCATTATACCAATATGGTTTAGGACTATGAGGGTTAAACAGTCTGATAAGGGGTAAGTTTATCCAAAATTCTTGAAAGAACCTTTATAGGATGGTTGTGTAAGACTTAGCAAAAGGTGTGGATTTCTTAGGTTTGGTATTTGATGTGGAAACCCTTTTAGGAGTAGGTCTGATGGTTAGAGATTTGGGTGAAGAATCATTCTTTGTGGATGGTTTTGGTATGGGTTACTTAGATGTAAAAGATGTTGGGGTATATTCCTAAGAACTAGGTAGTTTGGTTATAAAATGTTTGGTGAAAATGGGTGAGGAAGAAAGTAGGAGTGATGGTGTAACCAAAATTAGTGGTTGGATTTGGGTCTTGTCTAGGAAGGTTGGTTTCCTCACTAAGGTAGAAGGATGAGGTCCCAAAATAGAAGACAAAGTGAAAAGGTGGGGTAGAGTTTTGGTTTGTGTAATCGTGGGTGGTTTCACATTATTTGTTGGCTTAGTTTAGGGTTTATTTGGTAGGTTTGGTGGAGTTAATTCAAATTTCAATGAGGGGTGAGTAAGGTTTTGAATATTTAATATGCCAAGATTTTTGGTAGGCTTCACTAGAATAGTAGAAGGCAGCCTGGTTATTTTAGGTAGAGTCAATTCAAATGGTTTAGTTATGGTTTGATTGATAGGGGTTATAATGGCTTGGTTTTGGTGATAGTGTGTTTGATAGTATAAATGAAAGGTTGGGATGACAATGGTGTGGTTGGAGGTTCTTTCTTGGTTTGGCAAGTAAGCCCGAGACAATGCCAAAATGTGGCTTGATCTATGTTGGGTTGGGATAAGTACTCCAAGTTTTGTAGTCTAGAAAAAGGGTATAGATGGATTTGATCCCCTCGATACTGAGCTCAAAGGTTAAACCCCTGGGTGGAGAGAGATAAGTGGTTATCTAATCACTTTCCTCAATCAAAGGCTCCAAGGTTTGAGAAGATGAGTCTCCTATAGAAAAGGTAGGTAGAGATATCTCTTTCTTATGGATGCTTTCCAAAAGAAGAGTGGATTCTTGTATTATGGAGGAGAAGGATATGGTGGTAATGGATGCCTCTTTTGGTATGTCTTCAAGAAGAAAGGTAGGTGAATCCACTACCTCAATGAGTGGAGAAAGTGGAGGGGTTGTTTCTTTGGTCTCATTTTTTGAAAGAATGGAGAGTGATTCCACTATCTCAATAAGTGGAGGGGAGGGGAAGGCAGTTTTGTTAATGGATTCCCCAAACATGAATTGAATAAGAACTATGTTAATGGTATGGACTTCATGGTTATGGGAGGATTTTTCTCTATTATTTTCATTGTTCATAGAAGGGACATGGTTGGGAATCGTCTATCTAAAGATGTCAAGTGATTGATTTGGGGGTGCATTTGGGTTATCCAACACAAGTTCCCCCTTGTAAATGAGATATTGGATGATGTTCTTGAAGGTATTACACCTACTAACATCATGTCCAATGACATGATTAAAGGCACATAGTTCATTCTCATTATACCAACTAGGTACATAATGAGAGGAATTGAATTACTATGGAGGTTTGATTAATGGGATTTGTATGATATTAGTTTTTAACAAATTCTCCAAGACCAAAGTATATGACTCCCCTAGTAGAGTAAATTGATTTTCATTATTGTGGTTTGGGTTCCTAGTATTCTGATTAGAGGAATTAGAGGAGTTAGGTTGGTTAATAACAAGTGTAAGAGTGGTCTTATAGACAACCGCATTTATGGTTTCCTTATTTTTGGAGTTAGTGTTGGTTTGATTATTAAGTTTGGAGAGATTCTCATTTGATTTGAAGGTTGAATTCTTTTTTCTTAATTTCAACTTCCCTTCATCAATGGCTCTATTCTCTAATTTTTGTGCCATGGTGAAAGCCTCATCAAAAGTACTAAATATTTAATCCCATAAAGTAGAAGAGATGTGTTTGGCACAAGCCCAAGAAAAAAGTTCAATCAGCTCAGGTTGGGGTAAATAAAAAGAGAGTTGATTTATCAAGCTTCTCTAATGGGCTAAAAAGTTGGTTATGGACTCATTGTCAAATTTACAAATGGAATAGAGATTGGTGATGGAAATTTTCTTAGAGATGTTTATGGAAAAGTGATCTAAGAAGGTCTGAGCTAGTTGGGCAAAAGAAAAGAGGGAGCATTTTGTAATAGCACTATACCAATCTAGTGTCAAACCTAATAGAGACATAAGAAAGGTGCAAATAAGGAGGGCATCATAATAGGAAATCAAATAGAAAGAATGCCTAAATGCTCTTAGATGTTTTTGAGGGTCTTCCTTGCTCTAAAATTTTGAAAAAATCAAAAGTTTCCATTGAGGAGGATAAGGTCAAATGGGGACAGATGTATGAATTAGTTTGTTATAGATTTGGTCGTAAGATAGGAGGTTATGGGCACCAAATATAGATGACTTCAAATTAGTCATTTTGTCCATTAAAATTTTGAATAGGTCTATTTGTGGTTGTGTACCCCCATAGTTGTAAGGTAGATTATGTTGGGTTTGGGTAGGTGCAACATATGGATAGCTAGTGGGGGGTTAAGAATTTGCCACATATTGGTATGTGTACATGGGTGGTTGGGATGATGCCACATAAGAGTACATGGAGATATGTGGTTGGGTGGAAGGTAGAGCCACACACCCTTTGTAGGTTAGGGATGTAGCTTGGGTTTAGTGCAATGAGAACCTATTGAGGGATTGACATAGGTTGGGTTGAAAGTATGTTTGGATTAGTAGAGGGTGGGTGGTAACTTTGGTACTGATGGGAGGAAGGGTAAAAGGTGTGGGAACCACCAAGCTCTGAAATGGAGTGGAGGTAGGTGTGTTGGAAATGAAAGTAATGGTGGTGACACTAGTAGAGGGTACTCCCATGGTAAGTGGAGTACCAGTGCCCAAAGGTTAGGTTTCTCCTATACTAGAAGGGGTTTTGGTTGGGGTAGGAGGTGTTTGGGTGTTTGTGGTTAGGTGGGTTGATTTAGATGGTGGTATCAATAGGGTTATTAGTAGAGGATGATGTTTGGGTGACTAAAGGTTGGGTGGAGATGGTGGAAACATAAGTGTCACCCATAAGGTGGGATAACATTCCATAGGGTGGGTAAAAAATCGGAACCAAAGTAAGGGCATGGTGGTATATAGTGTTAACATAATGTTGGAGGGCTATGGGGTTGTTATCTAGAAATGTGGTGAAATTTTCATCACCTTGGCCAATCATCTGAGGGATGGTAGGACTTCCAAAAATATGGGGGAAACTCTCTACATCTGAGATGTACTCCATGGATGAGGGAGAAGAGGTAGATGGATGATTAGGAGGTAGATCCTGATTTGCCTGGTTTTTTAGTTGTTGCCTAGTTAAAACCATGCAAATCAGGAAAAGAAGAAGATATAAGCAATCTCACAACTTAAACAAAGAGAAGACAATAAAAAGTTAAGGAAATAGAACACAAACTAAAGCACATTAAATCCTAAGGTTATTTTTATCCTCTACTATGGCATATGCCTTAATCTTAAAGCAGTTATGAAGACCAACTTGGCTTATAGAGTAGGTATTAGAAAATATGTCTATGGTTGGTTTCACATTGTGTTTAGGATCTCAAAGGGATCTATGTTGGAAATTAGTTTGTGGTTTGATATTGGGGCCTACCCCCTCACTTCACACAATATAGTGATAAGGGTGTTAGGTGATTAACTAAGATATAACGATTACCAGAGATTATAATTAGTTAGAGAACTAATTTGGTTCTCCTCTTGGTGATGAAATCCAATTTAGATAGTTGGGAAAGGTGATTGGTAGGTGATGAAATCCTAGTCGGGCGTTATGTTAATGTTGTTATGCTTGATTAAGTGTAAGTGGTTTGGTCTTGTGTGTGTAATAAGAGTGACGTTATAATAAATTCACTTGATTAATTAATCTATGTGAGTTAAGATAAATAAGAAAATGATGTATGCAGTCAATTTTTAGCCCAAAATGAAATTTTGATTTCATTGTATGAGCAAAAATACAAGAAGAAGAAGCACCTAGATGTAACTATGAACTCAAGAAAAGACTCAAGGGTCCCACTAGGTATGCCATAATGTTTCATTCAAATTTTGATTTATTTCCTTAAAATAAATTTGTAAAACTTGAAAGAAGGGTGAGGTTAGTAAAACCTAGATTTGGTTTGCACTCTGTGATCTAAATGGTTTTAGATACTCCTCTTTGGCTTGGGAGGAATGAACTATAGATAAGAAATCACTAAAGCAATGGTTGATTAGTTAGATAGTATGGTGGATTACCTAGCAAGCTAGATATAAGAAGCACAAGCTCCCATAGAGAATACAAATCCACACTTTCAAACAATCAAGTTCTAAAAATAAAAGATAAATTGCTTGCATAAATAATAGAAGATACTAAAATAAAATAAAAGAAGTGCTTGAAAGAGATGAATTAAACTAATTATATTAATAAATGAATGAATATTAATGCCAAATAAATTAGGTATGGTTTAAAAAATAGGGTGATATTATGTGATCAGGCAAAAAATTAGAAAGTGGGATTTGGTTGGGGTTTGATAGGTGAAAGTAACTTGTTATTAAAATTGTCACACAGTGATTTTAGGTGATTGGGTATGACCATCAGTGGTTAGGGTGACTATTGGTGTTTGGGTAACCATCGATGGTTATGGATAAACTATCAATTGTCAAGGTTACTGTGACAGTTACTATGGGTTTTGGTCTAGTTCAAGAAGCTAGTTGATGAGGTTATAGAATGGATTCGAGAAGATAATATGGATAAACTAATTACTAAATCTAATAAAAGATCGATACTTAGATTTTTGGCCTTAAAAACTTATTGATGGAGTCTAGAGTAATTTTGATAGAGTAATGGTGTCTTAGCTATGACTGGTGAATTACAAGACCTCGAGCCTCTGACTTGGTCACTGGTTCACTAGAAGAATACCTACAAAATAAGTTATAATACAATAAGCTCTAATAATTATTTATTCTCTCTGATGCTTGATTGATCTGATTATGAATTCCATTCACCTCCTCCTCTCTTTTTATAGAAGGGAAGGATAGGTGAAACATTAAGTTTAATAAGGTGTCAAGGGGTCATCTAATGTTAGTCTTAGCATGTAGAGTTATGTGAGTGGATAAGAATAAAAACTCAAGGTAGAGTTGAGCTAAAGTTTAATTATTTAGGTAGTTATAACCTAACCATCGGTGCTTGAGCCTAACCATCAACAGTTAAGGTGACCATTGGCAGTCAATAGGTCAAAGATTAATTTAGTCAAAGTTAATCAATTTTGATTAAGGTTTGTGGTTGAAATGTTGTGGGATAGTCTGTAGGGGGTCTCGAGGGTCAACTTGACATCTCGAACTATTGTGTGCAATTTTCTAGTGTATACATTTAGTCAAAAAAAGGTTCATGTTTAGTCCCTTTTATTTTATTTACATGGTCTAGGTAATGCCTATGGTCCAAATCATTTGTTATCATGGTCTAAATAAAGCTTGGTCCATTTTTTTTACACTTAGTGTAAAAATATATAGGTCCTTTTCCTTTTGGAATTTTGCCTGCAAAAAATTCTTGATAGAAGTCCTTTGTTTCGACAAAAGTGTCAAGTTATTTTTCTTCAGGGAAAATGTTAAGCCCATATATTCTTAAGGGAAATTGTTTGGGAAAAAATGTTTGAAATAATTTTCCCAATGAGGACAAAAATGTAAAGGCTCAATTTATTTAGCAAAAGTGCAAAGTCTTTTCTTTCAGGGAAATTATTTTGGATAAAATGTCTAAAATAATTACCTTGATTAAATGTTCATAAAGGAAAGCCCAAAAGAGTATGTTTTGGATAAATTGTTTTGGAAAAAATGTCTCAAACAATTCTCTATTATAGAAATTCCAAAGATAGGGATGTCAAATATATGAATGTTAAGGACCCTAGGGATAAATAAAGATAGGAGTCCCAAAGACCAAAATGCCAAATAGAGCCAAAATGTAGATAGTTTGTTTAAAGCATTATACATAGAGCTCTCAGTTCATGCCTTTATCCTCTACCTACCATTCAACATGAAATCCAAGGAGAGAAAAATCCTAGTAGGTTTCATGCAATCTGAGTAGTTTAAGGTTAGTCAAGTTGGTCTACACTTCAAAAAATCATTAAAGCTTTCAAGGATCAAGCAAAGTTCATAGCACAAGTCTAGCTAGACCAGGGCATTTTGCACGTCATGTATAAACAAATGGGTCAGTTCACTTGTAAATTTTTATAAATTTGTTTAGAAATCATCTCAAACCAAAGAAGTTATATGGAAGTGATGTTATTCATGCCTTAAATATCTCCTAAAAGTTTGGTGCCTTCATGTCTTTTTGACTCAAGATGTAAGTTTTCAAAAAGGATGAACAAGCAATGTGACAGCTACATGAACACCATTAATGGTCAAATAAATGTCAAAATTAAGCTCAACCATTATCCATTAGGGATTCAATTTGATGGTAACATTACATCATTAATGGTCATGTAAAATTCAAATGATGGGTACATGGATGTCAAATTTAATCCATGGTAACTATCTATTAGGGGCTTAAATTTGATGATCATGTATATGTTAGATGATGGCCATGTGAATGTCAAAATTAAGTTTGGTTATTACCTACAAGGGCTTAAATTTGATGGTCACACACCTGTCATTGATGGTTATATGAGTATAAAATGATGGGCATGTGGATGTCAAATTTAATCCATAGTAGACAACTAATGGTATTTGATCCTTTGGATCTAGATCAATGGTTCACATCGATCCATGCACATAAATTGATGACATGAGTGAGAACTGACTCGTCAAAGGGCTCAAAACCTATAAGAAAGTGATAAGTATCTAATGTGTAGCAAAGGTCACATTTAAAGATAAGAAACGATGTGACATGGTGAATACCACATGGTCATACACATCATATTCAAAGGTCCTAAGTAGATCAATTTATAGATCTTTCACTAGTCATGAGCAGATTAACTAGGCAAGTTTCAAAATAAGCATGGGAGCTCCATAGGAAGTTTAAAGGCACTTTTTCAGCCATAGGGTATAGGTTGATTGGGAAGCCATAGGTACCTTATCTAGAGGCTCATAATGTAGTCCCTAGGGATTATATGAATATAACATAGGTCAAATGCTTATGAAGTCATCAAATTTCTATGATAAGTAGATAAAGGCACTTTTGCTAAAGTATAAAGTTAGGGTAGAGAGTGGTTTTTAGATATGTCAAATATTGGTTCAAAAGTGTGAGCTTGATGATTAGATAATGCATAAATCTTATTTATAACTATAGGATAAATTTATTACATGATTGTAGCATGTTCAAAATACAAAGGGGCTTATGTTCCTATATTAATGACCTCTATACAAATCTCAGGTAAAGCATATATGATAGGAAGTTTTAAAAGGGTGATAGGTATGTGTTCAGTACATTATAATCCAATGTGGATTTACTAACTTCTCATGTTCTCATTCAAAGACATCCTTGGGGAGGCTTCCTAGGGAGACTATAATGTCAGTTGTAACTTGGAAATTCATAGATGTGCAAGTGGGGCCAAAATTTCCCCAATAGATCAATGGTGGGAATAATGCATTTATACATTAAAAATAAAATTTATACAATAGGAGAGATGTATTGAAAAATAATTTTTTTCTAAAGGGATACAAGTGCAAAAGGGGTAAATATGTGAAAAAGTAGATTGGAGCCAAAAGGGAAAAAAAGTTATTTTAACCTAAGTTTGGCATTTTTTATTTGCTTTGTTTATCTGAGTTCCTCCATGGAAAAGATATTATAGGTTTGTGAGATAAATGTGGACCACTCCCAGGAAGATCTTAAAGTAGCCATGAATCAAGAATATTTTACAGTCATTATTGCAAGAGTAGTTTGTTCCATGGCATGAAGAAAGGAAGAACAATTGTCTAGAAGATTCAAGATTTACCAACGATTAATAAAAACACATCTTTAGGAAGTTGCACATAATAAAAATAATTATTTGGATCCTCAAATGAATATCCTCCTTCCATCTCATGTGAAAGATGTTTTCATCCAAAAGATCAAATGATATGCTCCAAATCATCATTATTCCTCTTAGAGGTAGTTAGAACAATGATTTTTATTGCAAATGGATGAAAATCTCATGTGTGGCAAAGGGCATATTTCAACTGGAAGCATCTTGGTATAATTGAAAGTTTGTTTTGAAAATTTAAAAGTTGCAACCCATAGTTCTAGATTTAAAAATGTATAAATACGGGTTTTGTCCTCTATTCTAAGGTTGTTGGTTTTTTTTTAGGTGTCCATTGTCTCCAAGTCTAGGTTTTGTAGAAATGTTAGCATTTTGAAGTGTTGATGTCTATAATATTTATTTTTAAGTTAATGAAAATGCTTGTGGTTATTTTCTATTTACTATTGATGAAGTAAAGTGATCTATTTTAAAAATATTGTTGACTAGATATCTAGTTTTATGTTCATTATTGGTTATCATTTTGAGCATGGATCTAGTTTTTTTTTTTTTTTTTGCATCATTTAAGAATCTATTGTTTAATAACTTGTTAAGGAACCCTAGGTTTATGGATTCAATAAGGAAAAGAATTTGAAATATTAGTTTCAGTGTATGTTCTAGTATTTCAGGGATCATTTTTTATTTACCATTATCTTACATTTGAAAGTGTTTATACTTCTTTACTAAGGAATATTGTCATGAAATACTACAAGACACCTTGTTCTTTGGAAGACACTAGCACACCACCCTCCATTTTATAACTATCCAAATGTTATACCATGTCCTACCTTGAAAATAATACACCCTATTACATATTATAAGTGTTATGTGCCTTGAAAATGCATAATATCTTGCATATTTAAAATGTGTTTGCAATTTGTGTTTTAAATTTTAGCATTGTAGTATTTTATTTGACCCTTATTGTTGAAGATTCTATAGAATGAAGATTGTAGTCTCTTTCCCATCTATATTTAGTAGATTTTATATGACTTAGATAATTTGTGCATTTTATGTGACAACCCTTCACAAGTGAAGTATGAAAACTTAGTTATGCCCCAGTCATATTTGTTCCTTATGCCAAAAAATCTTGATGGAGGTTGAATTGTTGAATTTCTCCATGTGAGAAAGCTACACCTTAGGTCCTCTCACCTTAGTTTAGGTACATCCGAATGTAGCAAGAAGCTGACCATACCTTCTGTAGGTGCCTCTCAATCATTTTCTACATTCAGTATAATTTTGATGCCTAACCCTTCCCTAGATACAATGACATACTAGTGGGTTTTTCATCATTTTTTGTCATTTTCTTTCAAGCATGCAAGGTCAATTGAAATAAGTGTACAATTGGGAACCAAAACTTCACTAGCACCATTATTGGGGATTAAATTAAAGTCCTGGTCAATTGTGTTACCAGGGACTCTTATAGAGAGCTATGAGTTTTTCAAATCTAAAAGTTTTCTGCCCATATTTTCTAGAATTTGACTATCTTGGCCATCAACATCACAACACTCCTCTAGAGATGTGCTAGGAAGTTTTAAGGTTTGGAAATTTGACTTCTACTAAGTTTATTACAAATAACTACTAACATTTCATGTTGAAAGGTGTTTTATCCCTTTTGAAACATTAATCAAAAAAATTTAGTGTCTTTGTTTTCTATCTCATTAAGCTTTAGCAATTTTAATTTTAGCATGTATCACAATAGTTTATCAACTGTTATATTCTAGAATTTTGATTCTAGTGGTGACTCCATTTTATCATCTAGTTTTAGGAAGATCAGTGCCGAGTTTGAATATCTTTATTAACCTTCAGCTTTGACTATTTTCTTGTTTGTAAAGCTAGGACTAAGATCATCTTTCAAAGGTGACCTATCTAAGAAACCTATTACACCCTTAATTATTACTCAAATAAGAAGGGGACAAGTTTGGAGGCCTATTGAAGGCAAAATTTTAGCTACTAAGGGTTGTCAATATTTTGACAATATTGAAATCTTTATTTACCCTCCCATTATTTAGGACTATCATAGTTCTCCTAAAATCTCTAAAACCTATAATCCTATGTATTACCTAGTTCCTTCTCAACTAATTGAATCTCCTCCCAAACATAATCCATCAAGCCCACCTCATTCACCCCCTCATATCTCTTTTCCATTTGTTCTTGAACCTTGAATTTAACTAATCATGAGGCATAGGGACTAAGATGAGAATGAATGTCCTAAATTCTATGTTCCCATATTTAGACCTATTAATTTTGATGAAATGGAAGGCTATCCTAATGAAGTCCCAAATGAAGTTAGGAAATGCTTAATAAAGTTCTAAGGGAACAATGCAGTGAGTGGTGATCAACACCTAAGGTATTTTTAAAATATTATTTAAGATTATGAGGTTGAGTATGAGGATGTGTGCATTAAGTTGTTTATGCATATGTTGGAAAAAGATGCTCATGAGTGGTTCAACTCTCTTCCCCTTGGATGCATTGATTCATGGGAAGAGATGGCGAATGTCTTTATAATTTAGTATGATGAAAGAGTTGATCCAAGGTTCCTTTTGGATGAGTTTGAAAACATCAAGAAGAACCCTAGTGAGTGTGTTCAGGACTTTAACACATAGTTTAACAAGAATATGATGTAGCTACCTAAAAACATTAGGCCCAATGATACAATGTGCTTGATAAAGTACTATGATGCTTTTGATAAGAAGGTTACATACTACTTGAGGGACAAGGCTCTCACAAACCTATGATTGTCATTCAATGTGGCCATCCAAATTGAGAATAACATAAAGGTTGTGGGAAAGCCCATAAAATAAGTGGAATTATGTGAATTTGGTCAATACTAAAAAAACACAATCCATAAACATAGCCATCCTTGAGAATACTATTAAAACATTGGCCTTTGTTGTCAAATAAATGCCATAGAAGTTGGCTAGAGCTAAAAAAGGGGTCCCTCATATGTCTATCAGTCAAGAGAGGGATCCAAATTTGAATCAAACACAAGGATTTCTTTCCACCACTGAGATAATGATAGAGGGAAGAGGCCTACACAAGAAAGAATAGATAGAAATCAAAATAGAGGGGATGTTAAAAAAGTACCTGATCCTTTAAATTCCAAGGTGAATTCTATAAATTGTGACATTAATATTGATTGGTGTGACAGGTACTTCCTTCCACATCCTACATTTGATACAGCTAAACCAATTGATGAAGATGTGGATGAATTTGAGTCTGCATCATTTGATGGTGAGATTTTAATGTTCAATTGTCAAAGTCCCCCAAGTGAGATGACTACCTCCATGAAATTGCCTAGTGCTACTACTATTAGTCAATTTTAGAGTGTATTTGAAAATGTAAGTGTCCCAATTCTTGAATTTTCTTGTGTGCTGATATGACACAAACATGTGAATTGCCCATTCATGATTTCAATTTCTTATGCTCTATGATGATTATGAAATATGATGGGGGAATTCCATCAGTTTATGATAAGAAGATACTAATCAATGTAGCAATTGCATTGAGAAGTAAATATCAAGCTGTTACTCCTCAAGACACTGCCCCTACAAATCCAAAGGTAGGGGATGCTAATAAGGAGGCTAAGAAAAATATAGTAGTCCCTAAAGCTTCTAAACTAGTGCTTGTTTTCCAAGATGCTAAGCCAAGAGGTACTTTAGCCAAGAATAGGGTACCCATATTGTCTAATATCCCTAAGAGTGCTAATGATGCTAAAATTAATCCACTTTTAAAGGTTGATTCTAAGAATGTAAATCCATCCTAGCCTACTCCACCCCAAACTATAAGTGATTGTATTCTAAACCCTTCCACCAAGTACTCTTCCTCAGTATAACATATGTGATATGGTCAAAGTGTTGAGCCAAATGAAAATCACTATGCCACTTATTGAGTTATCTTGAATACCTATATTTAGGAAGAGGGAATTTGAATATTTGGAATCTGGTGAGAAGTTAGGTGTGAATGAAATTGAGTTACTACAAACACCCCCATGAGGTGATGAACTAGAAGAGGTTCTTAAACCATCTCCTAAAGTGTATTTTCAGACTACATTGGTAAAAAGTTAGTTGAATGTGGATCCATTTTATACAACCCTACTGATCAATGGCCTGATTGTTCAAATATACAAGTTTGACTATAGATCTTATTAAAATGCGATGCCCCTAGGTATCTTGAATGAAATTATAGTTAAGATCATGTCAGCCTTTGTTATATTTTATGCCATAAACTTATGAGATGTTCTAGTTTTTGGACAAGTTAAGGGATTAATTGTATAGTTGGTAGTTCATCTTAGTAAGTATTTGAATATGGACCTAGTAGTAATAGACTACCCACCTAAGTGGGGGATGATGCCATCATGAAAATGGGTTGCTAGCATGGGTGGAAGTGTGTATATGGACATTTCATATGCCACCATTCCATTGGAGGGTAAGATGGTCAAGATTTATAGAGACACAAATATGCTACATGTAATTGAAGATCCAAAATGTGCTCTTAATGAAGTATTGTACATGGATGTTGAGCTAGGTAACTTTATTGGGAATGTTGATACTAGTGAACAACATATTGTTATTAATGTTGAACCTAACAAAAAAAATGTAGTTGGAAGATGTGCTATGATGGGGCTTGCTCTAATCTTGGAAATAGAGATAGGGTTGTCTTCTATGCCCCTAATGGTAAATGCTTTATGTTTTCTTTTTAGCTATTTTTTGAGTGCATGAATAATATTTATGAGTATGAATCACTCTTTCTTGGTTTAAGGATTGCCCATGAATATGGAATTAAAATTTTGATTATAAAGGGTGATTCAGAGTTAGTGGTTAAGTAGATCTAAAATACTTACACCACCAAGAATAAAAGGTTGAAATAATATCAGAATGTTCTTTTGGATTTGCTTGAATTCTTTGATGCATTCAATCTTTGTTATCATAATATAAGTTTCAACGAAGAAGCTGATATACTTGTAGGGCTATGTGCTCAATTTGATATTGTAAATATAAGACCTCATTTTAAGTATCAAGTGGAGGTGATTGTCAGTCCTTCAATCCTATATAATGTTCATCATTAGTATTTATTTGATGATGATGAATATATTAAGAGGTTTTTGAACTATGATGCTGAGTTCCATGATTAGCTCATAGACTTGGAATCTATGGTTCAAGTTTGTGATAGAAAGGAAACCTTGTTTGGGAAGTACATCATTTAGTTGAAGACAAACATGATCCCAAGAGGATTGGTGAGTTTTGAGGTGTCTTTTGATAGAGTTAATAGAATCAAGTCAAGAGATTCATTTATCTCAAAAGACATGACTGAGTGCAACTTGGGTTCTCATGAGAATCTAATAAAGGTTTGACTATGTACTCACTTAAGTGTAGCTAAGAAAAAAGCTTACATGCCACTACTAAGGAACTACCAATATTGTCTAGCATGGTCTTATTATGAGCTAAAAGTGTATAGGGAAGATATATTCCAACATGTCATCCCATTGTAAATTGATAGCAAGCCTTTCAAGTAGAAACAAAGACCTATCAACCCCATCTTGGCCACCAAGATGTAGGATGACTTAAATAAGATAAGGGATGGTGGTATCATTCATCCCATCAAGTATTCATCATGGGTTACAAATTTAGTCCCTGTGAGAAATAAAAATGGAGACATCTGCTTGTGTGTGGATTTATAAAATTTGAACAAGTCTTATTTGCAAGATAATTATCCCCTACCCAATATGGAAAACTTACTATAAAGTGTTACTAGATCATAGATGTTTTCGACATTAAATGGTTTCTTAAGGTAAAACTAGGTTGTGGTGAAGGAATCCAAGATACCCAAGACCATGTTCACAATGCCTTAGGGCATGTATGTATATATGAGGATGTGTTTTAGATTGATGAATGTTGGTGTAATGTTCTAGTGAGATATGGACATTGATTTTCAAGGGATAATTAACCAATTCATTGGTGTGTATTAGGATGACATTATTGTGTACTCCAAGACTAGATAAGAACATTTAGAGCATCTAGAGTAGGTGTTACTTAGATGCAAGTAGTTTAACATTTCACTTAATACGAAGAAGTACTACTTTGGATTATAAAAGGCCAAGTTTTTGGGACATATAGTATCTAAATATGATATCATGATTAACCTTAAAAGGGTAGAATCCATTGACAAAGTGCCTATCCCATAGTCCAAAAAAGGAATTTAGTCTTTCTTTAGACAAACCAATTTTGTGAGGAGGTTTGTGTCCAATTTTGTAGAGATCACTTTGCCTATTACTTCCATGTTGAAGAAAGACTAGATTATCAAGTGGGAGGAGAAGGTCATGCGAGTGTTTAATGACATCAAGGGAAATTTGAAGTCTGCTCCTATCTTGGCTAGCCCTAATTACATAAAGTCATTCTAGATATTCTCTTTTACATCATATAATACTATTGTTGGTGTCTTATTGAAAAATAATGAAGATGTTCATGAGAATCCTATATATTTATTTAGTAAAGCTATGCAAGGTTTGAACTAAAATATACCATCATGTAAAAGAAAGCTTTCACTCTCTTGAAAGCTATCAAGATGTTTAGGCCTTATATTCCAAGTTCTAATATTATTGATTATGTACCACATACCATGGTGAAGGACATCTTGACTTAGACTAAAGTATCTAGCAAGAGATGCAGGTGGGTCAATAAGTTACAAGAGTATGACATGGATATTTAGACCACCAAGTTAGTAAGAGGGATGGGTCTAGCTAAGCTTATGGTTGAGACTAATTTTCAAAATATTGAGGTAAACACTACTATTTTTAATGTTGATGATTCATTAAGTTAATTTAACATATCTCTATGGAATAGAGATATTATTTACTACTTGAAAAATTTGAACTATCCCCCTAACTTGGATAAGAATCAAAGAATTACTCTTAAGCTTGTTTCCCAAAAATACCTCTTGACTAAGAATGGACTAGCATGGAAGAATCTAGATGGGGTTATCTTAAGATGTGTGCTATAAAAACAAATTGCTAACCTGATTGAAGACTTCCGTAGTGGATTATGTCATGGCCATTTGTCACCTAAGGTTACAACTCATAAAATTTTAAGAGATGGTTATTGGTGGCCATCGCTATGTAAAGATGTTGCTTAAAAAGTCAAAATGTGAGAGAAATATCAGTGTTTTGCTGGGAAGATAAAAGCTTTAGGTTCTCTTCCTTTGTAGCCTATGATGATTAAAGGCCCATTCAAACAATGGTAAATGGATTTCATTGGAGAAATTGTTGATTCATCAAGCACTGGACATAGATGGATACTATTTGAAACTGACTACTTCACAAAATGGGTTGAAGTGGTCCTTACAAAGAAAAGAACACCCCAAGTAGTTATGTATTTTTTTTTAATTATATTATTTATAAATTTGTTGTGCATGTTAAGGTTATTGTTGATAATTTTATGAGTTTTAAAGCTAAACCTTTAGTGGCATTGTGTAAAGAGCATGAGATTGAATTTACCTATGATTACAATTACAACCCTCAAGGGAATGGGCAAGCAAAATCTAGTAACAAGAACTTGATCAAAATCATTAGATGAAGATTGGAATAAAATAAGAAGTGGGGTGAGTAGTTAAAGTTTGCCTTATGGGTTGATAGGATCACACCTAAGAGAGCTATAGGCAAAAGCCCTTTTGAGCTTGTTTATGGAGCTCAAGTAGTTTTGCCTATGAATTTTTAGTTGCCCACCTATTACCTCATGTAGTAACTAGAGGATGATGAACAAATCAACCACTATGAAAGTAGGATGAACCAGATTATTGAACTTGATGAAATTTGAAGACAAGCTCATGAAAGACACCTCAAATTTAAAGAAAATTTTAAGAAAATATTTTATAGGAAGGCCACTCTAAGAAATTTCTAAGTAGGTGATCTAGTTCTACTTTGGGACAACAACCATGAGGATCAAGAGAAACATGGAAAGTTTAATGCCTAGTGGATGGGTCCCTATTCCATTGACTACTAAATTAGGGAGCATACTTTCTTCTTGAGAGACTCGGATGGTCAAATACTAGAGCTAATAGTCAATGACAGACATCTTAAACACTTCCTATATTGACTCCATAACCTACACCTGTGTACCATATTATATATAAATTGTACATTATTTTATCTTTTTGTTATTTTATTGCTTTATTGCTCCTCTGCTTTGTGCTTTTTTATACAATTTCCCTTCATTTTGCTATTATGTGTTCATTTCTAAATCCTCTTGATTTATTTTTTTAAGTCTACCATGTTTTGTTGAGCCTTTATGGGTGTTGTTAAATATGTTAAGTCTTAACTCCATGACCCAATGGATTGGCACCTAGTCTTATGTTTTTGGGTTCTTTACACACCTGCATGGGGTATGCATCCTTGGGTGAGAGCTAGTTTTAGTGCCCAAAATTATATTGAATCAATTGGGTCCTTATCAAGTATGAATATTAAGTTTCTTTCCCAGTTCAAGTTTTCAAGTGCCTTTGGTTTGTCAAAAAGCCAAGTGAGTTCATGTCTATGCATTTTGAGAAACCATCATTCCAATTGCCCTAACCTAGACCCTTTGATTTAAAAGCAATCTTAAGTAGAAACATTTTAATTTGTTATGGACTTAGTTTTATTTTTTATACTTAGGCTTGGTCGTGTTTATTAACATGACCAAACCTTAGTTAAAAAATGTTCATGTTTGGTCCCTTTTACTTCCTGTATCTTGATCCCTTTTATTTTATTTACATGATCTAGCTAATGTGCATGGTCTAATTCATTTTTTATCATAGTCCGAATAAAGCTTGATCCTTTTTTTTACACTTAGCATAAAAGTCTACAAGTCCTTTTCCTTTGGGCATTTTACTCATGAAAAAAGCTTGACATAAGTCCTTTGTTTTGACAAAAGTGTCAAGCTTTTTTATTCAAGGAAAATGTTAAGCCCATATATTCTTTGGGGAAATTTTTTCAGATAAAATGTTCATAATAATTGTCCTGACGAGGACAAAAATGCAAAGGCTTAATTTCTTCAAAAAAATTTCAAAGTCTTTTCCTTTGGGGAAATTGTTTTAGACAAAATGTTCCTAAAGGAAATCCCAAAAGAGTATGTTTTAAAGAAATTTTTTTGAACAAAATGTTTGAAATAATTATCCCAACCAAATTATTGTGAAATAATTATCCTGACATAGAAATTCTGAAGACAAGGATGTAAAAGATAGGAATGCAAAAGACCCAAGGGCCAAATGAAGATAGGAGTGTTGAAGACCAAAAGGCCAAATAGAACCAAAATATAGATACTTTATTCAGAGCATTTGTACCCAAATCTCTTAGTTTAATCCATTATCCTCTACCCTCCATTTGACATGTATTCCAAGGAGAGAAGGATCCTAGCATGTTTCATGCAATATAAGAATCTTGAGGTCATAGCTAAGTTGGTCCAAGTTTTAAAAAATCATCAGAGCTTTAAAGGATAAAGCAAATTTCATAGCATAAGTCTAATTCAACCAAGACATTTTTCAAGTCACATATAAACAAATGGGTCAGTTCACTTGTAATTTTTTTATAAGTTTGTTTAGAAATCATCTTAAACCAAAGGAGTTATATGGAAGTGATGTTATTCATGCCTTAAATATCTCTTACAAGTTTGGTGCCTTCGTGTTTTTTCTGACTCAAGATGCAAGATATCAAAAAGGATGAACAAGTAGTGTGATGGCTACACAAACATCATTGACTATTGTGTGGTGTCAAAATTAAGCTCAGCCATTATCTATTAGGGTTTAAATTTGACAGTCACATGGACACTATTGATGGTCATGACAATGTCAAATAATGGGTACACAGACATCAAATTTAAGTTGTAGTAACTATCCGTTAGGGGCTTAAATTTTATGGTCACATGGACATCATTGATGATCACATGGATGTCATATGATGGGCATATGAATGTCAAAATTAAGCTCAATGATCATCTTTAGGGGCTTAAATTGAATAGTTGTATACCCATAATTGATGGTCACATGGGCATTAAATGATATGTATGTGGATGTTAAATTTAATCTAGAGTAGACAACTAATAGAATTTAATCCTTTGGATCTAGATCAATGGTTCATGTCGATCTGTGCACACATATCAATGGTGTGAGTGAGAGCAGACTCAGTAAAGGGATCAAAACCTATAAGAGTGTGATAAGTGTTTAATGGGTGAAAAAGGTCACATTCAAGATAAGGAATAACATGACATGGTGAAATCCACATGGGTATACATGTCATATTAAAAGGTCTTATGAAGAGTAGTTTGCTAAGCTTTCACTAGTGATGAGTGGATGGACTAGGCAAGTTTCAAATGAACCATGGGAGTTCTGTAGGAAGCTTAAAGGAACCTTTCTAGCCACAAGGCACAAATTGATTGGGAAGCTACAGGTCCCTCATCTAGAGGTTCATAATGTAGTCCTTAGGGATGTTGTGAATAACATAGAGGTCAAATTTTTATAATGTCACTAACTTTTTGTGGTAAGGAGATAAAGGCACTTTTGCTAAAGTATAAATTGAGGGAAGAAAGTGGGTTTATAGATATGTCAAATATTGGTTCTAAAGTATGGCCTTGATGATTGTAAAATGTATAAATCCCATTTATGACTACAATAAAAATATATTACATGATTGTAGCATGTATAGAATATAAAGGGGCTTATGTTCATATAATTAATGACCTCTATGCAGATCTCAGGTAAAGCCTATATGATAGGTAATTTTAAGAGGGTGACAAGTATGTGTTTATTACATTATAATCCAATGTGGCTTTACTAACACCTCATGTGCTCATTCAAAGACCTCCCTATGGAAGCTTCCTAGGGGGACTATAATTTTAAGTTATAACTTGGCAATTTATAGATGTGCAAGTGGGGCCAAAATTTCCCTAATAGATGAATGGTGGGAATAATGCATTTATGCATTAAAAAGAAATTTTACACAAAAGGACAGATGTATTAAAAAAGATAAATTTTCTAAAGGGACAAAAGTGCAAAAGGGTAAAGTATGTGAAAAAGTATATTAAAGCTAAAAGGGTAAAAAATATATTTTAACCTAAGTTTGGCATTTTTCATCTACTTTGTTTGTCTGAGTTCCTCCATGGGAAAGATATTACACATTTGAAATATCAATGTGAACCAATCCTAGGAAGATATTTAGGAAATCATGAATCAATAATATTTTCCAGTCATCATTTTAAGAGCAGGTTGTTCCATGGCATGCATAAAAGATGGGAAACTATCCAAAATATTCTAGATTTACCATCGATTAATAAAAAACCATCTCCAAGTAGTTTCACATAATAAATAAATTGTTTGGATCCTCGAACAAATACCCTCCTTCTAGCTCATGTGAAAGGCATTTTCTACTAAAATATCAAATGATATGCTCCAAATCTTCATCATTTCTTGTAGAGGTAGTTAGAACAATGATTTTGTTTGTAAATGGATAAAGATCTTAGGCATGGAAAAGGGACTATTCCCTCTAGAAGCATCTTGGTGGACTTAAGAGTTTTTTTTTAAAGTTGTGACCCATAGTTCTAGATTTAAAAATGCATAAATAGGGGTTTTGTCCTATGTTATAAGGTTGTTGGTCATTGTTTTAGGTGTCCATTTTCTCCAAGTTTAGGTTCTACAAAAAAAATTTATGGGATCAATTACTGTGTGTAGACTTTGTCTCCCTTTCTGAGGTGGTTTCATCTATACAACCATTAGTAATCTTTGAGATCATGTTTGTCTTATTTGTCAAAAGATAAATATCGCCATGCTCACCCCCATGGTATCATTTTGAAGTGTTGAGGTCTGTAATATTTCTTTCAAGTTAATGAAAATGCTTGTGGTTCTTTGTTATTTCCTATTGATGAAGTGTAGTGATCTATTTTACAAATATTATTGTTTGGATATTTATTTTTATGTTCATTACTAGTTATTATTTTGAGCATGGATCTAGGTTATAAAGCCCTTTTTGCATCATTTTAGAATCTATTATTGAATAAATTGTTAGGGCACCCTAGGTTGATGGATTCAATAGGGAAAGTCATTTAAACGATTAGTTTTAGTTTTTTTTCTAATCTCTTAGGGATCATTTTGAATTTACCATTATCTTGCATTTTAAAGTGTTTTTGCATCTTTGCTAAGGAATATTGTCATGAAATACTGCAAAACACCCTACTATTTGGAAGCCACCAACATTCCAATAATTATCCAACCATTTAACCCTATCTTACCCTATAAATAATACACCCTATTGCATACTGTAATTTTTATTTGCCTTGAAAATGCATAAGATCTTACATATTTGAAATATGTTTGTAGTTTATGCTTTAAATTCTAGAATTGTAGTCTTTTTTTCAACCCCTATTATTGAAGATTATATAGAATGAAGATTGTAGTCTCTTTCCCAACTATCTTTAGTATCTTGTATATGAATTAGAACATATGTGAATTTCATGTGACAACCCTTCATGGATAAAATGTGCAAACTTGATTATGCCCCAGTCATATTTGTTCCTTATGTCAAAAAATCATCATGGAGGTTGAATTATAGAATCTCTCCTTGTGAGTAAACTACCCCTTAGGTCATCTCACCTTGGTTTAGGTAGAGATAGAAGTAGCAGGGAGTTGACCATACCCTTTATAGGTGCCTCTCAAACATTTTCTATGTTCAATCTAATCTTGATGGAAAACCCTTCCCTAGATACAATGACATACTAGCATTATTTTCATCATTGTTTACCATTTTATTTCAAGTGTGCAAGGCCAAGTGAAAGAGGTGTATAATTGGGAACTAACAAGAGGAATTAGAGGAACCTTTCATTGAGGATTTTCCTTTTATTTTAGATTTTTAGGATGTCTTTCCTAAAGAATTTTTGGGTTTACACCCTAAAAGAGAGTTTGATTTCTCAATTGATATAATTCCAAGGTTTGAACCATAGTCTAAATCCCATTTTATAATGATAATAACTAGATTTATAGATTTGAAATCTCAATTGCAAGAGTTGTTGTCCAAAGGGTTGATTTAACCAAGCATGTCACCATGGGGTGCACTAGTTATGTTCATTAAAAATTAGGATGGAACATTTTGCCTATGTATTGATTATAGGATGTTGAAAAAGGCAATGATAAAAAATAGGTATCCTCTATCTTTCATTAATGATATTTTTGATAAAATGTATGGATCTTCAGTATTCTCTAAGATTGATCTTCGATCAAGATATCATCAATTAATGATTCATGAGGAATATGTTCTAAAAATAGCTTTCAAGACTTATTACAGATGTTATGAGTTCACATTTCCTCCTTTTGGGATAATGAATGCACTTACAACATTCATGAATTTTATGAACAGTGTGTTCCAAGATTGTCTAGATCATTTTATGAAGGTCTTTCTAGATGACATCATCATTTATTCTCAATCTAAGGAGGATAATCTAGAACATGTGAAGTTGGTTCTGCAATGGTTTTGAAAACATGAAATTTTTGGGAAGCTATCAAAGTGTTCCTTTTTTCATAAAAAGGTATAATACCTTAGGCATATTATATCTATAGAAGGAATATCCATGGATCCTTTAAAGATTAAATCCATTATGGAGTGGCCAGAACCCAAAAATGTTCATGAATTAAGGATTTTATGGGTTTGGTTGGATACTATAGGAAATTTGTGCCAAATTTTTCCAAGATATAAAATCCTATTACCTCTCTTCAATGAAAAAATTAGAGGTTTATGTGATCAAAAAAGTGTGAGGAAGCTTTGTTGATAATTTGGCCTCTTAGACCAAATATCAACCCCTATATTTATAATATTTATCATGATATCTTTAAAGCTTGTATAAGGTTACCTAAATCTTGTCATGGTCTTTAAATAGTCAATTAAGCCTTTTATCCTTTCTTAAGGTATCATTGTATGCACTAGGGATTATTTGAGAAACCATTATATGATAGCATGTTTTGAGTCATTGGATATGTGTTAGATTATTATGAGTTGTCATTGGGTGAGGGGAAGCATCTCAAGTATATTTTGAATCCTAAAAGGTGGCCTATATCATTTTTGATGAAGTTAAGGCATTTTAGCAAAAATTAAGGTATTTGGAGAAATTAAGGTTCTTGTTCTCATTAGATTTCTACTTATT
The DNA here is from genome assembly GCA_037957365.1 of Torreya grandis. Lineage (NCBI taxonomy): Eukaryota > Viridiplantae > Streptophyta > Pinopsida > Cupressales > Taxaceae > Torreya > Torreya grandis. Next base: position 2,054,189 of record JARHVA010000118.1, read on the forward strand.
TCAGCCATTTCTTGTGGGGGGGAATTTTTTATAATTATGTAGAGGGTTTCCAAGTCATTTTTTAGTCTTTAAATGAGGTATAATGATATATCTAGGAAAACCTTCTATAATTTATTTGTAAATAATGTTTCAAGCTCCAATGAGCCCCTAAGGTCATTAAATGACCTTCAAACATGCCATATGGGTTAAATTGTATGTTATAAGCCTTTGAAGAGGGTGTGTTTTGTATGTAACATTGAAATTAGTAGTTTTTAAGGGTATCATAGCCATTTCAAGTCATTATAAGGTGGCCTTATAGGTAAAAATGGGGGGGTTTAGGGGTAAAACATCCTTTACCCACCATAAAAGGTCTCAACACACTTGAAAAATGACATTTTAACTTCCATACATTTTAAATCCCTTATTTTAAAGTGTATTTAACTTATCATTTTCCTCTTTTTTATCTCCAATGGGTTCCCAAGGTCTCAATCATGAAAAAATGCAAAGAAAAGAGGTTTTATAGGTGTTCTCAAGACATGTACAAACTGATACAGTCTAGTCAGAGTTAGATAAGGATAAAAATATCATGGGGGAATAATTTAAATACTTATGTAAAATAATCCATGATTCATAACATATAATAAGTCATAAACCTATGTCTTTCCTCCATCAGCCTCTTGGTAGCCCCAAAATTGTCAATGGTTTTGCATCAGTCCATACAAGAGGAAGAGAGTTGCAGGATAATATCTTGGGTAGAGTAAGGGGTATAATTCCATTAAAAATAATTATAATATTAATTTTATATATCCCATGTTCTCTATAAACAAATGTTAAGAATCTAAGCAGTCAAATTTGTCTTCTACATCTACACATGGTCAAATTTTAAATAATTTCAATCAATTCTTGGTCTGGTTGATGAAAATGGTTATTTAATATGTCCTATATGAGTATTAAAATTCTATCCATATTTTTTTCATCACTATTTCACACATGTTAACTCAATTAAGTAATAAAACCTTCATGATGGAGCAGTTGCAAGTTAAAGATAATGGCTTCTTAACATTTTAGGGTATGTAGTACATGAAGTAAATGAGCATGGATTTGTTGATTGAGTGGTGGATTATTTGAGATTAATTAAAACTTTAACTAATACATAATAACATAAATAAGTCATAAAAATAAGCTTAATTCCTTCAAAGTCTTGATTTCAAGTGTGACTACCATGCATTGTGTGATTTTCATTACAAGTGTGAGCAAGGTGTTTCATTATGATAATTGTAGATAATCATAAGGTTATAATAAAAAATGCATGAGATTCATTTTATGTTCATAATTTTTGGTATTTTATTCATGATCCTCATGGGCCATTCTTATCCTAGAGAGACATGCTCCTAATTGAGCATCTACAAGAATATTTAGGCAAATTGAGTAAGTTAAGTATTGAGTGTTGGGAGTAGGATACTAAGTTATTGAATCTCAAAATATTAAAAAGGATAATTATGAATAATTTAGGATTAATAGATAAGGATAAAAAATATCAGACCACTCAAAGATCATAAACTCATTCAAAACACCTATTGAACACATAGTCCAAAAAATTAGAATGCCATCTTTAGGCCTAACCGTAGAAGGAGATTAATCTAAGAAAAAGGATCCATTTTAGAGTGAATTTAAGGCTTATAAATTACATTTAGGTTTAAAAATTCATGAAAATAATGATAAATGTTTAGTATATATGATAAATTCATTAAAAAGGAGACCCACCTCTTACACATAGTCAAGAACCAAACTGCCACCTACAGGCTAGCATGAGAAAGCAAAGTACTGAGTGGTGAATGAATTAGAAAAAATATTAAAAAATTATATACAAGTAGGAGTAACCTAATAAATATTTTCCATCACTTAATTAAACTTCAATTTTCAAACAAAATTAGGATGTCTACACTCATCGTCTAGGAAAAGTTACTAGGTCTCCTACCAGTAGGGTGATGAAGAAGAATAGGAGATGATTGAGTTATGCATATATGATAGGTGAAGGAGTGAGAAACATGTATGTTGTATTATATAGTTTTTTTAATACTATTCATTGAAATTTTTTGGTATTTAAAAAAAAATGAGTAGCCTTGACAGGCTAATTAGACCAGGTAGGCCTAAATAGGTAGTCACAAACCTAAGCATGAAATTGGAAGACAAATTAAATTATTAGGAGTATTTGGATGATTTAAATATATATATGGAAGTGAGTGATGATGTTACAAGGTTGGTCCATGTATTTTAACTTGCATAATCAAGAGTAAATCCCAAGAACATAATATTTAGGGTCAAACTAGCCTATTGACTCACAAACCCTAAGCCTATGTATGAGAGATATGCAAATAATTTGTGTAGTTAGAAAAGAATTTAAATAATAATATGTAGTAGAGGCCCAAAGTTCTCACATAGGATTTTTAATCCAAACTCATGCATTATCATTGATGAGGCTAGGATATGTCCAATAAATGTATAATAAATGACCTCATCTTACTCTCTCTTTTTATTAAGTTTGATTACATTTTGTAGCTTTTATTTTGATCTGAGATGAGTTAGGATGTGATTATCCATCTTTTGATGATTTTGATTCTAATGTTTTAAAATACCTATAAATCCTAACAAGTGTGTTCAAATTTTTTAGTTTTGCAATAAAATAGGTCATCATCAGGCTAAAAAATAAATATGAAGTGGATTACATGTTTTTTTGAAGCATTGGACTCAATTCAGATTAGTTCTAGAACCTGTAGAATCTATTCTGGAACCATCACAGTCAGTTCTAGAACTTCACCATATTATTTCAAGTTGTCGCATTTTTGGACTTAGCTCTAGAACTCTATATTTAGCTCTGGTACTCCTTCAGATAAGTTCCATAATTTTTATAGCTAGATATGGAACTAATGAGGATCTATTCCAAATGGCCAGTGATCTGTTAAAGATCAATGATCCCATTAAATTAGGAATAAATTTCCTAATTTTTTGAACTGGCAAAATCAAGACAATTATCACACAACTGGACATCTAATCACATCTTGATTCAGCATCTATTCCAGGCACAATTATGTTCTATTGTATCTATGAAATAGTTACAGCCATCAAAGCATCTATATATATAGGCCTGATATAGATAATAAAAAAAGGAGAAGAAAAATAGAGAAGATAGTAGAAGAATAGAGAGAAAAAGGATAGCTTAGTATATTTGTAATACAGAACATTTTGTATCAATGAAATAGCCATTCTTGTTTTGAAAGCAAATTGAATTGTTTAAATCATGTTTTAGGCAGAGCAAGGGCCCACTCCTCCAAAGGACCAGGATCTTCATTTTTGTAAGTATATATATTTCTATTAGCAAAAGTAAATAGGTAACTCTATTAAATTTATAAATGCTTCCAACTCTTTAAAATTAAGATTTGTTGTAAATTTGTTCTTGTAGGCATTTTAGATTAAATTTTCACTTTTGCAATGAATGTTTATTTCTAGAAATCAATTTCATTCCTGCACCGCGTGTTTATTTCTAGCAATCAATTTCATTCCTACAATGTGTGTTCATTTCTAGCAATCAATTTCATTCTTGCAACATGTGTTTATTTTAAGCAGATTTGCATAGCTTGATTTCAATAAATTTTTAACCAAGAAATCCTTAAGACATTAAAAACCCCCCAAAACAAGAAAAATATACAAATACCCCCATTTAATTACTAAATCATTATGATTCCTTGTGTTGCATACAACTTCAGACACAACACTGGTTAAATATGACATCAATAGAAAGTTGATTAAATGAAGGGGATAATGACACCAAACAATCATACCTTACACACTTAATGTTCCTCTCTCGACTCCATAGTTGCATGTTTTCTAAAATGAGAGGTGTCATCCTCATGTGAGAACATCAAGGAGTAGGTGCATTGAGTTCCTAGATGATAGTGGAAGTTTAAGGAGTTTGTCTAATTTAATTTATTGGTATTATTTATACAATATAGTACATTAGAGCTTTGAACAATTGTCAAAGAAGAAAGGTAATCAAAACCACTATTTTACCTTAGGAGGAACTCGAGAAGGTATAAATTTTATACTCAAAAACTTGAATGAAGTTTTACATGGGATCCCAAGGAGTTTTTGGAATGTGGAGGGGGTTTTTAATTTATACTCTTAGGATTTTTTCACTCACCAAACCTCCCAATTCTATAAATCATCACTAAGATCCCAACCACCTTAAAAACTCTATTTTGCATTATACAAGATCTTGTGAGAACACAATTTTATGCTTGGTAATTTTAGGATAAGTTTCATGGGTCTAGGTGGTTATTAGATTTATTATTATTCTCCCACTACTTAATATTTTTTGTGTTAGTATAAGGGTTAGGGATTTGTTGTTTATAAACAATCCCTAACAATGTTAACTACCTAAAACCCTTCTTAATCCTCTCATAGTGACCCAATGGGAGAAATGTGATTGTTAATTACTTAAAAGAAAATTTTTGGACTTAAAATAACTTTGGTTATCTTTACAGGTCTCATGGGAATCTATAAATGTTTTTTTTGTCACTTGTAAGACAAGATTTACTAGAAAAAATGCTTAAAGTGTCTAATTTTGAGTCTATTTTCATAGTTCCCAAGCATGTTAAAGGTACTAAGTGAGTAAGAAGGCCTCTTGGGCCTATGAAAAAATGAAATGATCTCCAAAAAATCACTAATAAACCATTATAGTGGAACAATCAAGTAATAATGAGTATAATTGAACCCAATTAAAGAGATAACCTTCATTTACATTAAGAAGAGAGTGTTTCAGGCCTATTCACATAGTGATAAGGCTCTCAAAGGTAGAAAAATAATTTTACAAACCTCTCTAATCCATTATCAGACTCATCACTCACTTTAAACTATCTAATTCTTAGGCCTATCATTCATAAAGGTGACTAATTCATTGAATGTGTTTTGAATGGCATGAAAGATGGTAACTAGGCAAGTAGTTGTCATGTTCAAACAAGTAACTACCTTCTCACTATATGTCAAGGAGTAATGGATCATTTTCAAGGAGAATGGTCTCTTATTAGTGTCAAATATGACCAATAATAGGCTATCCACCACACTTCTATGCCCATAAGGCTCATTAAAGGCCACTATGCCACCAAGGCAACACATGGGAGGAGTTATGGGACTACTTCTACCCCTAATTCATGTTTGTGACTACTTATTAGATGAATGATGATAATTAAGGCCTCTCCACTCCATTTTTATGTCATACTCTCCCTCCCTCTCTCATTATCTATAAATTTGGCTTAGAAAGACATTATAAACATCCCTCTGTTGGGTATGAAAAATTTGTAATGAAATTACTTCAAGAATAAAGTATAATAGCAAAAGTAGATCCAAATATTACTGAACTATATTTAAATATATGATAATATATAAGCCAATTTGAGGGGGAAACCTACACAAGATCCAATAAGAGCATAATTCACAATATGATGATAAACAATTACCCTCTACCTCCTATATATAGTTTATCTAGGCCATGGTTACTCTATAGGCTGACCTACTAACCAAATAAATGCATAGAGAAATGTGATATAGCATCAAAGAGGGATAAGTAAGCCATAAGTCAGCTATTCCTATCCTCATACATGTGATAGGTTAGGGCCATAGCATGCCCTTCCTCTTCAAACCAACATTGTCCTCAACATTGAATAAATATGGATGTTGTTGCAAAAAATCTTCACCTTCCCAAGTTGCATCTTCACTGCTCAGGTTCTTCCACTTGATCATATATTCCCTAATCTCTCTAGTTCTCAACTTCTTAGTATGAGTTTGGATGATCTTCTCAGGTTCTAAAATGACTCATACTTCTTCATCTAGTTTTGGGAGTTCTATCTGGGTTAAAACTGTCTATCTAATGACTTTCTTCAAACATGAAATATGAAATATTGGGTGTATGTGAGATGAATGAGGTAACTCAAGCTTATAAGCCACACTTCCAATTTTTTGTAGAACTTGATAAGGGCCATAATACTTAGGAGTAAGTTTGTTGTCATTTTTTTGTTACTTCAAGGACATCTACTTATAAGGCTACAAATGAACAAATACCCAGTCACCCACCTCTAAATTTCTATCACTACAGTGTTGATCTGTTTATTTCTTCATCCTATTTTGTGCCAAGGCCAAATTCTCTCTCAAACTAGCCAAAACCTCTTGTTGATGCTAAATGTGCTCCTCCACATTTTGAACCTTGATTTGCACCTTTAATGAAGAAGTGATCGAAGGTGGATGGTAACCATATAGTGATAGAAATGGAGACATTTTAGAAGAGGTATGGAAAGATGTGTTAAACTACCATTCTACAAGTGGTAGCCATTTAACCCAATGTTCTTTTTTATCTGATACAAAACAATAGAGATACCCCTCTAAACATTTGTTAACCACTTCTATTTGTCCATTATATTGGGGGTGGTAAGATGATCTATGAGCTAGTTGTGTACCCAAATAGGAAAATAGTGCAGTCCAAAAATTACTAGTTAAAATAGGATCACGATCACTTACAATTATTTTGGGGGTTCCATGTAATTTGAGAACTGGTTCCAAAAAAATAGTTGCTATTATACTTGCTAAAAATGGGTGTGAGAGAGCACAAAATGGGCATATTTTGTAAGCCTATCCACAATTACCAAGATAACATTCTTACCTTTAGAACAAGGTGATGAAATCCATGGAAACCTCCTCCCACCTTTGACTAGGAATTGCTAATGGTTGTAACAGACCTAGGGTCTTAATTGTCTCACCTTTATTCTATTGGCATATCAAGCATTCTACCACAAAATTTTGTACATCTCCCTTGAGTCCTTCACAAAATAATTCTTTCTTAATTCTATGATATGTTTTTAAGAACCCTGAGTGTCCCCCGATTGGAGATGCATGCAATATTACAAGAATATTATGCTTAAGCTTGGAATTTTTTCACAAGTATAACCTACCGATATACCATAGGCAATTACCTTTTCATTCAAATTTGTTAGAGGATAAAGTACCTTGTTTAATATTTTGAATCAAAACTTGTGTATCCTTGTCTTGATCTCATTCTAATCTGGCTTCATCCACCCAATCTACTTGCAATATGGATATTGCACAAAGTAATGCTTCTGTGGATGTATCTCCTCTGGATGGTGCATCTACTACTACATTATCTTTACCCTTCTTATAAATGATTTCAAAATCATAACCCAACATTTTGGTTACCCACTTTTTTTGTTCCTTAGATGATAATCTTTGATCCAAAAATTATTTGAGACTATCATGATTAGTTTTCACCTTAAAGTGTCTACCCATCAGATAGGGCCTCCATTGTTTAACTGCATGAAGAATAGCCATCATTTCTTTCTCATAAATATGTTTTTGTAGATTCTTAACTTTGAATTGATGAATCTCAAATGAAATGGGTCTTCCTTCCTACATTAGTACCACTCCCAACCTATATTCAAAAGCATTACATTCAATAGTGAATGTCTTTGAGAAGTCTGGGGTAGCCAAAACTAGAGTGGTGCACATAACTACTTCTAGTTTCTCAAATGCTTTGGTAGCAGAATCATTCCAATGGAAGGCATCCTTATTTAGAAATGCAGTGAGTGGAGCTGATATGCTGCAATAACCTTTCACAAATCTCTAGTAGTAACCTATTAGTCTTAGGAACCCTCTGAGGTTTTTGAGAGTTTTTGGCATGGGCCATTCCATCATAGCTTTGATCTTCAAGGGATCAACTTTAACACCTTCATGGGAAACAATGTGACCTAGGTACTCTACCTCTTGTACTCTAAAAGAAAATTTGGATGGCTTTGCATAAAGTTGATGCTTCTCCAAAACTATCAACACCTATTTCACATGTTATAGATGTACTTCCCATGTCTGATTATAAATCAATATGTCATCAAAGAAAACTAACACAAACTTCCTTTAAAAAGGCCTAAAAATAGTGTTCATCAAGCATTTGTAAGACCAAAGGGCATTACCAAAAACTCATAATGGCCCTCATGCATTTTAAAAGTAGTTTTATGAACATCTTCATCTTTGATTATAATTTGACAGTACCCTGAGCGAAGGTCTAATTTTATGAAATAATTAGCACCATGCAACTCATCAAGTAAATCATCAATTACTATAATATGAAACTTATCTTTGACGGTGTACTTGTTGAGTTCCCTATAAATTGGGCACATCCTCCATGTGTCATCCTTCTTTTGCACCATGACCACTGGTGATGAATATGCACTTTGGCTATGCTTGATGATCCCTACCTCCAGCATCTCATAGACCATTTTTTTTGATTTCACTATTTTGTGTATGTGGATATCTATATGGTCTAATATTTGGTGATTGACTCCCTGGAAGTAGTTTAATGGCATGATCATGTTCTCTTATTGGTGGTAGTCCTTTTGGCATGGCCCCAAAAATAGATGGGTGGCCATCAAGAATCATCTGTAGATCAGGATGTGTAGATGCTTGAGTGGGTTGAACTTTTATGGAACATAATCATGTAATAATTCCCTCTATCCCTTTTTTTAGTATCTTGGTCATCTAATGTGAAATAACTAATTATGGATATTTTGCCTATAATCCATGTAGTTCAATTTTCCTACCTTCACAATGAAAGTGCATGAATAGTTCCTGAAAGTTCATCTCAAAGGTACCCAAGGTTATGAGCCATTGGAATCCCAAAACAATGTCTATGTTACCCATGGGAATAGCAAACATAGGAGAATCAAGATTTTACTCACCCATAACAAGATTAATACTATGGCATTTGCCTGAACAATTAAGTATGCCACCATCTACAATCATGACTTGAAATTCTGGTGTTAGGTAGATGAAATAGTTCAATCAAGTGGCCAACTTTTGGTTGATGAAGTTATGTGTGTTCCCTAAATCAATCAACACTATCACCTTCTATTTCTTGAGGAAACCCACCACCTTAAGATTTTGTGGAGTGCTAATACCTGTAAGTGCATGACAAGAGATTGTAGGTTGGGAATTTTTAGGTACCTCCTCTATCTCTTCCTCATCATCATTAGAGGCATCATCTTCTTCATCATCTTCATTGGATCCCTCAATGTAGAATAACTTCTTCTCAGCACATCTATGTCCTTTGCTCCACTTGCTGTCACAACTAAAACATAATCCTTTTACATGCTTCTCTTCAATTTATTGCGGGGTCAATCTGGTGGGTGGAGGAAATGTTGGTGTCGATATGCTACAATATTTGAAGTGAGTGAATGGCTGCTTCTTATTGTCTATGAATTTTTCCTCAGCTCTGTGTGCCATGATAATAGAATTAGAAATCTTAAGTGGATTAAACATGCATACCTCATGTTGAATGTGGTCCTTAAGTCCACCCCAAAAATAGGTCATTTAAGTTCTCCTCAGAAATTGTCTCCACCCGTAAGGATAGGTTCTGGAAATGATGAATATACTCCTTAATGGAGCCAGTCTGTCACAATTTTGATAATTGGCTGAAGTAATTCTCTGTCACACTATTGCCATAGTGTAATTGTAACTCCTCTGTAAAAATTGACCAAGTGACATTAAGATTCATCTTTTTCTTTTGAGCACACAAACATCAATACCAAATGAATTATTCAGGTTCAAGATACAAGGATGCCATGGTAACATTTATTTCACTTGGGATCTGATGTAGATCAAAAAAATTATCCATTTGGTTGATCCAATTGAGTGGATCTTTTCCATCAAATTTGTGCATATCCACCTTTGGTAATAGGTTCCTTTGTGGCACTATAGTTAGATTTGAAGTAGACTGGTTGGGAGAACCACCCTGGTGGGGTTGTGAAATAGCATTAGTTGGATGATTTGACTGATTATTTTTCAAATTCAATATGATATCTACCAAACTATCTTGTATGGATTTCATATTAGATTGTATGCCTTGTACCTCACTCTAAATGCCTTGCACACTATATTCAAGTTGGCTCACTTTATAATCTATGTCAGAGAACCCTAGTACAAAGGGTCTAGTACATCCCCCTTCTGAATCCATCTCTTCCTTTTTAGGAGTTTTACCTAGAGTTTTAGCACCCTTTCCTTGGCCCTGAGTTTGTGGACCTGCCATAAAAGGGCTTTATGATGTCGACCTTGATTGGCACTTTTTGACCCAACTTTGACCAAGTGATTTTTGAATTATGTCAGCCTCAAATAAAAATATTCGAAGAACATACCATAGCCAAATTTTTCTAAACTTTCCAAAGATGTAAATAACTCTAAAAAATTCTTTGAATTGCACACTATAGAGGAATTTTATGAAAAACACTAAAATAGAGATAACTTTTGTAAAATAGATTCAAATAATTTGAAATTTTAATGTAAGATTAATTTAATTATTTAGCACCTCTAGTAAAAATATTTTAGATAATTTCGTGACCATTTTTTAGATATAGCCAAATTTAAAAAATTAGGTTTTCACCCCACAAGATTGCCCAAATTGCAGCTTTGATACCACTTGTAATGAAATTACTTCAAGAATAAAATATAATAGGAGAATTAGATCCAAATATTATTGAAATATATCCAAATATATGCTAATATATAATCCACTTCAAGGGAGAAACCTTTACAAGCTTCAATAAGAGTAGAATTCACAATATGATGATAAACAATAACCCTCTACCTCCTATATATAGTCTATCTAGGACATGGTTACTCCATAGGTAGACCCACTAACCAAATGAATGCATAGATAAATTTGATATAGCATCAAAGAGGGATGAATAAGCCACAATTTGGTTATTCCTATCCTCATACATGCGATAGGTTAGGGTCGTAGCAAAATCTCTACTCATTTGTATCTTGTAGCCTTGAGCTAATATAAGGACTAATTCAACCTTTTCTATTTTGTCTCTCTGTTGTGTTTCATGCTTGTTTGATTCATGTAAGTGGTTGATCCCTTTTCTCCCTTTGTAGGTATTTTCTCCTCGCCTATATATTAATAGACTATTCTTATGTAGGCTACATGGTGTGTGTGGGTGCTAATGATTGTATTTACAGTGAAAATTGATTGATAGTGTCTTGAACTAGACCTCTCACTCATCATCCTTAACTCGTACTCATTTAACATAACCTCCATGTGAATCAATAATGTTTAGTAATCCTTTAGAGAGAGTGTCTTAGCAATTAGTCTTTGTTTTGGTCCATAAGTGTTGTTGAAAGATCAAGTAGAGGAGGCACAACATATTAGTGCATCACCTCCTATAGCTTAGGTTTGATTTCATGATTTATTATACCCCTTTTAATTAAAAAAATAATTAGGTTTAGGCATTGATTTTAAATGATGCATCAGGGGATCTATCCCGAAAACTAGAGACTCACCTCACCCATTAGGCCTCCCACACCTAGAGGTGATTCCATTATATCAGCTAGATGAGGTAGGTATGAAGCTCCTTTACCTCAAGGGTGGAATCTATACTAATAAAAAAAATTAGGAGTGAAAGAGAAGACTTAACTTAGCACCAGTGTTGATATTTCCTAATACAAATGGCCAATTCTTAGTAATAATTGAGGCTTCAAGATATGTTCTTTGAGGAGTTATTATGTAAGAAGTTTTTTTGTAGCTAATGAGTCCAAAAATTTGAAGGTGTATGAGGTAAATTATGCCCCATAAGATATGGAATTGGCTAAAATAATTCATGTCTTGAAATTTTGGAGGCATTATTTGTTAGGAAAATTATTTGAGCTCAAGACTGACAACTTGGGGCTCAAGTATATCTTTACTCAACCTACCTTTAATGCACATCTAAGGTAATGGTTAGAGTTCTTGTCATATTATGATTTTGATATTAATTACATAAAATTCAAATAAAATAAGGTTTCCCTTAGTTGTAGAAGGTATATATCAGCTTTGGATACCATTAGGAGTACCTTTCATGATTAGGTAGCTATGTTATCTCTAGGAGATGAATTTTATGAGCAGGTAAAAATTGCATTATCTCAAAATGTTAAGGATCCCAAGTTTGATGGATTTAAATTCAATAATTATGGTTTTCTAAGGTACATAAGAAGGATTTATGTACCAAATATGGAAAATTTTAGGAGTTTAGTACTCAAGGAACTTCACAATATTCCTTACTTAGGTTATCCAAGTGTGATTAAGCTCTTGGAAAAGCTAAGGCCATTATACTTCTGGAATGTAATTAAGAAAGATGTAACATATTTTGTTTAATGATGTTTAAAATAAATGAGTTAAGGTAGAGCATGTGCATATTATGTTGTTGTTATACCCACATATTATACCATAATTGAAGTGGTAATTCATTAGCATGGACTTTGTCCAAGTTTTGTCAATGTCTTGAAATTAACATGACATGATTTTGGTGGTTGTTGATAAACTCACCAAGGCAGCTCACTTCATTCTTAGTAATATATATTATGATCCATCTATGTTTATAAAGAGATTTGTGAAATAAGTGTATATATTGCATGGGTCTCTAAAAAATATTATTTCAGATAGGGACCCAAAAATGACTTCTTGATTCTAGTTGACTCTTAATTTAGCTTTGGGCACACATTTGAACTTTAGTACATCATACCATCCAAAAATAGATGGTCAAATAGAGAGGGTGATTCAAGTTTTATAAGATATTTTAAGAATGTATTGCATGGATCATAAATATACATGGGAATAATATCTTACATTGGTGGAGTTTTCCTACAACAACTCATACCAATCAACTTTGAAAATGGATGCATTTGAGGCATTATATGGAAGATGTATTACACCAATCATTTGGGATAGGCTAGAAGACATGGTAGTCTTTGGTCTAGATATGCTTCTGTAAATGGAAGATCAAGTTAATTTGATAAGGCAAAGGTTGGCTGAAGCTAATGTTAGATATAAGAGATATGTTGATTATAAAAGAACAACAAGGTAATTTTTAGTGGGAGTATTTCTGCAAGTTAAACCACAAAAAATATCGATTAAATTTGTAAAATCAGCCATGTTATCTCCAAAATATGTGGGACCCTTTCAGGTATTAGAAGTTGTGAATTGTGTGGCATATAGGCTTACTTTACTAGAAACTTTAACACTCATGCATAATGTTTTTCATGTTTCATGTCTTAAAAATTACATTTTTGATCCGTCTCATTTATTAGATTCGAAGCTTTATAGTTTCTAGATCCTAGGATTATCATAGTAGGACCAATCAGAATAATTGACACTTGAAAACATAGTTTCCATAATAGAGAAGTGTCACAGTGCAAGGTATAGTCAGACTAATATTCTAAAGATAGTGCCACTTGGGATTACTATGAAGAGTTTTATAAGTTGTTTACACATTTGTTTCCTTAGTATTTTGTTGGATATTATTTTTATTTTATACTAAATACTATTTTTTCAAAACTTTTGTTGAAATAAGTATCATCAAGGTGATGATCATCTTTAAGGGGAAGGATGTTAGATCCCAATTCTCCTCTAGACCCACTAATCTATTAATTTCTAGATTTTATGGTTAATGATTGGTTAAATTATTATATTGGGCAGCTAGATTTATAATATGTTGATTTGTGGATAGCTATATATTATTAATCATCATGATCATTAAATTTTTGGTTAGTTTTTCATATTTTGTTATGGTACATTATGATCATTATTATTTAGTTTGTTAAGTTACAACAATTTATTATGGATTTATTTTATATGGTCTAACTACTATTTATTTCACTCAGGTATATGTAGGATGGAGTCCACCATCTAGACTATGACTGAGGGAGGGTATCATTAGATACGATGGAGTAGATGAAGATGATTGGGGATGAGAGAACAAGGCTAAAAATCCTATACACACCACATAACTTAGCATTTTGCATGTTATTTGTTGATTTTTTTATATTCATTATTCAAAACATGGATTGTACTACTAATGTGTTTCCTTGCCTTGTATTGTTTCCTTGTTTGGTAATGCTTGGTTATGGTTTATATATAAGACATTATACTTGCATTCATGAGATTATCTAATGGATTTGATGCTTGTGTGTTATATCAAAACAATAAAAAATAGGATATGTGCATTACTCTTTAAAACTTGTTAAATGTTTAATGATCCATTAGTTGACTCACTTTATGAAACTCTCATACCTAGTTGTATATCTTGGTAGCTAATTATAGAATGGTACCTTCTTGGGTTTGATCTTGTATGATTATCTTATTCTACTATCGTAGCATTGATTGAAACTCTAGAATAGTATAACTAGTTTGAATACCATAGGTGTTAATGGATGACATGTTTTAAAATAATATTTATTAAATGTATGATGTATTAATTTAAAACAGAATTGTATGAGGGTGTTAATGGGCTAATTTAGAGAGTTATGTTTAATTTTATAGGAGGTTGTTTAATTAAAAGACATTATAGTTTTATTAAATTCAAATGAAATATTTTAACCATTATGTTAAAGAGATTATGAAAAAGTCATATTCTTGGAATCTAGGGTAGTGAACAAAGTTGGATTTAAGGCATTTTATATCAATTATTTTTAAGAATCAAAGGGGAGACTTTATCAAACTACATGGTTTTGATATGATTTCATTTTTTTGTTAAGGAACTTGACTGGGAGTAAGGTTATGGCCAGTCACCATGCCAAAAACATAGAGAATAATTATAGAACTAGAGATTCATTAATTGAAGACTTAGTTTTATGGGGGTTGTTTATTTTTTTGGAATGCATAACTCAAGCAGTTGGTGATGTATGGAGGGAAGATGGTTTTGAGGAGAATATGGTAGATGAGGAAAGTTTTGGAAGAAATAATTTAGATTTTTGACAAACTTAGACTACATTCTCAAGTATGGTTTGTTGATTTAAATTATTGGTTTTATCATTATGAAATGATTTAAAAATTATTTTGGTATATGTGCCATTAATTCTCTAGAATTTGGTCTCTGTATTTTGAATAGATTTTAAAAATAATATAGGGGGATTATATGTAATAAACCTAGAGGATGGGTATGGCCCATCCAAAGTGTCAAATACATATAAATCTTGATCCTTGTTAAATGGATGTTTATTTTTATATATATCCAAAAATGGATAGATAGAACTAGGGTTTTCATTTTTGCTTAGTACAAAGGAAATTTTGAAAACTAGGTTATGGCCAACTTAATAACTTTGTTTTGCTCAAAACCATTAAATCATAATTTATATATGTTGTTTTATTTTTGATATTAAAATTAGGTCAACTTTATCTTTATTTGGGTAAGCCTCTATGCATAAAGGTATAAGGGTTATACTCTTTTTGGATTTAAAATGATGGCTTCAAGTATCTATATATATATATATATATATATATATATATATATTTGTGTTTGGTTATATGTTCCATCTCGAATAATTTTTTATTTAAATATAAAAATTATAATAGAATTATATATGTTAAAGGCCTTGGGGATGGGTACGGCCCATCCACAGGGCCGAGTACATATAGACTTGAGGCTTAGGTATACAATTGTATATTTGTATGGTAATGAGAATAAATACAAAGCAAAGTTTTCTTTGGTTTGTTTGTTTGTGAGTTGACATAGTGGAAAGGTATAAATATTGTCTTGAGATCTTTATTATTATTTAAATTTGATAGGTTGGGTATGTTTTGGAACTATACACTAATTCAATTTTTAGCCAACATGGTGAATTTTTTTTGTTGTTAATATTTTATCTTATTGAATCACTTGGTTATGCTTATATATTTTTTGTTAAAAATGTGATATGGGTAATAGGTTGATTTTTTTTAACATTTATATAGACCCCTTGCTTGGATGAAATTCAGAGGTAATAAAATATTTAAACTCAGGTATGGTTTCTTCTTAAGTCAAAATTTAGGGGTTTAATTTATATCAATGGTTTATAAATGAACTTTTATGTCTGGTTTGAGAAAGATAAAGCAATAGTTGAAATTTTATCTCTTGGGTTAGTTAATTTAAATGATATTTATAATAATGTGTGTATGTGTGTGTCCAAACACACACACACACACACACACACACACACACACATACACACATATATATTTATATATACATATATACATATATATATACATACATACATACACACACACACACACACACACACACACACACACACACACACACACACACACACACACACACACACACACACATATCTATGATGAACTATTTGAATATTTTAAACTAAGGCCTATAGAATGTTGATTAATGAGGATCAATAATTTTTAAGAAGTTTACTATATATAGACTATATGTTTATAAAAGTGATTATGGGATTAGTTAATGTGACTAAGTATACCATTTGTGTAATGGGAAATATCTAGTGATATATTTCTAAGTATGATTCTTTGTGAAATTATATTTATACATGTATATGTGTATTTACGTAGTACTAATTTTGTATTTGTATGGAAATTAAAATAAATTGGTCATTAATGAATTATATGAGGAAACATGTCGCTATGAATTAATGCCATGATAGGAATATTTAGACTATTTCAGTTGTTCATATGATATAAATAAATAGCTATTGTAGTTAAAAAGCTATAATTATGAATAAATTAATTGGTTTATTTAAAAGGCTATGTTTATAATCAATTATCTTATGTATACTATTTAAAATCATATGATATAAAATATAGGTTTATATGATTTCTTTGTATTCATGTGTTGTGGCATATTTATATGGGAATCTATTCATTGAAACTTTTTGTTTAGTATTATTATGTTTAAATTTATCTAGTATTAATGACTCTAAGAAAGTAGGGGAGATGTAATTCATTTAATTACTTATTTACACTAATATACATAGTTGATAAAATCGAAATGAGCTATGTGTGTGAATTTGACTGATCTTAGAGATCTAGAAACTATATTGAAACTTCGGCGAAAGTAATGTTTATAGTTTAAACAATGTCAATTCACTTGTTTGATTTAGTTAGCATGTTTTGCATGATATCATGTTAGAACATATTTTTTTATGATATGATACATGTGACAATTATCTTACAACACAAGTTTCTAGTTGATATTCTCAATTCTTACACTATCATTATCTATCCATCTATGAAGGGAGGGACATTCCCTAGTTGGGAGATTGTGTATGGGATCAATGGTCCATGGTTAGTCTGGAAAATAACTTGAATGATACTCTCCTTCACTTTCAATAGTCAATTGATAGAGGCTTTACTCATAAATGCATTTGGATAATAACAAGTTCATTTAGACTCATATGTTCTATGAAATATTGTATTAATTATAATCTAATATTTAGATATGTAATATTATATACTTGTACGATTTGATGTAAATATTATAGTTATAATAGATGGTTGTTTATTCTTGTATTTGTTATGATATTACTCTTGTAGTGGTTTATTATTTTTTGGGTATTATACTAATATTTTATGTTTTACTTATGGAAGCAAATATGTATTCATATATAGTGACCATTAACTAAATGAATCATATGATTAATCTGATAGTTAAAAGAATAGTTTTTGTAATGATGTACTTATTTGAATATATTTAATACTTGGAATTAGTTAAGATAATTTTTTAATGAATTAATTGCTTAATTTTAAAAAACAAGTTGACCTAATTCTAGTTTAACCCTGAGGGATTGTTACATTAGTGATTGATTTTATTCACCATTTTCATAGATCATTCATTCTTATAGGTTAGTCTCCAAACACTCTCATAATTTTATGAGTCATAGACCTCTCATGCTTTCACTATTTTTTGAGTTATTTATGCTCTCACTATTTTTCAAGATCCTTATTCTAAGCCTTAGACATAGTGAACACTATGAATTATCAACCTATTTCATTTTTGATCACTTACATTTTGTCTTCTACTATGGTTTTAGATTAAACCACATTCTCACAATTTTGTGAATTCCTATGCATGGTATTCTCACAATCATGAGTGTCAACACCTTTTGTTTTACGCTCTCACTATTTTATGATCCCATTACCACTTTCCTTTATGATCAATTTATTTTACTTTTCATTAATGTTTTTCTATCGCACATCTTGGGAGAACTACATTCAGCCTAAATTCCATGTTAGAACTCATGTCCATAGGACTTTGTAGGTAACATCCAATTACCTAGTAAATTTAGAGACAACTTAACCACCCCTTATTCTTCTATTCTCCTTAACTATTACAGTGCCTTTGTTTCCTATACCCTAGGGGAAACCTTTGCCACCATACATGTGTATTTGTTCCCTATAGCATAGGAACAACCTTTTACCAAGCATAACACTTATAATGCACATGCACAAATGGTTTTGGTAAGTAATTAGCTCAGTTATTTTATGTATTTTGTTTATTTTTTTACATTAAATTAGTTTTTTGTTTTATATGCCTTAGAGTAATTATTTATTTCCTGCCCCTTAGATTAACTTGTCTATTGGTCTTATGTTTGTTCATTTTATGTGTTATGTGTCTAAAGACAATTAGTTTACACTTGATTCTTGCTTAAAAATTGGGCTTGAGTTGTTTACTTTTTGAATTTAGATTGTGTTTGTGTACCTCCCTTCCCTTCAGTTGTCTTAGGATTATTACACATTATTTGCACTTGATTCTTGATTAATGATATATTATACTTGAGTTGTGAATATTTGTATTCATTCTTACACTTAATTTATTACAATATCACTTGGGATTTGATTATTCATATATTAGAGCTAAGTGGTTTATATTTGAATTTAAATAAAGTTTTCCATGCTTAGGATACACATTGTTATTATAGTTGTATATAATTATGATGCATAATACCACAAGCTATAACAAAAATTAGGTAAAATAGAGTTATCAAGTTATGCTATCAGATGTACTTCCCCTTGTTCATAAATAGACATACCCAAAAACCACCCAAATACATAGTAATTAAACCAAAAATGAATACTAATCACTACAAGTTAAGACATGCATTTTTGTACTAGTAGGTAGCCCAAACTCATACCCATCTTTTTGTGTTATCTCACCATTAATCTATGATTAAAGGTTTATTATATTATCTCCCTTTTCTAATTTACCTTAACATGGAAAATTAATTATACTTTCATATCAACCCTACTTGGGAAAATGCATCCATCTTACTAGGGCACCTTCACTGTGCTAATGATTATAACCACCTTTGGGAAAATCATTATTTTAACCCATCTGCCCTATTAGGGCACATTCATTATGCCACTGATTATAAATACCTTTGGGAAAATAATTATTTACACACATATTCCTATTATAACATGTTGTTTATTCTTTTTGAGAGCCCATTTTGATGACATTATTTACCTCTCGATCACTCAAGGGGACATCTAGGGCTCATTAACCACCCTTTGGGGTATTAACCAAATCACAATGATTTTTTCATTCTTTGAGAAGATGTTATTATGCCTATGTCTTAAAATGACTACTCAAATATTGGAAAATGTAGACACTCCTTTTTTACCACATTCGTGTCTAAAGCAAACTTCATACTACTTTTTACCAAACTATGCAAAGTATGCCTATAAACCATTGAACATCCCAAATTTATCTGCATATTGGATGTAAGTTCCCATAATTATGTTAGATCATCCTTATTTAGGGTATTAGCCTATACATAATGATAAATTCTCATAAATTCATCTTCGTTCAAGTTATAAACTAACAAACTAACATTTTAGACCAATTAAGTAGGGCACTTAATAAAATTCTTGAAATAACCAAAAGCCTAAAAAATTTAATTAACCAAGTAAATTAAATTAAATTATTATTTAAATAATCCATGTTGAATTAGTGAAAATATAATTTCCAAAAATTAAAATTCAACAAATATCAAAGGGGAATGAGGTCATGATGACATAATCATCTTCAATGTCAAGAATTACAAAATATCAACATAAATGCTTTGAAAATGAGAAATGTTGAGCCATGCTTCCATAAATTTATAATTAAGGACATTATTTATTGTATTTTTACGCCCAAGTATAAACCAATGTTATCTTAAACTTATCACACCTGAGTTTGGGTTAGTTTGGAACATATAAATACGAGGTCTGACACTCACTTCCAACAAGCTCTTTTATCTAAAGTTATTATGAAAAAATTATAAGAGAGGATTTATTGACAAATACATTCCAAGTCTAAAACCATAGTGGAAAAAGCGGAGGTGTTTCCCAAAAATAAATATCACTTATGTGGACTCCATTTAGACACACGCTGGGTAAGCTAACTACCATTTCAACAAGTGATTCAAAGCTACAAAGAAGGTGAAATGGATTTCTCTCCTTTTTTTCTAGTTTGTCATGGTTTGTCTTGTTATTATCTAGTTCCCTCTAATATCTAAGCTTAATCTTGGTGTTCAAGTTTGATTCTACTAACAAGTGACTAATGCATCTTTCCCCTTAGATTCCTATTGCAATCACCACTTACTACAGTTGCACATTCAAGCCTTCATGATTTTCTACAGAGTTATTTTACATCCCTTCCATCTACCACTCTTTCCCATCAAACACCTCTAATGATTCTTCTTATCATGTTGGAATGCACCCTTTGAATAATAGTTGTAGGACTTCTCCTTCTAAATGATACAATGTGATCAATTCAAGGTTGTGGGTTATCTATGGTTGGAGTTAACCTCTAGAGAGGGTCAGCTTCCTTGATGAATCACCTAAACTAACACTAATACTACTACAATTGAAAGGAAAAGAGAGAGAGAAAACATAAACTAAACCTAACACCTAAGAGAGGTGATGCACCAAAATATAATTATCCCTGAATATATTGGAATTTGCATATTGACACCTAATAATAAATGACATGTATACACAACTCCTAAATTTATCTCTCATGTATTAGTATTTCATAGGAAGGCTAGGTACTAAAGGTTAAATTATAAGGAAAAACACCTTTTCATATATGATTGTTTACCCAAAGTTGATTTAACACTACTTATGTCTTTCAAAATAAATCCTACCTTGCATAGAGGTGATAAAGTTGGAAAATAACCAAGGAAGAACAACTTTCAATCACTAGATTATATCAACAAATTTAGCATTTCACATAGAAAAAAGTGTAGGAAAAGGTAAATCAATTTCTTTTATTGATTCAAATGCTTTAAATCTAGTAAAAATGAGTAGTGTCTTGTCATACATAGTGGAGAGACATACTGAAAGACATTCTTGGCCCTTTTATAAGAAAAATGATCAGAAAATCTCTACCAAGCTACATTTATGTAGTTTTTATAGTCATATTTATCCTATTCATGAAAGAAAGGTAACTAAAAACTAAACCATAATTCCTTTTCTAATGCCCTCATACCTACCATGATGAAGACACTTTGAATAAAGCCATGTAGGAGTAGAGGAGAGGACTTGAATTTGCTAAATTTATCCTTATTTAGTGTCTTGATGGAAGAAAGGTGTGCATTAGGTTCTAAAACTCCTGCCTCTAACTCTAACTCACCCAATTTGACCTCTTTATGCCTATAAAAGTTAGTTGCATGGTTGCCTTGCCCTAACCACTACTTGTCCTCATGGGAGTTATACTTTTATATCTAGTTTCCAATGTCATTTCTAGGACTAAACCATGGTTAGCCAACTTGAATGAGCATTAAGTGAGAAATTACATGTTGATGAATCACCTCTTTAATGCATTGACTCTTCTTTATGGCCTTGAATGATATTAACTTTGCACCATGATCATGTTTGACCGGTTTATTTAGTAAATTATAAATTGAAAATCACTTTATATTCTTTCCTAATGACCTCTAAGAATGATATAATTCTAGTGTTGCTCTTTGATGTCTTGTTTTTCATGTTTTCCAATGCCTAGTGTTCATTTCAACATAGTTTCATATCTTGTTGAGGACTTGAGAACCCTCTGCTACTACCTTGGTCATCATCATGGCCTTTCTAGGTTACTTGAGTTATCATCAACATAAGGATTGTCTACAATTCTCAATGGCTTCCTTCCTAACTTACATGTGAACTTGACTTCTTGCCCTATTCTAAAAATCATTCCTTATAGCTGATGAATATTGTGATACCACTCACTAAATTATAATTAGACTTTTCCTTTTACTTATAGAACAATCAGGGTTACCTCATGCATCATTAAGGGTATAAAGCTCTTTGTTTCAAAACTCATCATCCTTATTTAACCATGAAAGGTTATCATGCATCAACAAACCTGTGACCTACTTATATACCTAGAATCATAACAAGGATCATGGTATACATCATGATTATGAAGTAAAATAGGTTAGATAAGTTCTTAAGAGGTTAAAAGGTTCTCGAAGAGCATAAAAATAACATCTCTTTATTCATGCACAATCTTATAATTTCACATCTTGGTCTTCTTTAACCTGAACTATTTCATGTCCTATTTTACAACCCTAAAAGTTTTATGCTCCTTTGATGTTTGATCTCAAGTCCAAATAGTTTTTCTAACCTACAATTCACTCCACAATGGTCTCTCATTACCTCATATAACCTCTTAACCATGACAAACTCATTAGACAACTTATGAGGTAAGGAAACATGGTTTTTTTTTGCACTTCTATTGAGAAATAAGACTCTTGATTAGGTTTAGGATGAATGACTATCCCACACCCCTCAACAAAACTTGGTTGATGGTCCTACACACCTCTTATCTATTAATATCAAGGTATTTTTACACCAAAATATTAGGATACGAGGATACAATACAATCATTACATTTTAACGTTTCTATAAATAAATTAAACTCTTATATATTACCTTAAAAATATGATAAGATACCTTAAACAATGTTAAGAATCAATCTAAACACAATCCAAGCTTGTGAGATAACTCTAGAGGTTTTGATAAGTGGTGTAACTTTCTTAGACTTTGTCCCTTCTCCACAAAGCTATGAATGGTTTCAAAGCTTTTCTTTTTTACTATCCAACATGATTAGATAGGTTTTTGGATGTATGGGAAACTCTTTTAATAGTTTATGACTCTATTTGGACCCATCATCCTCTCTAAGTACATTCTAAGATTGAACAACTTTTACACTGATAAGGATGAGGACTAAGTGGTTGGTTGTAGTAGGCAAATTTTAATTTTGGAGACCATAATAGTAATGGTGTGAGAAATTTTGAAACCTCCTAAATTAATTGAGATCCCTTCCTAGATTAGTTTACCATTGATTTCATGGCCTTTTTTTGACTGTGACAACCTCTTTAATAGGTTCTTAGATGTGTGGAGGATCTCTTGACTAGTTATAAGCTCTTTTTAGCTCTCCATGGAAACTAATATTATTGTACTTATTATATTCCATTGAGATTTATATTTAAATCCTATAGCTTACTTGGTTTCTTTCCATCCGAGCCCTGAATAATCTTGACATATGTTCTTATACTAGTGGGTCATTTGAAATCACTCAACCTTTTTCATCTACTTGTAGTCTCCTCCTTTCTTGGCTTGATTTGCTCAAGAGCCTCTATATTTAAACTATAGGGATAATAAGTATAGCTTAAAATTTTCTCTAGGAATTTATGTTCATGTAGACTTTGAATAATTTCTCATCGACAAATATTCCTAGACCTACACATTCATATTGGTTTTAAATTAGGCAAGAGACCCTTGAGTTGACCCTACAAGGTGGACCTTTGTGAATCATGAAAGCTATTAAATTCAAGCTTGGATTCTCTTATATTTTACATTTGACATTAATTCTTATGAGGGTAATCACTTTCTAAGAAAGAGGGTGAAGGGTCTAGGTTTGAGGCCTCATCCTCAAGGAGACATATTGAAATCACTACAATCTTTATAAATCATTATTGAGACATCTAAAAGCTTCACTTATTCACCATATTTCCACCTCCAATCCTCAATAAATTTGGTCATGGAGACCCTCAAATATCCATAATAATTTACCATAACTTATATGAGGATTCTTGATATCATGAACTTGGTAGAATTACAGGCCTCCTAGATGATGTTCCAAACAAAGAAGAGGATCCTTGGGGCATGAAAATTAATGCAATTCTATTTTAACCATGTCCCTTCTTTATAAGCATATGGATTATTCGAACCATTATCTTATTTGGCTTTAAATATGCCTTGGTTCCCTCTAGTCTAAGGATTGAAGAAATTTGTCATCATTTCTTATATTATACTACAATTTCTCAATGTTGGGATGCATACTTGAGACTATCCCATTCCATTAAAAATATCACTTTTATATGCAGTCTACATGGGTCCTAACCAAACTTGATATTTATTATAACCTTATTCAATTCATTGGAATGGATGTTATGGAGGAGAAGAACCCTAAAACCCTTTTCGAACACCCCATAATGGTATTTTTAACTTGTGTTCTTAGACACTACCTAAATCTTCATTATAAATCTTGATTATTATTTTGAATGATCCCTAAAATTTATTTAATATTCATGAGAGATAAGATTAGTGTCCCTTTTCTTATCTTGGAGCTTAATTCTATTAGAAACTAATACACCATCATCATGCATTATAACCCATGTAGGTTTATTAGTCTCTTGAGCTTAAAAACTTCTTGTTTATCTAATTAGGATATTAAGGCCTATAAAATTTAATTTGAATGATCTATACAAATGTGTTTATAAACATGATATCATAACACATATCATGGTCATAAGGTATAAGGAGTTCAAGAGGGTCTTAACTATGATGACACTCTCTACTCCTTGCATACCTATGATCTTTTATTGAATTTGAGATACCATCAAAACCCATAAGATTGGGGACATTAAAGACATACACCCTTTGCAATTGGTATGGAATGAAAATTAATAATTTTTTGGATTTTTTAGCTCTCATTTCACTTTTGATAGAAGTCTCACATTTCATTGAAAACCTTTAATTTGACTTGTAGACCTGCATAAGGACTCTTCAAGCTTGAATCATTCTCAAAAATCTTCATTTATTCCAATAATCCTACAAGCCCTTTAAAATGACCTTGATCACAAGAGAGAGAGAGAGAGAGATATTAGTGTTTTTTGGGGTCTCCATTCAATGAAAAAACAAAATAACATTATAAGAACCTTTCATTTTTATCTGTATACCTATATAATGGTATTCAAGATTTAAGTCCTTCTAGATCCCTATAAAATGATCCTCTCTAAGAACATGTATATTTAACTCATTTTGAAGATTTTAGGAGCTATAAAAAGGTCATTAGGTATATTCTAAACCCTTTTCTAGGTAAAGATCCCCTCAATATACCTTGAAATTACCATCCTTTATTTAGTAACCCTATAGGTCATTTAGCCTTGAATTAATTATTAAATCCTTGAGTAGTTTTCATATCCTAAAATGTATTTGAGGTCCTGTAAGAGGAATTAACATCTTATAAACCCTCTTTATTCACTCATTCTATTATAACAAGCTTGAAGCATAAAAAATGAATGAGGATTCTTTAGGGTTTTTAGGAGTTTGGGAGTAGTATGATTTCTTACTGATGGTTCATAGATCCAATGCCCTCATTATATATATAAATAACTATAGGAGGTGATTAATTACCCTCCCCATTTTCTCCAATAGTCAACCTAATCCATGGAATAGAATAAAGAATATCTCTTTAAAAATTGTTCTCTAATTTATGACTTTTGAAAGCTATTTCTACTTATAAATGATTATTCATAGCTTTAACTCATTATCTCTACCTTAAAAAAACTTGGGACAACATTATTTATGACCCCCTCTGAATCTTCCAATGTTCTTACATTGTCATGCACCTACTCAACAAAAGTAGCACATTCTTGGAAATAACCCATCAAGGCCTATGAAAGAGTTATATTATCATTTTTGCTCTTGTTTGAGCTCTTTTATGCATGAATATTATGTCTAAGGCTTGTAATGGATTTTATATGATATGGATTACCTTCCATGTATTTTATTTAAGTTGAATATGTATGTACATTTTTTACCCTTGAATCAAACTCTTCAAAACCTTTCTTTGCTCATAGAAATCTCCATTTTGAAGGCTTTACCACCTTTTTTCCTAATATTTGTGGTATTTTTCCATGAATAGACCTCTGTGTCCCTATAAAACCCCCAGAAAAAAATTTGACAACCATGAAACCTGCATTTTCATATTGAAAATGAAACATTTTTTTGCTTTTTAAGGTAATTTCCCATGTTGAAAAGGGAATGAAAGGTGTCAAATGCAAGGAGATGAGAGAGAATGAGACATTAAATACACTTTGACCCATTTTAGTATGGATTAATGGGGACCATGGGGTATTTTATCATTATGAGGCTCTTTAATACATTATAAAATGGTTTATTTTCCAAAATTGACTTAAGTAACTCAGATGGCATATTATGACCTTTTATACCTTCTCAAGCACTTTGGAGACTCATTGAATGTTTTTAGGATCTGATCATGCCTTATAAAGACTCTTTTTACCCTTTTCCCCTCTTGAAATGCACTTCCTAGGATAATTTAATTCTTTCTCATGTAATGATATAGTTGTACTATGACTAAGGAATGCATTGACATAATTTGAATATCTCTAATCATGCTAAGAGGTCTAATAGGATGAAACAAGATTCAAACAAGGCTTAAGGACACTATTTATGCATTGAGAGATCACTTTGAAACTTGAAATCTACCATGACTAATGACATATACTATAAGATTCTTTTAAAGTAGTTGGAAGTTCCAATGTTCTAGTATACCTAGTTTGGAACACAGATAGCCATCATTAGGTACACATAAGTAAGGGCACTAACATGATTTTTTGAAAAAAAATTCTCCTAAAGTAAGTATATGTTCTAGGTATGTAGGTGGATAGAATATCCAATAATTTGGTGACCTCTTAGAGGTATTGTCCTATCCAAACATTTAGACCAGTTAATTTGATGCATTTATTGGGTATGGAGTCAAAAAGAGGCTTAATATGAATCAGACACCATGTTGTACCAACTTCAAGAAAACTAAAAATTCACCTTCAAATAGATAACAAGGAAAGGAAAACAATTAGAAAGTGTGCTACAACACTTAAGTAAAAGGAAAACACAACTAAACTACTAAAACACTATGATAATAGCACTTGGAAAAACTAAAAGCAACTACCTACTATGTAAAAAGTTTTTAAAATGACCTACTCAACCTAGATCAAATGAATTTCTGATGAAATTTCATGTACCCTATGCAAGTATGTCTTCATTCAATTGACATGAGTGAGTAAATAGTGGTTTAGTAGGCTGATCATATAGAATTTTATCCCTTAAGAATGGATCCTTGGTAATGACTACTAGTATATTATTTATTTCTTGGATTACCAATATTTCTTGCTTTCCTTCCAATGGGTCCATTGTATCAATCACACCTTCCATATTGATACAATATTATAGTAACTCATCAATACTTAGTAGCACAACCTAGTTATTATGTCCATTATACCATCTTGGCTGATTTTTTTATAAAAAATTCCCTCTTCTAATAAAACTTGAGAAATTTTGAAATCCTTATCAAGAGTAGGTCAATTAGGGGGAGACATGTCAGCTATAAACTCATAGGTACCCTCAAGGTGTTCCTCAAGCTATATTGGCAAGTTATATGCTTCTAAATCTTTAAGAACATTAAAGTGTTATTTCCATGTTTGATCTAAGTCCTCTTTTAGATCCAAGGGGATAAATATAATAATGTCATTTGACATATCTAATTATTCCTAACTTGATGTAACCTTTATTGTGTCCCTATTTTACACTTTAAGAGTAACTCATCTATTTATATCTCCCACATTTACCACATCTCATCACATATTATCATCAAGCTCACCTTGAGGTTCCTCTAGGTTGGGTAGAATGGTATATTTGTCTTACATACAATAGGTACTTGAATTTGATTATTACACATGATCATTTATGTCAATTCCATAACATTCCTTTTCCCAATCATCAAAAGAGTAATCAAGGGTTATTTATATTGGTGTATCATCCTTCTAAATGGAAATATCTATTTTTTGAACAAGCATTAGGTTTGGTATGGTTGAATATTCTTGAAGTATGCAAAAGGAATTTAGACCTAAAACTTTTCCACAAACATATGATTTAAACTCATAACAACCATTAGTCCAATCATCAAAAGAATAGTCTAGATCTTGATTTTTTGATGTAGCAACCCCAAGATGAATATCATCTTATTCATGCATGATATAAGTACCAAAACCTACCTCTTCTATAAGTTATAAGGATAAAATTAATTTAAGAATATACCCCATTCATTAAAGAGAATATTAAGGATGCCTTAAAATAGTGTAGTTGGTTCATTATCTAGAACAACATCTTTTTAATCAAGTATTATGCAACTGACATTGACAAGGTTGGGAATGTAGGGTTCTATATAAAATTGGGTAATTATTTAATACATAATGATGAATATAGTACCATACCTAGTCCTAAACAACATATGAGACCAATATGGTGATACTTAGCCTCCAATATTAGTTATAAAGTCCCTAAATAGGCAAAGTAAGGAGGAAGGTCTATAATGTAAACATATTGATCTATTGAGACATTAGGATAGTACACAAGGTGAGGTTAAATATTTTGACCATACCAACTATTTTTATGGCTATACCATATAATTTTATAACTCCCCTAATGTTGGGTTCATACTTCAAACTTAGTTTATCATCCACTAGCTTAGGCATCATAAAAATACTTTCACTGGAGTCAATCATGTAGCTATAAAGAAAATGATTACCTATGATAAGAGAGAGGTAAAAAGGAGGAGGATTGCTAGTTACATTTGATTTTCCTTCCTTAGAGTGAGTTGCATCAATAGGGACTGATTTTGGTTCATCTACATAGATAAGAACTAATTTCTCCTTTGTTGTTCTGACTAGAGGATGAAGGTTAAATAATGCTTCTTCCAACAAACCCTTCTATCTTAGAACGGATAATATATCCCACATATAAATGTTTAAATTTACCTTATTCATTTTTTTAATGATATTGAAATGAATGACACTAACCCTTGGATGTAATTTAGGAGCAGAAATAGTCTCTTTAGCCTGAATGGATGGAACCTGATTCGTAGACTGTAATTTACTCCTCATGAGCTAGTTTTTGGACTGTATCTTCTAGGACGTAGTCTAGTTTGATTACAATTGGGATGTCCCAATAGTTTCCATTTACTTGGTTGTTTCATGATGAGTTTTTATATCAGTAGACTGACTAATTGAAGGCTAAGTTCCCTTATTGATAGCTTGGCATGCTTGCATTTGAGATGCTTACCTAGTTTATTTCCCATTAACAATGTCATGAAGATTAATAAAGGCATAAAATTGACTATTTAGAAGGGAAGATAGATAATCATCCATTACTCTATTATTGGAACCTATATTATGAGCCACTAGGTTACTTACTTGGTATACCACCTCATTTTTATTTATGCCATAGAACTCGCCTTCTTTCCAATTGATGAAAGTGGATTCATTTTGTTCTTGATGTGATTCATGCTCTTGATATTCCATTTGTGGAATAGATTCATTAAGCTACACTTGATAATATGCCACACTTTGACTGATTATTTCCTAACTTAGTACTCCATTAGGATAAGTGGCCTGATTATGTGTTTGGTTGTAGGGAAATCACCACTCATAATATTAGAGAAGGTTATTCTAAATATGCATAATTTCTTTGGAGGTACTGGTAGCATTGGGATTGTGGCTTTGATATGGCCTAGCATGAATCACTTATCCATAAGCTTGGGCATGGCCCTAATATGGTTTCTATTATGTTGGTATTGTTGGTTCTAAGGCTAATATGGCCCAGTATTCTATGATTTTTTCCTCTTAAGAGTAACTAGTTCATTTCCAAAACTTGTTAAGAGTGAATTGACTTCATGAAGATAATTTGGAGGAGGATTATGAATGACTTGTGGAATGTTTTTAGCTATCATAGGTTCCAAGGTGGGTTAAATAGGAGGAATTTTAAGTTATGTAAGAGGTGTAAATTTAGGGAATATGGGCATAGAAGGTATTGGTGTAATTTTTCCAATATGAATGAGACTATTCTCAACCCTAATGGCTATCTCATAAGCATCAAAAATTGTTCCACCACTAATGGATTATATCATAACTAAAATTTCACTATTTAATGCTCTAAGATAGTAGAGAAAAACATATTCAAGTGGAGGCCTTACCAAATGTGGGATCATATCTCATGTTATCTAAAATATGAAATTGAAATTAGACATGTACTTATGTGGTTCCCTCTTAATGGTTGTAAATTTATAACTAGGGATAAATGATCTAATTTATCTTCAAATTGTCTTCACAAGGCCTTTACTCATCCCATGTGCTAATAGAATTCAGCCTCAAACCTTGATACCAATGTAGGCATTTCCCTTTAAGGAGGTAGTTGGTAATCTAATGGCCACATTTTTTGGATAACATGATGTACTAAACATATATTATCAACATATTTGATATGCTCAATAGGGTTAGTTCTGTCATCTTGAATGAAAAAATGAACACTTTTGAGGGCAACTATAGGTATGTCATCATGTTAGGCAAGGTTTAATGGACTCCCTTCATTAAATTAAAAACATTGTTGGTTCCTTAGAGCATCCATGTGGTGAATTTGGTGATATCTCACTCTAATCCTTGGAAATCCACCAAATGGAGGTGTAGATTATGCTCTTGGAGAAGGTTTCTTAAAACCACTTCTTCTATCAAGTGATTGTGAAGAATTAGTCCTCCTTTTCCTAGGAGTGATAGAGAGCTATACAAACTCAAAATTTATGCCTCTGGTATAAGACTTTATCTCTTTTAGCATGTAATTGACATGTTGATCTACAATTAGAAAATCTTGGAGTCATTAGGTGACTTTTAAATGTGTTCAATTCTACTATAACCTATTAAAGACAACACCAAATCCTTAGCTAAATTTAACTAGTCTTATACAACTAGTCCCATTAGGCATGCCAAAAACTGTCATCATGTTGGAATGCACCCTTTTTAGAAGTAGTCTCAAGATTTGTCCTTCTAACTAATACAATGGGATCACTCTAAGGCTATGGGTTACCTATGGTTGGAATGAACCTCTAAAGAAGTTTGGATCTCTTAATGAATCACCTAAAGTAACACTAAGACTACTACAATTATAGGGAAAAAGGAGAGAGAAAACATAAATTGAACCTAAGACCTAAGAGAGGTGATGCATGAAAATATAATTATCCCTAAATATCTTAGAATTTGCATAGTGACACCTAAAAATAAGTATTTCATAGGAAGGCCTATGACTAAAGGTTAAATCAGAAGGAAATACACCTATTCACAACTGATTATTTACCCAAAGTTGATTTAACACTACCTATGACCTAAAAAATACAACCTACCTTATATAGAGGTGAGAAAGTTGGATAATAAACAAGGAATAACAACTTTCAATCACTAGATTATATCAAGAAATTCAGCATTTCACATAGAAAACAAGTGTAGGAGAAGGTAAATCAATTTTTCTATTGATTAAAAGGCTTGAAAGCCAATACAAATGGGTAGAGTCTTGTCATACCCAGTGGAGGGATATAATTAAAGGCATTCTCAACCCTTTTTATAAGAAAACTAAGTTGAAATCACTACTAAGATACATAAATGTAGTTGTTATAGTCATATTTAGCCTATTCATGAAAGAAAGGTAATTGAAACTACCCTCATACCTACCTTGATGAAGATACCTTGAATAAAGTGGAATAAGATTGGAGGAGAGGTCTTGAATTTACTAAATTTATCCTTCTTTGGTAGCTTGATGGAATATAGGTGAACATTAACTTCTAAAACTCCTTCCTCCATATCTAACTCACCTAATTCCACCTCCTTGTGCATGCAAAAGTTAGTTGTATGGTTTACTTAAACTAACCACTACTTGGCCTCATGGGAGTTACACCTTTCTAGGTAGTTTCCAAAACCATTTCTAGGACTAAACCATGGTTGACCAACTTTAAAGAACATTAATTAAGTATTTATATGTTGATGAATCACTTATTTAATGCATTAATTCCTCCTTGTGGCCTTGAATGATTTTAAATCTGCACCATGATCATGATTAACCAATTTATTTATAAAATCTAAAATTAAAAATCACTTTATAATCTTTCTTAATGACATCTAAGAAGGATATAAGTTTGGTTCTACTCCTTGAAGTCTTGATTTTCATATTTTCCAATTCCTTATGTCCCTTTCAATTTAGTTTCTTATCTTGTTCAAGACTTGAGAACCCTTTGTTATTGCCTTGGTCATCATCATGTCCTTTCTAGGTTATTTGATTCATCATGAACATAACTATTGTCTGCAATTATCAATGGTTTCCTTCTTAACCTTGCTAGTGAACTTAACTTATTTCCCTCTTCTAAAAATCATTCCTTATAACTGATGAAGCTTGTTATATCACTCCCTAAACTATAATTTTATTTTTTATTTTACTTCTATAATAACTAGGGTTACCTCATGCATCATTAGGGGTATGAATCTATTTATTAAAACACTCATCATCTTTCTTTAACCATGAAAGGTTTCAATCAATAAATAAACCTATAACCTTCCCATATACTTATAATCATAACAATAATCATGCCATACATCATTGCTATGAAGTAAAAAATGGTAGATAAGATCTTTAAGGTTAGAAGGTTCCTGAAGAGCATATAAATAACACCTATTTCTTCATGTACAACCTTGTAATTTCACTTCTTGGTCTTCTTTAACCTAAAATATTTAATTCTTTATTCTACAACCCTACAACTTTGATTCTCCTTTGAAGTTCCTACTTAGCTACAAATATTTTATTTAACATGCAATTCACTCCACAATGGTCTCTCATGGCTTCATAAAACCTCTTAATCATCACAAAATCCTTGGACACCTTATAAGGTAGGGAAACATGTTTTTTTTTCAATTTATCATTGCTATAAATACATTAAATTCTTCTAGATTAACTTAAAAATATGATAAGAAACCTTAAACAATGTTAAGAATCAATCTACACATTCCAAGCTTGTGAAAGACCTCCAAAGGTTTTGAGAAGTGGTGTAGTTTTCTTAGACTCTATCCCTTCACCATAGACCTATGAATGGTTTCAAATATTTTCTTTTTGAATATCCAACATGCTTGAACAAGTGTTTTTATGTATGGTAAATTATTTGACTAGTTTAGGACTCTATTTGGACCCATCATCCTCTCTACGTACATTCTAAGCTTGAACAAATTTTACACTGATAAGGAATTTATAACAAGTAGACTATAAATTTGGAGACTATAAGGGTAATGGTGTGATAAATGTTTATACCTCATAAATTATTTGATATCCCCTCTTAACTTGGTTTAACATTGATCTCATGGCCTTCCTTTGACTGTGTTAACCTCCTTAATAGGTGCTTAGATGTGTGGATGATATCTTGACTAGATAAAATCTCTTTTAAACTCTAAATGGAAACTTATATTCTTGTATTTATTTTATTCCATTTATATTTCTCTTTAAATCTTATATCTTACTTGGTTTCTTCCCATCCAATCCCTGAATAAGCTTGTCATATGTTCTTCTACTAGTAGATCATTGGGATTCACTCAGCCTTATTTATCTATATATAGTATCCTCATTTTTTGACTTGATTTGCTCAATATCCTCTATCTTGACACCATATGGCTAATATGTATACCTTAAAATGTGATCTAAGCTTTGAGGTTCATGGATATTTTGAAAAACCTCTCACCTATAAATTTTCCTAGATATGCATAGTCATATTGGCTCTAATTGGGATAAGAAACCTTTGAGTTGAGAATCTTATAGGGTAGATATTCATGAATTATTCAACCTATTAATTTAAAATCTTGGAGACTCCTCTCTTCTAGATGGGAAATGAATTATTATGAGGGAAATCCCTTGCTAAGAAATATGGTGCATGGTCTAGGTTTAAGGCCTCATCCTTAAGGAGGTATCTTGAAATCATTGTAATATTTATAAATCATGCTTGAAACATATGAAAATTTCACTTATTCACCATACTAAAAACTCCAATACTCAATATAATTGGTCATGGAGACCATTGGAGAGCCCTGAGACTTTCCCATGGCTTGTATGAGGGTTCTTGAGATCATGAACTTGGGAGAACTGCAAGCCTCCTAGATCATGTTCCAAGCTAAAAATAGGATCCTTGGGGCATGGAGGTAATGTAATTCCATTTTTATAATTTCCCTTATTTATATGCATATGAATGACTCCAATCATTCTCTTATTTGGCTTGAAACATGCCTTGGTTCCATCTAGTTTAGGTATTGAATAAATTTGTCATCCTTTCTTATATTAGACTATAATTTATTAATGTTGGGTTGTATCCTTGAGACTATCCCATTCAATTAAAAATATCACTTTTTTATGTAGTCTATGTGGGTCCCTAAATAAACTTAATATTTATTAGAGCCTTTTTCAAGTCATTGTAATGGATGTTTTGGAGGAGAATAACCCTTAAACCTTCTTAAGAGGATCCATCATGGTGTTTGGAATCCATGTTCCGGGCCAATTCCTAAATATTCATTATAAATCAAGATTATTATTTTGAAGGAGCCCCAAAACTTAGATAATAATCATGAGGGATCTGATTAGTGTACCTAGTTATCTTTGAGCTCAATTCCTATATAAAATAATACACCATCATCATGCATTTTGACTCCTCTAGGTCTATTAGTCTCTTGAGCTTGAAAACTTCCCATTTCTCTAATTAGACTAATAGGGATTGTAATTTATAAGTTGAATGATCTATGAAATGTTTTTATATACTTGATATCATAACACATATCATGGTTATAAGGTATAAGTATTTCAAGAGGTTCTTGATTATGATGATACTCTCTGCTCCTTGCGTACCTATGTTTTTTTCTTGAATATAAGATACCATAAAAGATTAGGAGATTAGGTACCTAAGGAAAATGCACCCTATGCAAGTGGTATTGAATGAAAATGAATAATTTATTTTTTTTGTTAGATCTCTATTCATCTTTGACAAAAGTCTCAAAATGTATTAAAGACCTCTACTTTGAATTACAAAATTGTATAAGCACTCTTCAATCTTGAATCATTCTTAAAGCCCTTAATTTATTCCAATAATCCTAAAAATAATATTATATGACTTTAATAAAAATATAAAAATATTTATTTGGATTTTTTGGGTATCCATTCAATGAAAAAATAATATAACATTGTAAGAACTTTTCATTTTTGTCTATAGGCCTGTATAATGGTATCCAAGATTCAAGTCATTCTAGAACCCTGTAAACTAATCCTCTCCAAGAACATGTATATTTAAATTATTAGGAGGATTTTATGAGATAAATAAAGGTCATTATATATATCCAAGACCCTTTTCTAATTTAATATCCCCACAAAATACCTTGAAACTACCCTCCTTTAACTGGCAATCCTATAGGTCATCATTTGGTCTTGAGTTATTTGTGAAACCCTTGACTAGTTTTCATGCCCTAAAATAAATTATATGTCCTAAAATAGGCATTAAAAACATCTTATTAACCATCTTTATTCATTCATTATATTAGAACAAGATTGAGCATTAAAAAAATGAATCATGATTCTTTAGGATTTTGAGGTGTTTGGGAGCAAACTACTTTCTTAATGATGGTTCATAGCTACCCTACCCTAATTATCTATCTAAAAAATTATAGGATGTGATTAATAACCCTACCCATTTTATCCAATAGTCAACCTAATCCATGCAATATCAAAAATAATATCTCTCCTAAAATCATGCTCCAATCTATGACTTTTGAAAGCTATTTTTTCTTCTAAATGATTATTCATAACTCTAACTCCTTATCTATACCTCATAACATCTAGAAAAGTTTCTTCATGACCCCATCCTACCCCTATAATTTTTGTACATTACCATGCACATGTTCATCAAAAGTAGCACATTTCTAAAAATAGCCTATTAAGGCCTACAAAGGAGTTATCGAGTTGGTTTTGCTCTTGTTTGAGCTCTTCTGGGCATGAATATTTTATTTGATTCCTATAATGGCTTGGGTATGATATTCATGACCTTCAATGGATCTATTCTAAATTTAAGATATACTTACATTTTATACCCTTGAA
Source organism: Torreya grandis (assembly GCA_037957365.1). Taxonomy (NCBI): domain Eukaryota; kingdom Viridiplantae; phylum Streptophyta; class Pinopsida; order Cupressales; family Taxaceae; genus Torreya; species Torreya grandis. The sequence continues at coordinate 2,090,319 of JARHVA010000118.1, forward strand.
GATAAGTATTCAAAACCTTATTCTTTTCATGGAAATTTCCATTTTTAAGGCTTTTTCTACCTCTTTTCTTGAAATTGGTGGTATATTTATCCATGAATAATCCTCCATATCCTTGTAAAATCCTTAAAAAATCTTTGACAACCATGAAACCTACATGTTCGTATTGAAAGTGAAATGGTTTTTTGCTTTTTAAGGTAGTTTACCATATTAAAAAGGGAATGAAAGGTTTTAAATGTAAGGAGATGAGTTAAAATGAGAGATTAAATTCACTTTGACCCCTTCTTGTATGGATTAGTGGGGATCATGGGGTTATTTTAGTATTATGAGGCTCTTTAAGACATTAGAAAAAGGTATATTTTCTGAAAGTGACTTAGGTAGTTCAAATGGCATGATATTATGACCTATTATACCTTATCATGCACTTTGGAGATTCATTGAATGTTTTTAGTATCTGATCATTCCTTGTAAAGACTCTTTATACCATTTTCCCTTGCATGAAATGCACTTTCTAGGATAATTTTATTCATTCTCATGTAATGATATAATTGTACTTCTAACCAAGGAATGCATTGACATAATTTGAATATCTCTAATTATGTAATGAGGTTAAATAAGATGAAACAAGATTCAAACAAGGCTTAAGGACACTATCTATGCATTGAGAGATCACTTATAAAATTGATATCAACCATGACTTTTGACATAGACCAAATGACTCTTTTAAAGTAGTTAGAAGTTAAAATGTTCAAGCATAACTGGTTTAGAATACACTTATCCATCATGAGGTGCACATAAGGAAGGGCACTAGCCTAATATTTTGAAAAAATTACTCTCTCAAAGCAAGTAGATGTTCTAGGTACCTAGGTAGCTAGAATAATTAACAGTCTACCTTCACTGGCTCTAACAAGTGTTGGGAAAACCTCCAAAACATTTCCTATTATACTAGTTTCCCCTCCATGTTCTCTTACTTCAACCACAATTATTTCACCACCTATCCCTTCACCACCTATAATAGTAATTCTTACTACTATGGATCCTTTATCAGTTTCACCTTCCCCTTAATCTCCTATTTCTATGATAATCACTCACTAAGGGAAATCTAGAATTCCTCTAGCCTCTTTCAAGGACCAAAAATTGGAAGAAAGACCATCAGCAGATCTATTTTTCTTAAGAGGACCTCTTGATGAGGAACTAGAGGAAAAATAGGAATATATAGTTTCACTATTAGATTACCCCACATACAAGGAAGAGGAAAATGCATAAACTATTAAGGAAGTAGAAAACTAATTGGATAAAATAAAGTATATGATTAACTAGAGGAAGAAGAATGGGTAAAATCAATGAGATTTGGAAGTTAGAAAGAAGAATAAACTCCATATAATATAGAATACTAAAAATTTATTACTAAAAAATAGAGGTAGGACATCAATATGGTAGTTTATTCTCTTGCTCCCTTCCTTAAAATTATGGATACTAATATTGTCAATATATCTTCCAAAACCTCTATTAGGTCTAGTTATTTATCAAATTATTTAAAAAATATATTTAATAAAAACCAAGCCACTATAAACTCATAGTAGAGACCAAAACCCAGCATAAGAGGCCACCATTCCTATTGATTCTTCCATTCTTTCCACTACAACCCAAATAATAGCTACCAAAAAGAGAGTGCATTTTAAAATTTTAGTATATTTTTCCATTTTTAATACTCAAACATCACATGTTCCTCCAAAAAATTTAACTCAATTAGGGGTATCTATTCCATAATATACACCATATCCATCCTCTATAATGGTCATCTCAAATATCTTAGGCCAAATAAAGTGTGTGGTAGAAACTACACCTCAGATAGAAGTCTCAGGATGGAAGATCATCATTTAGTCATCTCCCCAAATACCCATCCACATAAGTGATTTAATGTTACCACCCGATATCACTCCAACTTACACCTATGTAGAGGCTAAATGACCTAAAGATAAAGGATAAATTATTGTAACTTAATGGGTCAAAGATATAAAAGAGTGAAAGGGATATAGGCAAGACCTAGTCCTAATAATGTTTCCCATAATCTCCACTTCTTTTAACAAGTAGAGTGGTAAAAATCAAAGGTTAAGGAAGAGAAAGGGGGTAGACAGTAACACAAGGGAAGAAATAATGTTGGAACAAAGATTATATCTATTCCCCTCGGCCAAAAATTAGAAGAGGAATCCTAATGACCCAATTGAATATACATAAGATTTTATTTGTTTTGTGGACTTGATTAGGGAGGGTATGAAATAAATGTATAGAATTTAAGAAAAATATAAATCAGATTTTTGAAGAAATAAATTATTTATTCTCCCCAATAAATTGTGGATAACATCCAAAGTTTAGCTACAAATCTATACAATATTTTGAATACAATTAAAGCTTCTAGGGATGAGTCCCATTCCAAATGGGGAAGATGATAAAAAATTGAAACCAATTATAATAAATTAAAAAGAGGCTCAAATTCTTATTTAAATTCAAAATTAATAGTGATTATGACCATTTGAACTTGATGACTACCCTAGATACATCGTGGGATTTAAATTATGTGATTCTAAAGAGAGATGGTGCCTTCAATTGGCATACACAAATGAAAGTTTTGGTAGTGTTGTTCCCAAAATATATCACTCATTTTTGGGACAACATATGAACTATTTTGGTCATGCAGGCCAAAATTCCCTCTTCCCTTCTCAAAAATTATTCTAGGCATTCAAATTCTCCATTTTTCAAGCTTTTTTATTTAACAGACTTCACATGTTCATTTCTACAGACTCTGCAGGTTCATTTCTATGGACTCTGTAGGCTAATTTCTACAGACTCTACATGCTTAAATCTATGGACTCTATAGGTTTAAATCTACAGACTCTATAGGCTTAAATCTATAGATTTTATAGGCAGATTTTTACAGACTCTATAGACTTAAATCTATGCACTCAGTGCTACAAACTTCGCAAGAAGGAATCTATGAACTCATTTCTATAGACTCTGCAGGTTCATTTCTATGGACTTTATAGGAAAGGAACAAGTTTCCAATACTTAGGCATTTTTAGGATAGGTTCAACACCTTGGTTTAACCAAAAATGTTCTTTGACAAGCTTCAAACAAAAGATTGAATCATTGAACCATTAAACCCCGCTTCTAAAAGGTTCAAAGGTTCAATGGGTTCAAAGGTTCAATGGGTTCCAAGGTTTAACAACATTAGCAAGCTTAAAGAGTTAAGCACTTCATCAAAATTTCAACAAATTCAACCGCTTCAATAAGTTCAAAGGCTTCAAAGAACAAAGGAATGAATTGTTGAACCATTAAACTGTTGAACCTTGAACCAAATTGGTTCAACAGGTTCAACATGTTAAATCAATTTGAAAAGACCAAAACACTTAGCAAAAAGAAGAAGGCTTGAACCATTGAACCTTGAACCAAAATGGTTTAAAGGTTTAATGGGTTCAAAGGTTCAAAGGTTCAACAAGCGGTTGGTTCAAAGGGATCGATTCAAGCAGTCAATTAAAAGAGAAAGAAACTCATTTAACCATTAAACCATTGAACCTTAAACCAAAATGGTTTAATGGTTCAAATGTTTAAGGGTTAAACATGGTCAGTTCAAAGGAGTGACCTAAAGTTGAAAGAACAAGTGCCCTTGTGGAGGGCAGTGAACTAAGGACAGGTGCCCTTGTGGAAGATAGGGAACATTGGTTCAAAGATAAAGTGAAATCGATAGAACAAAGGATGAACCAATGAACCAATTGAACCTTAAACCAAAAGAGATCAAAGTTCAATGGTTCAAAGGTTCAATGGTTTAAAGGAAGTGCTAGACAAAGGAATGAATCAGATGTTTCCAGAGACTAGTTCAAAGGGATGGTTCAACCAAAGACCAAGAAATTGATTGAACCAAGAAAGCAATTGAACTAGGAAAGCTATTGAATCCAAAAAGTGATTGAACCAAGGAAGTGATTGAACCAAGAAAATGATTGAAGCAGGGAAGTGATTAAACCAGGAAAGTGATTGAACTAGGGAAACAATTGAACCAGGGAAGTGATTGAACCAGGGAGGTGATTGAACCAAGGAACTAATAAAGATCACTTGAAACATTGAATTATTAAACTGATGAAATTTCAAAGGTTCAAAGGTTCATGGTTCAATATAGTTCAAACAATCAGCAACTATTGACATCCCCACATATGTCAAATTTAAGATAATGAAATATCCATCAACTTTCAAATAAAGATGTAGAAATAAGCTTCTCTCAAAGCTCCACGGAGGGCACCAAGTGGCAACTGTGAAAGGTTTTAATATGCAATGGAAGTCACCACATGTCCCTTATAAAAATTGGCAAAAAGCACCAAGTGTCAACGTCCACCATTTCTTCTTTTTGTTTCATTATTGAGTAAGGACTGTGGTGGGCCCTAAGTGAGTTGCTAAGGTAAGCAGAGCACGCCAAGTGTAATCTTTCACATGACTCTCAAAAGATATCTTAGGATTCTATAAGTTAAATGGATGCTACCAAGTGTCCTCGCCTATTTCACAGTGGAAAGTGCCACCTGTCCCCATTCCCCTTTTGAAGCTGCTCAGGAAAGAAATGTTGTGGGTCCCATTTTCTATAAGTTGGTAAAATTTCAAAGCAGTGGACTGTGATAGATGTCAAAGATAGAACACTCCCATACAAAGACATAGTAGAAAAGATATCCTGAGAGCTCAAAATATAGTAAGGAAAGGGGAAATGATGGAGAAAGATCAGAGATATATGTGCATGGGATATGTTTCTAGAAGGTGAAGCAGCCCACCAGGTGGACATCAAAGAGTGTAAACATTCAATGGCGTGGCCTATTTTTTTTACATTGAGTAAAGTGAATGAATAATTGTGCACACATCAAGAAACACATAAGGTGGCCTATATTTAAGATTGACGCCTAATTCCAGCATAGCCCATAGATAAAATTCAAAATGTATTGAATGCATTGAATGCATCGTAGGCCATTTTTGTGAAATAAATCACCCAAGTCTTTCTTGGAGCACTATATATTGGACTCTCTCTTATTATTTTAAGGAGATCTCTCTGTTATCAAAAACAAAACTCTGCCCAAATTGAAAGGCATTACTGAGACTTTGAGCTCAAATTGTTGATCATATTTCATTATTTGAATAAGAAAACAAGTGACTTTTTAGACTTTGTGCTAAACTAGCTTGGTTCTTGGGAAAATTTTTCTTATGTCTATTTCCTTAATACATTTTTTGTCCATTTAATTAAATAAGCAAAATTAGTGAAAGTAATCAGGAAGGTGTCCTGAAGCTGGCTGTGGAGAGACTTTATGCTGCCACAATTATCTTTAGTTTGTCTATTATTTGTTTCTTCTGTAAAGGATCTTGGGATGACTTTGTGCCCTCATTATCCTTCATATTTCACTCTTTGGTAGTTAAGGTGGAGACTTTATGCTACATTTCATCTTGTTGTGTTACTGTATCATGTTATAGTTACTTGTCACTACCCAAAAGGTTCTTATTATCTACTAAATAACACTTCTAAAAGAAAAGGAGTGCCTTTTGTCATTTCATCAGGATTCATCCTTTGATTGGTGAACATCATCTCTGAAAAAAGAGAGATGGATGGTGTTATCCTACCCTTGAGTGTTATTTTCAGCTTATTTATAGTAGATTAGCATATATATATATATATATATATATATATATATATATATATATATATATATATATATATGGGGATATATATATATATATATATATATAGCCCCTTCATACTTATAGGGAACCTCCCCTTGATGAGAGGAGAGATTTGTCCCCTTTTTATGTGATAAACCTACACATTTGGCTAACCAATCTTCCTTGCTATGGTTGATCAGACCTATTTTGCTCATCAATATGCTGGGGACAAAATATTCACCCAACGGTTTTTGGTGACTCCACTGGGGATTCAAACAAACATTGCCTATCCTTATCCATTATATACTCTAGTGACTCTCATCTGGGTCTTACCCATTATCATTATAGCCTTATCTATTTATCCCACTGTGAAAGAACAAGCTACTCCAGTGATTTCCTATTGTTAAATTTATCTTCCAGCTTCATGCCAACAATTTTTGGTGACTTTGTTGGGGAAGAACACATAGTTTGAAGCCTCAAGCTTCAAACTGAAGTAGTGCCAGTTCTTTTCCATTTTTATTTTTACACTCTGGCAGATCCATGGTATATGCAAAGCCAAAGGGCTAAAGGTATTGTTGACCCTGTATTTGAGTTGGTACAAAAAAGTAATTTTGATCTATTTCCTTCACCATCTCACCTCCAATGAACTAGGAGATTCCTCTTACTAAAATCAAGTCTACATTATCAGGCAAAGCATCTATTTCTACTATTAATAAAGCTTTATCAAAACTTACCCCTTTGAGATTTGTTATTCCACCTTTCCATAGTCATACAATGGCAATTCAAGGCCCTTGGGGTAACTCTTTTGGCCCACTCAATTTAACTCCACCTCTACATGAGCTACCACATAGTTCAAAGAATTTTTTTTCCAAGTTCTATGGTGATGGGAAGGTTCATCTTGATGAACATATTACAGCCTTCAACATAGCCTATGGTGTAATAGGTGTGGATTATGAGGATGTAGCAGTTAGGCTATTCATGGAAACTTTACAAGGTGCTACTACAGACTGGTTCTATCATCTATAGGCCTAGACTATGACTGACTAGAACACTCTCAAAGCTAAATTTGAAGTCAAATTCAAGCCTGCAAAAAATGCACATGCCCTACTGGCTCAACTCACACAATGAAGAAGGAACCTCATGAAGCAATGAGGGATTTCATATCCAAGTTTGCCAAGATAAGGAACAAGATTTCTATAATTTCTCAGACTACACTTGATAATCTCAAATGTTTCTTTATCAACTCTCAACTGCCTAAAGTGAGTTTTTTGCTGAGACATGCTAGCCAAATAGACCTTGCTGTAGCTCAAAATTTGGCCACTGAGGTGGAAGATGACCTTATCTTGGTAGAAAAGATAAGGAGATATCCTAACAGAGGTAAATCTTCTTCATTTTTTGAATATCCATCTACAGGTACCATTGATCCAATAGTGCAAAAGCTGAAAAATGAGTTACTAGCTCTCAAAAAGCAAATGGCACAAGGAATATCTTCAATCCTTTCATATAGAGATATGCTAAGGAGGACATTCCCCAATCAATCATACCAAGGTAGTGCTACCAAGAATCAAGGATAGGCAAATTGTCTTCATCCCCCATAAGGGAAACTTGCCATTGAAGCACCCCCAACCAATTCAGAAGTTGGATATCTCAAAATAGAATCTAATTTTTCTTTCCATTATGAATTGAATTAAGAAAATGATGCTAATCTCCTTGTAGAAGACCAAAAATAATTAGCTGGTGACTCCAACATTAGTTTCCTGAATTACCAGGATGAACCCAGAGACAAAAGTGAAGCAATTGATGGATCATATGTTGTATTCACCCAGTCCCAAAACCAGTCAGCCCAGCAAGCTAATAAAGTAAAAATAGGGGAAGTTCTCAACTTGAAATTTTAATTGCCAAATGAGGAACTTCTTTGCCTTTCTAGCCAAAGGACCCAGTGAGTAATAACAAGGTAAGCACATCAAGCATTCTTCCATCTTCAACTTCAAATTTGCAGGCCAGTCCTCCCCCTTCCAAAAACCAAAAGGATGAACTCCCATCTTTTGTTCCTAGTTCATTTCATACATTTGACATAATTGACCATGTAAAGAAAACCAAAATTCAAATGTCTAAATTTGAATTCCTTCAATCTAACCCTCATCAGTTGGACAAGTTGGTTCAATGTGTAAAGAACTAAGCCATCCCTGTAAGACAAGCAATTTTAAAGGTGACTCCCACATCCACCTAGAATAACCTTGTCATTTCTCCTCCTGCTTCTCCCAAAAGGACTAAACCATTCTCTATCTCCCTACTAATAAATGGACATCAGCTGAATAATTTCATCATTGATTTTGGTGCATCAAACAATGTCATGCCTACCAAAGTGGTAGAATCTCTTGGTCTCACACTGACCAAGAAATTTGGGAGATGTTTCTCCATGGAGAAAAAATAATTACCTCTACTGGGACAAATCAAGAATGCCTAATTTATTGAGTTGTGGAGCTAAAAGCTTCACCAAATGAGCAAATGTAGATGTTGCTGGAGTTACACAGTCGCTAACATTGGTCAGGACTAATCGACGTCGATCAGGGGTCGACCAGAGGCTACCAACATCGGTTATAGATCAGTCGACATCGGTCATATGCAGGCAGACAGAGACCGACGTCAGTCACCTATGCATTCCAAAAGTTTATTTTTATGGGAGAACAGATTGTTTACATGATAAGAGTAACTGTTAGTATTGAGTCTACATTTCTATTTTTGGCAAGACAGATTTAAACCTTTGATTAAGAGGTGTATCTAAGGTGGAGAATGCATAGCTCATGAATCCTAGTATTATATAATAGAGTTATATCTTCATAGCTTGTAGAAGTGTAAGAGGTAGACAATTCAAGGATTGAATTGGTTGTAATTAAGAGAGAGAACTCTTGAGGGAAAGAGATCTGTACATCTGAGAGGTGTGAAAAAAAGAGAGATTTCTTCATTGTATTTCCTTCTGGAAGAATTTAATACAAGTTTTCGTTGTTTCTTGTATCTCATATTCTTTGCTAATTTTGATTTCTAGTTATTTATTGATTCTAGTTTAATTTCATGTTTAGTTGCTTATACAAGAGTAATTAATTGTGTTGTAAGATCCTAACAACTGGTATCAAAGCTTGGGTTCACTAACAGGTGGTATCAGATCATGTTAGTGTTTGTTAATTATAGGTCACTCACAGGGGTTTCTATTTGAGTGGGAGTAAAGCAATGGCAGAAGAAAGTAAACTAAGAATAGAGAAGTTTAATGGCAAGAATTATCAATTATGGAGGATGTAGATAGAAGATTATCTATATCAAAAAGATCTATACTTACCATTGGGAGGGGTTTCAAGAAAGCTCATAGATATGCAAGATGAAGAATGGAATGTTCTTGATAGAAAGGCTCTGGGATCCATAAGGTTGAGCCTGGCATCTTCTATGATTTCTAACTTATCATAGGCAAAGACAACGGTAGAGTTAATGGATACTTTGGAAAATTTATATGAAAAGCCCTCAGCTTCAAATAAGGTATATCTTATGAAGCAATTTTTTAATTTGCAAATGCAGGAAAGTGGATCTATATCTAGTCATATTAATGATTTCCATGCAATAGTAAATCAGTTAAATTTAGTCAAAATAGTGTTTGATGATGAAATTAAGGATCTCTTAATCTTATGCTCTTTACCTAAAAGTTGGCATAGCTTGGTAATGGCATTTAGTAATACTACATCTGCTTCAAATATCTTGAAAGTAGATGATGTTGTTAGTGTAATCTTGAATGAAGAAATTTATAGGAAAAGCATAGAGAAAACATCAGGTAATGCTTTAAGTATTGAAAGTAGGGGAAGGCAAAGAGAGAAAGGCAAGCAAGAGAGATCAAGGTCTAAGTGAAAGATGAGAAGTAGATCCAAATCTAGAAATGGAAGAAAAATAACTTGTTAGAATTGTGGAAAGATAGGGCATGCAAATAAAGATTGCTGGTTGAAAGTTAAAGAAAAAAATTAGCATGAAGATAAAGAAGAAGCAAAAGTTGCAGGTATTGTTGCACAAGATGCTCTTATATTTTCTTTGGATAATAAAATAGAATCTTGGGTTTTAGATTCTGGTGCCTCTTTCCATGTAACCCCAAATAGAGAATTTTTCAATGATTATGTCTAGGGAGATTTTGGAAAAGTTTATTTAGGGGATGATGAGCCTTGTAAAATTGTTGGCAAAGGAAAAGTGCAGCTGAAATTGCAGAATGGAAACACATGGGTGTTGAAAGATGTCATGCATGTACCCATCCTGAAGAGGAATCTGATTTTTGTAAGAAAGTTGGGGGATGAGGGTTGCACAGTAACTCTCACAGCTGAATCTTGGAAGGTTTCCAAGGGTGCACTTATATTAGCTAGAGGTAAGAGAGTAGGTACTCTCTATCTATGTAATTGTATTACTAATTGTTCTCCTATATTATCTACTTTAGATGTAGATGCAAAGTTGTGGCACTATAGGCTTGGCCACATGAGTGAGAAGGGAATGACTATTCTTAAGTCAAAAGGTAAGCTTTCAAATTTGAAAAGCATAGATCTAGATTTTTGTGAGCATTGTATTTTTGGGAAATAGAAGAGAGTGAGGTTTCTCAAAACTGGGTCAATACAGAAGAAGCACAAGTTGGAGCTTATTCACACAGATGTGTGGGGACCAGCTCAGATAGTTTCTATTAGAGGATCACAGTATTATGTTTCTTTCATTGATGATGCTACAAGAAAGGTATGGGTTTATTGCATAAAGAAGAAATTTGATGTTTTTAACACATTTAAGAAATGGAAAGCTTTGGTTGAGAACGAAACAAGTTTGAGATTGAAGTGCCTTAGATCTGACAATGGTGGTGAGTACTGCAACTATAAATTCAATAGTTACTGTTCTATGAATGGAATATGCAGGGAAAGGATGGTTCTAAGGACACCTCAGCAAAATGGAGTTTTTGAAAAGATGAATAGAATAATATTGGAGCATGCATGGAGTATGATGTTACATGCAGGTTTGCCCTTACAGTTTTGGGTAGAAGTTGTAGATATTGTAGTTTATCTAATTAACAGAGGACCCTCTACTACACTAAATGGTGGAATTCTAGAAGAGGCTTGGAGAAGTAAAAAGGTAGATCTTTCATTTTTTAGAGTTTTTAGTTCTAAATCTTTTATGCACATTGATAAAGAAAATAGAAAGAAGTTGGATGCTAAATCTATGCAGTGTACTTTTATTGGTTATGGCTCTGGAGATTTCAGATTCTGGTTGTGGAATTTAAGAACTAACAAAATTATTAGAAGTCATGATATTGTTTTCAATGAAAAGGTGATGTATAGTGATCAGCTCAAGAAGCTAAATAATTCTCAGCAAAGCAATGTTGATTTGGACGAGGTGATGATCCAAAATGAGCTCGCAGGTAGAAATAATCACACATAGGAAAACATAGACACCGACATCGATCATGCAAGAATTGACGTCAGCCAGACAGACACCGATGTCAGTCAGGAAGGAATCGACGTCAATTAGATAACAACTGACATCGATCAGGTAGAACCAACGTCAGTCAGGTACAGGTCAACATCGACCAAAGATGACTAAAATCGGTCACTGACAGAGAATTTGGGCAGACAACAAGCTATGAATAAGTCTCAAATGCCCATAAGGAGGTCAAAAAGGGTAAGTAAACCTCCAATTCATTATTCTCCTTTGTTATAATACTTGTTGCTCACTGATGGTGGAGAACTAGAGAGTTTTGATGAGGTAATGCAGGTAGAAACTAGAAAACAGTGGGAGTGTGGCATGAATGAGGAAATTGATTCCTTAGAAGAGAACCAAACGTGGGATTTGGTTGAGTTTCTATCCAAAAAGAAAGCACTAAAAAATAGATGGATTTATAGATTAAAAGGAGAGAATGGACAAATGAGACATAAGGCCAAGTTGGTAGTAAAGGGATTTGCACATAAACCAGGTATTGATTTTGGTGAAATTTTTTCTCTTGTAGTAAAAATGACATCTATTCAGACTGTGTTGTCTTTAGTTGCTATTGAGGATTTGCATCTTGAGTAGCTTGATATTAAGACAATGTTTCTTTATGGAGATTTGGATGAAGAAATATATATGGATCAGCTGGAAGGTTTTGAGGTCAAAGGTAAGGAGAAACTTGTGTGTAGATTGAAGAAAATCTTATATGGTCTTAAGCAGGCTCCAAGACAATGGTATTTGAAGTTTGATAGGTTTATGACAGAGCATAGCTTTAATAGATGTCAATCTGACCATGGTGTTTATTTTAAGAGATTAGATAATGGTAGATATATTATTCTATTACTATATGTAGATGATATGCTTATTGGAGGTTCACACATATAGGATATTAATGAGATTAAGGTAAAATTAGCTCACACATTTGCCATGAAGGATTGGGAGAAACAAAGAAAATCCTTGGCATGAGTATTAAGAGAGACAAGAAAAATCATAGTTTGATTTTGTCTCAAGAGCATTATGTGAACAAGGTGTTCAAGAGTTTAATATGTAGGATGCAAAATTGGTAAGTACACCTATGGCTAGACACTTCAAGTTGAGCAAAGAACAGTGTCCTAAATCACATGATGAGGTTGAGTACATGAGTAGAGTTCTATATGCTTCCACAGTTGGGAGCTTGATGTATGTAATGGTATGTACTAGACCTAATATTTCCCAAGTACTGGGAGTTGTCAGTAAGTTTATGGCCAATCTAGGGAAGGAACACTAGAAAGTAGTTCAGTGGATTCTCATATATCTGAGAGGGACCAGCAGTAGGCATTTGTGTTATGGAGGGTCAAATACTTTTGTACATAGATATGTAGATTCGGATATGGTAGGTGACTTGGATGTTAGGAGAAGCACCACAGGATATGTATTCACTGTTGGTGGAATGGCGGTTAGCTGGATTTCAAAGTTGCAGAAGGTTGTTGCCTTGTCTACTACAGAGGCAGAATACATTGTAGTCACAGAAGCTAGCAAAGAGATGATTTGGATGACACAGTTCATGGAAGAGTTGGGAAAGGAGAAAGAGAGTTGTAGATTGTACAGTGATAGTCAAAGTGCAATTCATTTAGCAAAGAATTCAGCCTTTCATTCAAGAACTAAACATATACAACTTAGGTACCACTTCATTAGACAGTTATTGGAGGATGGTGAGTTGAAGCTGGAAAAAATCCATACGAATAAAAACCCTGCTAATATGTTAACAAAGCCTATAACAAAAGAGAAGTTGAATCTTCATTCAACTTTTGTTGGTCTTCAAGATTGAGCTTGAAGATGGAGAAGCTAGAAGATGTTGCTGTACAGGTACAGGTGCAGCTATTTATCTCAAAGTGGGAGATTGTTGAGTTGTAGAGCTAAAAGCTTTACCATATGAGTAAATGCATAGGTTGTTGGAGTTATATAGTCACTGACATCAGCCAGGACTGATCGACATTGGTTAGGGGTCAACCAGAGGCTATCGATGTCGGTTATGGATCAACTGACGTCGGTCATATGCAGACAGACAGGGACCGATGTCAATCACCTGTGCATTCTAGAAGTCTATTTTCATGGGAGAATAGATTGTTTACATGATAAGAGTAATTGTTAGTATTGAGTTCGTATTTCTATTTTTGGTAGGACAGATTTGAACCTTTGATTAAGAGGTGTATCTAATGGTGGAGAATGCATAGCTCATGAATCCTAGTATTATATAATAGGGTTAGATCTTCATAGCTTGTAGAAGTATAAGAGGTAGACAATTCAAGGATTGAATTGGTTGTAATTGAGAGAGAGAAATCTTGAGGGAAAGATATCTATACATCTGAGAGGTGTGGAAGAAAGAGAGATTTCTTCATTATATTTCCTTCTGGAAGAGTTTAATACAAGTTTTCATTGTTTCTTGTATCTCATATTCTTTACTAATTCTGATTTCTAGTTACTTATTGATTCTAGTTTAATTCTATGTTTAGTTGCTTATACAAGAGTAATCAATTGTGTTGTAAGATCCTAACACAATTTTCATTTGCGACATTCCCAAACAAAAGAATCAAGATGACAGTCCTAGTGGTTGATGTTCCAGCCTCATATGTCATTCTTCTAGGGTGAAATTTCTACAAGGATATTGGTGGAGAATTGAGAATGGACCTATCTGAGGTGAGGATCCCTATTAGAGGCATCATGAAGAGGCTACTCCTTGAAAAGGAGACAAAATATGTGGTCACTCAAACATCGGCCCCTGAAGCTTAAATTCTATTTGAGTCTTCAGGAATGGGTAACTTTTTCTTGACCACAAAGAATGTTCATATTTCAGCAGATGAAAGTTTTACAAGAGGTGATCTAGGAATTAGTTCAGATAAGATAGTAGAAGGCATGAGAGAGCATAGTGCAAGCCCAAAGGAACTCTCCTCTCTAAACAAAGACAAATTTGAGAAAGGATCAATTTCTAATGATGTATGGATATTAGGATTTGATGGTTGTTGCTCTTCTATCGGTGATAGAGATGGGACTATGTTGATATATCCTCAAGGAGATATCTTTACTTCTTCATATAAGTTGCAATTCAACAACACCAATAACACTATCGAGTATGAATCTCTGTTACTTAGGTTGAAGGCTGCTCAAGACAAAGGTGTCAAACTCCTTCACACCAAAGGAGATGTTGAGCTGATGATTTTTTAGATACCTGATGGGGACAATCAAATCATGTGTTGAACTAAACCAAAAAAGCAACAAGTTATGGTAGTGTACCATACTACTTCATGCCAAATTTAGGAAAAGGAACTCTTCACCAAGAGAGCAAAGATTTATGGTTTTCAGATTAGAGACCGTGCCTTACCACAGAGCAAGAAGAGAGAACCAAAAGGAGTGCACAAAAAATGTGATTCCTGGTGGAGAGTTCCATTCGCCCATCACCGATTCTGGGGAGAAAATAGTTTTTTATTGGTTTATCAAGATGGAATGTTATTTTCACTATCTCACAGTGGGTGGTATATGAAGCACTTCAATTCTTGAGACATCAGATAAGATCATCTATACATATGTATATTTATATAGTCTTTAGTTCTATTTTGTGATTTTCATTTTTGTTTTTAGTGCCTTTATTTTTGGATAGCATGACTCTATAGCCCAATAGCACACTTTAAGGCACTAGAGATTCTGGTTTCTACTTCCCTCAGCTATTCCAAGTCTTCAACTGAAAGAAGTTCCCCAATTGGAGCCACCTATTGTTTTTAAAAAAATCACTCATTTTTGGGACAACATATGAACTATTTTGGACTTATAGGCCAAAATTCCTTCTTCCCTTCTCAAAAATTATTTTGGGCATTCAAATTCTCTATTTTTCAAGCTTTTTTAGCTAACAAACTTCACAAGTTCATTTCTATGGACTCTATAGGTTCATTTCTATAGACTCTACAGGCTAATTTCTATGGACTCTACAGGTTTAAATCTACAGACTCTGTAGGCTTAAATCTATAGACTCTACAAGCTTAAATCTATGGACTCTACAAGATGATTTATATGAACTCTGCAGGCTTAAATCTACAGACTTAGTTCTACGGACTTCACAGGAAGGAATCTATGGACTCATTTCTATGAACTCTGCCAGTTTTATGAACTCATTTCTACATACTCTGCAGGTTCATTTTTATGGACTCTATAAGAAAGGAACAAGTTTGCAACACCTAGGCATTTATAGGATAGGTTCAATACCTTGGTTCAACCAAAAATGTTCTTCACCAAGCTTCAAATAAAGGATTGAACCATTAAACCCCACTTCCAAAAGGTTTAAAGGTTCAAAGTTTCAATGACATTAGCAAGCTTAAAGAGTTAAGCGCTTCATCAAAAGTCCAACAAATTCAACCACTTCAATAAGTTCAAAGGCTTTGAAGAACAAAGGAATGAACCATTGAACCATTGAACTGTTGAACCTTGAACCGAATTGGTTTAACAGGTTCAACTAGTTTGAAGAGACCAAAACACTTAGCAAAAAGAAAATGGCTTGAACCATTGAACCTTGAACCAAAATGGTTCAAAGGTTCAATGAGTGGTTGGTTCAAAAGGATCATTTTAAGTGGTCAATTAAAAGAGCAAGAAAGCCATTGAATAGTTGAACCTTGAACCAAAATGGTTCAACGATTCAAAGGTTTAAGGGTTCAACACGGTTGGTTCAAGGGAGTGCCCCAAAGCTGAAAGAACAAGTGCCCTTGCAGAGGGAAGTGAACTAAGGATAGGTGCCCTTACAGAGGATAGGGAACATTGGTTCAAAGATAAAGAGAAAGTGATAAAACAAAGGATGAACCAATGAACTGATTTAACCTTAAACCAAAATAGTTCAAAGGTTCAACAGTTCAAAAGAAGCGGTAGACAAAGGAATGAAGCAGATGTTTCCAAAGACTAGTTCAAATGGATGGTTCAACCAAAGACCAATAAATTGATTGAACTAAGAAAGCGATTGAACTAGGAAATCTATTGAACCCAACAAGTGATTGAACCAAGGAAGTGATTGAACCAGGAAAATGATTGAACTAGGGAAGCAATTAAACTAGGGAAGCAATTGAACCAAGAAAGTGATTGAACCAGGGAAGTAATTAAACCAAGGAAGCAATTAAACCAAGGAGGTGATTGAACCAAGGAACCAATAAAGACCGCTTGAAACATTGAATTATTAAACTGATGAACTTTCAAAGGTTCAAAGGCTCATCATTCAATATAGTTCAAACAATCAACAACTATTGACGTCCCCACAGATGTCAAATTTAAGATAATGAAATATCCATCAACTTTCAAATAAAGATGCAAAAATAAGCTTCTCTCAGAACTCCGTGGAGGGTGCCAAGTGGCAACTATGAAAGGTTTTAATATGCAGCAAAAGTCACCACATGTCCCTTATAAAAATCAGCAAAAAGTGCCAAGTGTCAATGTCCAACATTTCTTCCTTTTGTTTCATTATTGAGTAAGGACTGTGGTGGGCCCCGAGTGAGTTGCTAAGGTAAGTGGAGCATGCCAAGTGTCATCTTCTGCAGGACTCTCAAAAGATATATTAAGCTTCTATAAGTTAAATGGATACTACCAAGTGTCCTTGCCTGTTTCACAGTGGAAAGTGCCACCTGTCCCCATTCACCTTTTGAAGTTGCTTAGGCAAGAAATGTTGTGGGTCCCATTTTTTGTGAGTTGGTAAAATTTTAAAGCAGCAAACCATGACAGATGTCAAAGATAGAACACTCCCAATAAAAAGACACAGTAGAAAAGATAGCCCAAGATCTCAAAATATGGTAATAAATGGGGAAACGATGGAGAATGATTAGAGATATCTACGTATGGGATATGTTTCTAGAAGGTGAAGCAGCCCACCAGGTGGACATCAAAGAGTGTGAACATTCAATGGCATGGCCTATTTTTATGCATTGAGTAAAGTGAATGAACAACTGTTCACACATCAAGAAACACATTAGGTGGCCTATATTTAAGACCGACACCCAATTCTAGCATAGCCCATGGACAGAATTCAAAATGTATTGAATGCATCATAGGCCATTTTTTTAAACAAAGTGCCCAAGTCTTTCTTGGAGCACTATATATTAGACTCTCTCTTATTGTTTTAAGGGGATCTCTATGTTATCAAAAACAAAACTCTACCCAAATTGAAAGTCATTATTGAGACTTTGAGCTCAGATTGTTGATCATATTTCATTATTTGAATAAGAAAACAAGTGACTTTTCAAACTTTGTGCTAGAATAGCTTGGTTGTTGGGGAAATTATTCTTATGTTTGTTTCTTTAATACATTTTTTTTCCATTTAATTAAATAAGTAGAATTAGTGAAAGTAATCAAGAAGGTGTTCTGAAGCCGGCTATAGAGAGACTTTGTGCTGCCACAATTGTCTTTAGTTTGTCTATTTTTTGTTTCTATGTAAAGGATCTTGGGATGACTTTATGCCCTCATTATCCTTCGTATTTCACTCTTTGGCAGTTGAGGTGGAGACTTTGTGCTACATTTCATCATGTTGTGTTACTATGTCCTATTACAGTTACTTGTCGCTACTCGAAATGTTCCTATTGTTTGTTGAACAACACTTCTGAAAGAAGAGGAGTGCCTTATATCATTTCATCAGGATTCATCCTTTGATTAGTGAACATCATCTCTGAAAAAAGAGAGATGGATGGTGTTATCTTACCCCTGAGTGTTATTTTTAGCTTATTTATATTAGATTAGCATATATATATATATATATATATATATATATATATATATATATATATATATATATATATAATATATATATATATATAGCCCCTTCATACTTATAGGGAACCTCCCCTTGATGAGAGGAGAGATTTGTCCCCTTTTGATGTGGTAAACCTTCAAATTTGGCTAACCAATCTTCCTTGATGTGGTTGATCAGACCTATTCTGCTCATTAGTACGCTGGTGACAAAATATTCACCCAACAGGTAGCATAGCTCATAGTAAAGGAAAAATAGGCCATAAAAATATAAAAATATATGAGGGTCATAATTGTAATAACCTCCATAGGTTAGTTGGTAAATCTTACCAATTTTGAAGTACTTCTCAAAACAACTGCAAAAAAATTTAAGAAATAATTCAAAGGAATGGTTTATAAAAGCAATGAAGATATTTTGAAATTGATCAATTTTGTGAAGGACAAGGTAAATAAGGCAAAGGCACTCAGATCTGAATCTAGAGCCTTTGAAGCTAAGCACATAAGGTCAATAGGTGAGGTTATAAGGATATTTAATCCCTTTGTTCTCAATTTTGATATTATTAATAAATAATTTAAAATTCCTTATACATTATTTTAAAAATTGAAGAAAATTAAGGAGGTTGCCAAGGAAACATCTAGTGCTCAACGAACACCAACATTGATAATACATCCTCAAGTGTCATTCCATGCAATAGTGTTTACTCCTTATAAGCCTATTATTACTTCATCAAAAAAAACTATTTCCATGTCAATACAAGTTCTAGCTCATGCCTCAGTTTCCACATTAGTATAAAGATCTTAGTTCCTTGAATATGTAGTAATGTATGCTTCAATGGGAACCATTTTAATTCCTAGGAAATTACAGTAGCTACCATAACTATTTAAATTCCAACATATAATATATATCCATTTTCCTCTTACAGTGGTGCCACATTAGTACCACTATATAAATAAATATATTTTCACATTTTTATATTGAGTTGAGGCTTGTAATCTCAAATATATTTTGTCATATATGTATAATATTTAATCAATTTTGGTTAAGGTATTTTATCTATATGCATATCTTGCATGCATGCACAATATGAATGATTGTTGACATATGGTCTATTATTAGACAGTGTACATTTAGACTTTTCTTGGATGATGATGTAACCACTCCCAAAACTTATATATATTATTATCCTCCTAATTCCAAAGGGAGGATAATTTTTGGCTATCAAGATAAATGAAACATTCCACATATTGTTTTACAAGTTTATATATATGTGTAGTCTTATGTTCTCCAAATATGTGATTCATTTAAGAAGCTCTATTAGTCTAGTATTTTAGTATTTAGGTTCTGTAGAAGTATTATTTTATGTAGTCATTTGTATTGTGCATTAGCTTATTTTAATGATTTATGTTTGATAATCATAATATCCTTTGTGTAGATGTTTAATTTTAATATTATATATGAAACAACATTTGATTATGAACATTAAATTTTTTTGTCTAGTTACTTTTGACTCCTAACTTGTTTTTCTATTTTGTGTGCTAATATTAAATTTAAAAAAACATTAGTTATATGAATAATTATTCAAACCATAGTTTAAGATCCAATCTAGAAGGGTTTTATCTAACATTGATTCACAAATCTTCTTTTCTACTCTACCCTTCTTTATTTTGATTTTTCATTTGATCCTACCTAATTTAGGTTAGATTCACCCATCCACCCATCTCATGTAGATATATAATCATGTCATATACTAACCATCTAAGGTCAACAACTTCTATACTCACTGCTATTCCACCACCAAGTTGTTTATTAAACCCAATACCCTATAACTTGTGGATTGGATTGAATCTTATTTCATTGATCCTAAAAAATTAGAGGTTACCTTGTAAGATTACCTAGTGTGCATAAAAACCACATCAACATAAATTAAATTGGTGATAGAAGGAGGGCCATTTTTTTTTCATTTATTTGAAATATCACTTAAATTTCACTAGATACATCCAAAAGGTTATTGAGGTATGATTCGTTTATTGTCTTTGAATCATTGTTTTTGTCATTGATGCCAAAGTCAAGACAAATGTTAGTTGTGTCAAGGTCAAAGTTGAGGTCATGCATAGTGAAATGATTTATGTCAAAGAGGTCTTATGACAAGATAAAATTTGAATGAATCCTCTTTTCTCTATGATGAGAGATAATTTTAAGGAAACATAGTAGTTTCTTGAGGCTATTAGCATGTCAAAGTCAAGATCATGGTACAAGGTAAGCTACTATTATGTACTAGGTCTCTTGAGAAGCCTAGTATAAACCTAAGAAGAGGTGTTTGCATGAAAATCATAGTAAGTCTTGATGATTTATGTTAGTACATGCATAAAAATTTGTTTAAACATTATAAATAGGAAAATAAGAGTTTAGATGAGTTTCAAGTTCAAGTTTTGAGGCTTAGGCCTCACATGGAGACCTAGTAAGAAGGCATATGTCTAATAGCATGTTGAGGTGATCAGTATGAG
Organism: Torreya grandis; assembly: GCA_037957365.1. NCBI lineage: Eukaryota > Viridiplantae > Streptophyta > Pinopsida > Cupressales > Taxaceae > Torreya > Torreya grandis. The sequence continues at coordinate 2,110,734 of JARHVA010000118.1, forward strand.
ATTTGTGTGATAAATTTTTATAGTGTATGAGAATGATATGAAGTCATATGAAATTTTTATGTGTATTTTAAAGTATTACAAGAGGTTTCAAGGCATGATCATGATCTAAGTATGACTAGTAGTGTAAGGCCTAGTGTACAAAGTGACCTATAGTGGTCTAATGAGGGGGTCAAGATCATTTTAAAAGGTGAAAAATATCTTGATAGAATTATTAGAGGTATGATAAGTTATTTTAAAAGTTTTTACAAATTTTTAGATCATTTTTTAAATATAAAATCATGAAAACTAGTGATAAGGTCCCCTATGTACATAGAATGGGGTGTTCCAAACCTAAAAAGGATTTTCTTGTACTCATTTTCATGTGAAACCTTTGCATGATATATTGATAACTTAATGTAATTTGTGTAAGGACACTATATTTATTTTATTGGCATTTTTTTTGGCTTTGAGGTGTAATCCTTTATGAATGATTGCTAAGAAGGGAAACTAGTCAAAACCCTCCTAAAAACCTCATAATGACTTGATAGGAAATATCTTGTCAGTTATGGATAAAAATGGATTTTTTGACATATTTTTATGTTTCTAACATGTAAATTACTCTTCAAATTTTATCTGTGGTTTTGGTTTGTCTTGATAGTGAGTAAAAGTTACAGGAAAACCCCTTATTTCTAGGAATTTTGATGTAACAAGCAAGGTTGACTAGTTCAAAGCATGAAAATGGATGGAAGATGATGTGTAAGAATTTTATTATATGAAAATGAAAGTTTTTTATCATTTTTTTACCTAAAATGTGCTAAACTGATCATATAAGATGACCTATTACTAAACAAGCCTAATAGGCAAGACAGTGAGAAAACTAGGCAAGAATGAGATTAGGGTTTGGTTAAAGAGGAATAGGGATGGATAAAAATTCATGAGGTAATTATTAAATACATATTACTCATATCCCATTGGTTTATATTTTTTATTATGCTCATTCAAAATCAAAATTTTGTCATCAAAATGGTATGTCTAACACATTGAAGTCTGTGTAGAGTAAAGTTATGAGATTGGTCTATAAGACCAATATTGATATATAACTATGAAATATATATTTTAAAATATGATATAATTATTATTAATGTTAATTAAAAACCATTTTAATATAATTTTTTTTATATAGGTGTTATAAGGCTTAGTTTCCATGACTATGTTTTTGGTGCTACAAGTAGTTTTTTGTATGTGAGTGAAAATGATGTTATTGAGTCATTTTTCAATGAGTTAAAGAATAAAATTAAAATTATATTATTATATATGTCTCATATTTTATTTTTAACACATATTTATTCAATATATACTCCTATGAATGTATGAAAATTTAAAGGCTTTTGATTGGGTTCTTAAGGACTATGTGCAGTTCTGAGTAAGCTTATGAAGTTGATCAGTTTAGGGTATTTTACCTTATTTTATGAATTATAATGAAAATTATTTTTAAATTGAGGTAATTTAAATTATATACATGTGTTTTGTGTTTTTTTTATGTGTAAAATTTGGTTGTATTCATCAGAATTGTTAGATAGACTTTTTGGCAATAAAAAGGCCTATTTGTGAGTAGACCTAATTGGGTGGTTTAAGGAGTGAAAAGAGACAAATGGTATTTGGAAAATAAGGTGATATTATAATGTGTATATTAAAGTGACATGTGAATTTTTTCATCAATTTTTTTAGTCTTAAATTATTCTAAAAAGGTCTAAGTAAAGCATGTGCTTAGAGAAGGTCTAATTGCATTAGGTCTCTATTAGGACTAAAGGTGCTTTTGGTTATTCAAGGTAATGACCAAAATTTGTAGATATTTTATAAATTTTGAAACATGTTTATTTATATATTTCAATTATTATCCAAGTGTATTAATTTTCTTGGCTGAGCAAGATGAATATGAGCAAGAGTGGAGTATAAAAACAAGGCCTAATAGGCCTATTTTGACTAGTTAGAGAATTGAAAAAGAAAGAAAAGGATATACAATTTTAAAGAATAGATAAAGGGATTAAATATAATAATATATGTATTATTAATATTCCATTAATATCTAACTATGTGTCTACAGGTTTTTAGCAAGGTCGTTTGACTTAATTCTACCAAGGAAAGGGCTAATTGAGTGAGAAGAAAAAATGAGGAGGTCATATTAAATTGAGTGAGAAACATGTGTTCAAGGGTGATAATATATTTGAGGTATCTAACTTGGTTTTTAGTTACCTAGGGTGTTGGATCCTCCTTGCAGGTTAAAGCTTGTTAAAGTACTAGTTGAGTTGGTGCTTGACTAGTGAGGGGTTGGTGATCCTTATAGAGTTGGTGCCTCACTAAAATTTTGATACATTGATTATATTAAAATATTACAAGTGGTTTTTAATTATTTTTTTATTACCCTATAGGGTTTCCCACATATATCTCATGTTCTTATGTTATTTGATTTCATAGATGTTTGTGTCTACATTGATTGATGTATGTAAGTGAATGAATTCTTCATTAATGTTAAGTGAAATTAGAGGACTATTTTTAGAAAAATGATTCACCCCCCCCCCTTAGTATCTATACTTCCAACAAATGCTAACAAGGTCCACCTTTCACACTAGCCTATTATTCCCACCCTTACAGATCCATAGAAAATTTAGGTTAGATAAATGTGTCTTAAAGAGACCCTAAACTCAATCATATTCCCCAATTAAAATAATTCAAATTACATAGTGATATGGACTTAGCCTTGTTATCTAGTTTTGCTATTGATGTCCCTAGATGCATGTATGACTTTCCTAGAAATCTCTAAATTATCTTCCTACCTTTTGTACTTTGAGAGGTAGGACTACCGAAGAACACATAAAGGATTTCAAGAATGATTTATAGATACTAAATTTAACCCATAAAGATGTAGAATTCAAACTCTTCCTTTTTACCTTGTAAGATATTTCCTATTACTAGTTTCTCAATATTCCAAAAGATTCGATTACTTCTTATAACTAGAGGTAATAAACCTTTTTGGAATAATTTAGGCAAGTCACTATCCGAAGTATCATATACCAACACTTTGAAAGCATGATGAGAGATCCTAATGAACCAATTAGAGATTTCCATGATAGATTCCAAAATATGTATACCCAAGTTAATAATGACTATAAACTAATGAAGCATTAACCCTTAAAATGTACCAAAATGCCTTGGATTCTACGATAGCTATTTTTATCTGTAAAGTACATAATATTACCATACTACCTCTAGATTATGCCAAATCTATTAATATTGACATGAAGCAGAATCCCTAGTTAAAATCTTTGGATTTGAGCCATATTGGTCCTAATTTTTTAATGCTCAATTCCATCCCATATTTTAATCAAAAGGTTATGCCTCAAAATTAGAACTAAGTGTATACACAATTGCTTCGAGTTCATGCTCCACTTTAACATCACCTTAGCTTTATGAATAATCATGTGTCAACACCTAATTATCAAAATCATAACCAATTTGATACCAATTAATATTTTTACCACCCAAGGTATTGTTTTTGAATCTACAAAAATACAATTAGATGTTATCTAATGAATGGCATAAAAGATGATCAATGAGTTATTAAACATGTATAATTGAATGGTAAATACCATGGGGTAAAATACTAATCATAATTTTTCATATAAAAAATATAACAAAACTTTCAATATATCTATAAACAACATGGAACAACAACCACCAACAAGATACCTAAAATAATCATCTTGGAAGTAGTGTTTCCTAGCTTGTGTTGAGTCCATAATACAACACAACATGGTGTGTTGGAATGCATAGAGTTTTGGAACACTTTTGATATCTTTCAGAAGGTAATGGATAGAAAATAAATCTTTTCAAATTAGATAAAGCAACCATCTTCCACTACTCTATGTCCTAGTACAATGATGGTCTTTGAGTCATATGATTTTCCCTTCCTAATGGAAGATGAGAATGAACCTAAAGGAAATATAGATGAAGTTTATGCCTTTTATCAGTTCCATAGGAATAACTATAACTTGAGGAATAAATAGCCTATTACCACTTCAACATCTCCAAACAATAGTTTTACTACTCTTATAGATCCTAAAGCAAACAATAACCCACCACCTCCCAAACAATAAGATTAGCAACAAAGTGTAGAACCATAGAGAAAAAATATATACAATATAGTTGAAGATATGAAGAATATTAAGGCAAATATTAGTCTTCATGAGCTATATCAGATTACTAAATAAAGATAATTATTTATCAAGGCTTTGATTGAGAGACCATCCAATGAAAAAAGGCTACTCATACTAACATGATTATATATAAGGACAAACTTGAGGTACCACCTTTTTTACTAAACATTATAATTATTGGTAAGAATATTCATAATTATTTGGTTAGATTATGTGCCTCATCTAATGTGATGCCCACAAGTGTATGTAAGAAGCTAGGATTTATCCCAAATAAATCCAAGAGAGTGGTCATACAACTGGATAAATCATTTATTCCATACTTTGGGGAATTGAAAAATATACACATTCATCTTTCCTTTAAGCCATATCTATAACAATACATAGACATTATGGTCATTGACATTCTTTAATCCTATGGATTGATGCTAAGTCATGATAGGTCAAATATGTTAAATGGATATATGGAAATGAATTTATCAGATATGTGGCTACCTTAGAAAGGAGTATATAATTAAATTCAAGTGGATCAAGAACCAAATATGAAGTACCCAATTACTGAGTATAACACTAAAAATGAGAGAATCAATTTTATGTCCTCATATTCAAGTGTTTATAAATTTAATATGAAGCATGAATCTTATGAATGAGAATTTTAAGGTCCTTCATAGTTATGGACTCTCCATGTCAATGATTCTAGATATAAGAAAGTTTTAGGTGTTGGCATAGTGTTAATTGACCTAGATGGGAAATGATATATTTTTCATACATATTTCAATTCCCTTGCACCAAAAATTAGGCTTAGTATAAAGCTTTGATTTTGGGCTTAAAATTTTAACTAAAGCACAATGTCAAGTAATTGTATATATTTGGTGATTTATATATGGTTTTAAATCAAATTATAAGTAAATATTTGTGTAATATATATTAATTGAAAAAGTATGAACATAGAGTCTGGGATCTAATTGAGTCATTCAAAGTATTAAATATCAAGGCCATTCCAAGAGAAGAGATCACTAGGATCCCAGAGAAAGGTTTCTAACACCAAATTGATTATTTTATATAGTCTTACATGGATGTAGGTTTATTTTGAATGACTTGTGACACTAGTAATGGAGGAACAAGTTATACCCACTGTTGTGCATCATATAAAATGTAGTAAATCTTATAATGAAAGTTAATTTAAGTGACCTTGTTATTCATAATAAATATAAAACTTTGTGTTCAACTCAAAAAAAACTAATGGAAGGGAAGAGAAGATGTTGGCTTATAAGCCTATAATTATTCATCAAAAAACACATCCCATTGGTAAATCACTTTGGTGGTGCCTCAAACTAGAAGATTGTATGCCTTCATATCCTCATAATAACTAAAAATATATAAGGATGGTATTTCCTTTATGTTTATTTGTGCTTATCATCTAGGATATGTGATCATGCATCACATCCAAAAATCTTGAATTTATAAACATAGGGCTTGATGCCAGACATTTTTACTCATGTGTCATGTCTTACACTACTAAGTAGGGATTGAATACAATTATAATGATAAAGTTTGGGATATTTATATTTAACTATACTATCTAATAATTTACATCTATGTTTATGTTTTGTTTTCAATACATGTTCCCTAAAGGGAATTTAATTGAGACAAGTTATTGTATCCCCTCTCATTATTTTAGTTTTTTAAGGCATTGAAGGATAATTAGGGTTTAAAAAATTAGATAAATTTATCAGTGAATCACAATAAATTATGGAAAAAAATGATTTCTTTTTAAACCAAAAGAGAAGGAATGGATTCATCAAGTGTATTTTAGGAAAGGACACAATTACTGTGAGCCTAACTTAACTCTTAAGTATGTACCTAGTTCACTAATAGTGTAGCACTCTAATCTTATTCAAAATTTCAAATATATCATTTTGAAAATAGTATATGAATTTTATTCGTCTCATCTCCTAGACCTATTTTTAACCAATTTTGTCCTCTATCAATCTTAAAAAAACCCCCAATTAGGTATTATGCTCAAAACCTTACTTGTACACATTTTGATTATTTTAGAATATTCAATTATTATAATTAGGTCTCTCTTTAATTGGTTATATATGTTTTGATCTAAAATTCAACATAATTTTATGGTTAAGTGTAATAAATTTTGATGTATAACCACTTTATCATATAACATTTTAGTGAACCCATGCTATCTTACACCTAAAATTAGGTATTAACCCCTTGTTTTATTTATTCCCTCCTATTAGGCCTATCCTTTGTTCCTAGTGTTGCCTTTATTTAGGGTTTTATTGATTCTTTTAAAAATATTAAACCCTAATCAATTCGTGTTTATTTCAAAACTCTAGGGTATGCTCATTCTCTTGTGCTTATAGTATATTATGTCTTTTCTCAACACACTCCTTTCATTTTAAAAATTTACAATATGAATTATAAGAATATGATTGTAAATGCTATACCTTATTTGAGTTATAGTGATGAATAAAAAATGTATTATTATGATTATGAGGTTTAATTAGAAGATAAAAATAGATATGATTCATTTGAGTCTATTCTAACTTATTTTATGAACAACCATGTCAATGTCATTAGAATTATAAACATGTTAAAATAAGTTGTTTGCCAAAACCTTCCTTATTCTTCAAATGATGTTCAAATTACTTATATTTTTTGTTTTTCTTCTATTATTCATTTTTTACCGATGACTATCTATTTTATCAAATTTTAACTAGTCAACAAGAGTTACAAATCTATAAATCCCAACCATCTAGGGTTATTTTAGATTCTTCCAATATTTTACATCCTCTATTGAGTTCTTATATTACAATTTCTTCCACATCTATGTAAATTTCTAAAAAATATTATGATAAATTCAATAGGTGATTTACAAAGACAAGTTCAAATATTAACTCTAGGATAGAAAAAACCTAAAGATATCATTAATTCTGATGATCTATCATTAAACCATTTATCACATGAGGTTTTTAATTTCAATTTTCCACATGGTTTAATTTCATCTAAGTTTTATTTATTCAATGTAAAAGAAGACACCTTTCATCACCTTAGATCCTCCCATGCCTCTTGTTTTTATTATGTTTGTAATGATATATTACCACTTAATATTTTTCTAGGATGTTTAAAGTATTATGCATTATATTAGTTTTATGCCTTATCAATTGGATTAATCTACTCTTTCATAACATTAATAGTTGATTTATTATTCCATTTTACAATAAACATTCATCCCAAGGTCTCCTTTTCACAAATAGATCTAGTCATATAATCCTCAAATGAAAATATTAGTAAATATATGCTTAGATTTAAAACCTTAACCAATATAATGGCTTATCAACCACCAGACAATGAGATCCAAAGCATATTCATATATAGTATTCTATTAATTTTCAAATATAAAGTGGATTTCAATAATTATACATATTTCAATCAATTTGATACTATGTTTAAGAAACATGAGATTAATCTCTTATAACGAAATGTGATTATATATGATACATGTGACCCACATAATGAAAAACTACAAAAAATCTGACATTTAAATGTCCCAATAAATGACCATTTATTAATAATAAATTGGTCAATGTTATAGAGAAATCATACCAAAAAAATGTCTTCTTCCAAGGATCATAATAAGTTTATAAGAATAATTGAAAATACATTACATATCTTAGATAAATTGATTAAATAAAATATGATTACTTTACCTTGAGCAAAGGAAATGAACACTTCAAACCCATTTCCTAGTAATATTGATGCCAACCTAAATTTTTATTACTATAGAGTTAAATGATATTCAACCAATAAATGCAAGGCTTTAAAACAAAAAATATAAGACATCATTAATTGTGGTTATACTAAAATAGAAGATACACATTCAAATACAACAACTAAAACATCCATTTATAAGGAACAACCTAAAAATGTTACATGGTAGACAAAAAAATTGTAATAGTTTTTCCATGGAATACACATCACACCCAGTTGAGAGATTCATTGGGATAGTTGATATTAGCATTAGAAAATTTATAACTATCTCAATTACATTCATTGAATATGATATACCATAAAATGAGTCATTTAATGGAATAATAATTATTCACGCATTTATATAAAGAAAAGATATGAACATAATAATGATATATAATGGTGCATGATTTAATATATGCACATAGAAATTTATTTCTAGCCTTGGTTTTAGTCCAAATTATATAGCTAGCATGCCTTCATCCATCCCCAAATATGTTACTCCTCAAGCTAGACCTTTGGGGTTTATTATATTACCTATTATAGTGGGATCAAAGACTATATCTACACTATTTTATGTGGTACCTTTTATAGGAATACAAAATTATTTTCTTGAATTTCCATAGATACATCAAATGAAATAAATCCCTTATATTATGCATCAATGCATAGAATTTTAATATTAAGGTTAAATAATTACAACTTAAAGAGATAATGCATTGATAAAACCAAAACCTATAGACAAATAAATTATTAAATCATAATCAAAACAAATATTTAAATAGTTGTCTATGAATGGAGTGTATCAATAGAAAACCCATACATCAATGGTAGTAAAGGAACAAGTATCATATAGTGTGGATTTGACATAATTTAAAATTAAATATGTATGATAATATACAAGAGACACTAATTGTTAGGTTGTGAAGCTAAAATCTTCACTGTTATGTAAATGGTGGAGGTTGCTGGGTTACACAACAATCGACGTTGATCAAAATCTGCCGACATCGGTCAGGCAAGAATTGGAAGCTACCAACATCAATTAGGCATCAACTGACGTCGGTCATCTCTAAATAGACAAGAACTGACATCAGTCACCTGTGTATTTCCATAACTGTTAGTTAGATGAATAGTTAGTTTGACGAACAGTTAGTTTGCATGTAAAGACTAATTTTAGTCTTGAGTCTGCTTTTATAATTATTATTTGTTTGGGGTTTAAGAGACCCATGGGGGCTATATTGTAGTCAAGGATCAAAAGGTCAAGGATCAAAGGAATTGTCAAAGGATAGGGACAAGATCCTCAAGGACGAGATCCTCAAGGATGAGATCCATAAGGATGAGATCCTCAAGAGTGTAGAAGAGCAAGATCAGTTGATCTGTGGAGTAGCAAGATCAAGGAGATCTGCAAGTGTGCCATGGTTGTGTGAAAGATTAGTTGATCTATGGGGTAGCAAGATCAATAAGATTTTCAACACAAGAAGAAAGACAAAAGGATTAGATCCTCAACTTGAAGGCAAGAACAACAATTGGGTTGGTTGTCTCACGGGGGTGTAAGATTAGTTGATCTATAGGTAGCAAGATCGAGGAGATCTACATGGTAAGTAAGATCAGTTAGATCTGTAAGGGTGCAAGATCAAGGAGATCTACTTGGTGGAATGGTAGTAGGCAACAACAACCATTGGGTTGATTGTCACTGACTGGTGGAGGGAACAACTCTATATTTGAGTTGATTGTAATTGATTGAGAGAGAGAACTCTTGAGGGAGAATTACTGTACACCCAAGAGGTGTGGGAAGAGTGAGATTTTTTCATTGTATTTCCTTCTGGAAGAGTGTTAATATAGATTTTATTGTTTCTCATATCTCATATTCTGTGTTGATTCTAAATTCTAGCTAGATATTACTTCTGGTTTAATTTCGTGTTTAGTCACTTATACAAAGGTAATCAATTATACTCTTAGAGTAGAGTAGGGGATCCTAATAGCTGGTATCATAGCTTTGTGTTTTAGATTCTTGACAAGTGGTCTCAGAGCTTTGTGCTCTATTAAATCTTGACAAGTGGTATCAGAGCCAGGGTGAAGGTTCACAGAGCCACGGTGAAGGTTCTCAGAGCTTGGTTCACTAACACCTTGGTTTTAGAGTGTGTTTAGTGTTTATTGATTACAGGTCACTCACAGGGGTTTCTGATTGAGTGGGAGTAAAGCAATGGTAGAAGAAATTAAGCTAAGAATGGAGAAATTTTGTGGAAAAAAAGGGCATGTAAAGAAAGATTGTTGGTTGGTAGAAGATCAGCATGAAGGAAATAAAGAAGCAAATGATGCAGGTATTATTGCACGGGATGCTCTTATATGTTCCTTGGATAAAGTAGAATCTTGGGTTTTAGACTCTGGTGCCTCTTTCCATGCAACCCCAAATAGAGTATTTTTTCATGATTATGTCCATGGAGACTTTGGAAAGATTTATTTAGGGGTTGGTGAGCCTTGTCAAATTGTTGGCAAAGGGAAAGTGTAGCTGAAATTACAAATTGGCAACATATGGGTGTTGAAGGATGTCATGCATGTTCCCATCCTGAAGAGGAGTCTAATTTATGTAGGAAAGTTGGGTGATGAGGGTTGCACAGTAACTCTCACAACAAAATCTTGGAAAGTTTCCAAGGGTGCACTTGTATTAGCAAGAGGTAAGAAAGTAGGTACTCTTTATCTATCTACTTGTATTAATGATTATCCTTCTATTTTATCTAATTTATATGTAGATGCAAAGATGTGGCTATGTAGGCTTGGTCACATGAGTGAGAAGGGAATGAATGTTCTTAAGTCAAATGGTAAGCTTTCATATTTAAAAAGCATAGATCGAGATTTTGGTAAGCAACAAAAGAAAGTGAGGTTTCTTGAAATTGGGTCAACAAAAAAGAAGCACATGTTAGAGCTTGTTCACACAAGGGTGTGGAGACTAGCTTAGGGAGCTTCTATTGGAGGATCATAGTATTGCATAAAGAGGAAATTTGATGTTTTTGACATATTGAAAAACTAGAAAGCCTTGGTTTTCAAGGAGAAGATGATGGACAGAGATCAACTCAAGAGGCTGAATAATTTTGAGCAGGGCAGTGTTGATTTAGACAAGGTTATGATCCAAAATGAGCTCACAGGTAAAAATCATCACTCACAGGAAAACACAGTTATTGACGTCAGTCAAGTGAGAATCGATGTTGAATAGGTAGGAACCGACATCGGTCATGTGAAAACCAAAGTTGGTGATGTTAGGCAGGTGGACACTGACGTCGGTCAAGAAACCAACATCGGTGATCAAGTGGAAATGACATCAGTCAGGTGCAGACTGAGGTTAGCCATAGGCGACCAAGATCAGGCACTATTAGAATGAATTTTGGGTGGACAGCAAGTTGTTAAGGAGTCTCAAATGCCCATAAGGAGGTCTGAAAGGGTAAGTAAGCCTCAAATTCATTATTCCCCTTCTTTATACTACTTGTTACTCACTGATGGTGGAAAACCAGGAAGTTTTGAAGAAGCAATGCAGGTAGAATCTAGGAAATAGTGGGAGCATGGCATGAATGAGGAAATTGATTCCTTGGTAGAGAACCAAATGTGGGATTTGGTAGAGTTGCCAGCTGAAAAGAAAGCACTGAAAGACGAATGGATTCACAGGTTAAAAAAAGGAGAGAATGGACAGGTGCGATAGAAGACCAGGTTATATGGTCTTGAGCAAGCTCCAAGACAGTGGTATAGGTTTGATAGGTTTATGACAAAGCATGGCTTTAGTCAATGTCAATGTGACCATTGTGTTTATTTTACTAGGTTGGATAATGGTCGCTACATTATCCTATTACTGTATGTAGTGTATATGCTTGTTGTAGGGTCACACATGCAGGGATTTGCTGAGCTAAAGGTAAAATTAGCTCATACATGTGCCAGGAAGGATTTAGGAGGAGAAAAAATCTTTGGCATGAGTATTTCTAGAGATAGGGAAAGTCACAGGTTGATTTTGTCTCCAGAGGATTATGTGAATAAGGTAGTGGAGAGGTTTAATTTGTAGGATGCAAAATCGATTAGCACACATATGGTTGGATATTTCAAGTTAAGCTATGAATAGTGTCCTAAATCACATGATGAGGTTGAGTACGTGAGTACTAAACTTGATATTACCCAAGCAGTGGGAGTTGTCAGGAAGTTTATGGCCAATTCAAGAAAAGAACACTAGAAAGCAGTTCAGTGGATTCTCAAGTATCTGAGAGGGACCAGTAGCAGGTATTTATGTTATGTAGGGTCAAGCACTTCTCTACATGGGTATGTAGATTCAGATATGGTAGGTGACTTGGATGACAGGAGAAGCACCATAGGATATGTGTTCACTATTGGTGGAATGGTGGTTAGCTGGATTTTAGAGATGCAAAAGGTTATTGCAGTCATAGAGGCTAGCAAGGATAAGAACCCTACAGATATATTAACAAAGTTGAGAACAAAGAAGAAGTTGAATCTTCATTCAACTTTTTTTGGTCTTCAAGACTGAACTTGAAGATAGGGATACAAGCCAAAAACAAATTAGAGGACGTTGCTATCCAGGTATAGGTGCAATTGTTTATCTCAAAGTGGGAGATTGTTAGGTTATGGAGCTAAAAGCTTCACTATTATGCAAATGGTGGAGGTTGCTAGGTTACATAGCATCTGACATCGATCAAAATCTACCAACATCAGTCAGGCAAAAACCAAAAGCTACTGACATCGATTAGGCATCAGCCGATGTTGGTCATCTCTAGATAGACAGGAATTAATGTTGGTCACCTATGCATTTCCAAAACTATTAGTTAGATGAACGGTTAGTTTGACGAACAGCTAGTTTGCATGTAAAGACTAATTTTAGTCTTGAGTCCACTTTTCTAATTATTATTTGTTTAGGGTTCTATTTAAGAGACCCATGGCAGCTGTATTGTAATCAAGGATCAAAGGACTTGTCAAAGGATAGGGATGAGATCCTCAAGGATGAGATCCTTAAGGATGAGATCCATAAGGACAAGATCCTCAGGAGTGTAGAAGAGAAAGATTAGTTGATCTATGGAGTAGCAAGATCAAGGAGATCTGTAAGTGTACCATGGTTGTGTGCAAGATCAGTTAATCTGTGGGGTAGCAAGATCAAGAAGATCTACAACACAAGAAGAAGGACTAAAGGATTAGATCCTCAACTTGAAGGCAAGAACAAAAATTAGGTTGGTTGTCTCAAGGGGGTGTAAGATCAGTTGATCTGTAGGTATCAAGATTAGGGAGATCTACATGGTAAGTAAGATCAGTTAGACCTGCAAGGGTGCAAGATCAAGGAGATCTACTTGGTGGACTGGCAGTAGGCAACAACAACCATTGGGTTGATTGTCACTGACTAATGGAGGGAACAACTCTATATTTGAGTTTATTGTAATTGATTGAGAGAGAGAACTCTTGAGGGAGAATTACTGTACACCCAAGAGGTGTGGGAAGAGTGAGATTTCTTCATTGTATTTCCTTCTGGAAGAGTGTTAATACAGATTGTATTGTTTCTCATATCTCATATTCTATGCTGATTCTAAATTCTAGTTACATATTACTTTTGGTTTAATTTCATGTTTAGTTGCTTATACAAAGGTAATCAATTGTACTCTCAAAGTAGAGTAGGGGATCCTAACAGCTGGTATCATAGCTTTGTATTCTAGATTCCTGACACTAATTATAATTTGTATGATGATGATTTGTTATATTCTTACCCTTATCATGATATTATTAGGTCTTGTGTTTTAATGTGTCTATCTTATGATGATTTTTATAAGCCTTATAACATCATTGGTTAGCTTCATTAACTTGCCTCTTACTCGAGAATTGAAACTTATCCATTTATTTATTTATTATATTATATTACTTTGGTTATGATAATTTTTAATTGTTGGTTATCAAACATTCACTATAATATTTATATACCTACTTTGAACATTTTTCTTAGTCCATATTACCCAACATACACATCCATATAGAATATTAATAATAAATCCTTAAATACTAAAATATATTATGTTTTACATCATTTACATCATACAAAAGGGGCATATGTCCCATAATACTCAACCATCAATTGGATTAGAGTGATATCCTTGCCTAGCCTTATTAAACTCAACATAAATATATGTGATTGAAATTTCCCTCCTAATAAGATATCTCCCCTTTGATCAAGACATCATAGACTTTCTCTCTTACAACCTAGCAAGGTATAATGTAGTCTCCACGTACTTTTTTTAAAACTCCACATACTATATAAAAATAATTTTAAATGTTGTATCATTCACTAGTGATGACATACCAACTACTAGCCTCAAAACATTCCCTTGATTTTGAGCTTATAGATGTACATTATCCACATTAAAAAAATTTACCTATGAAAATTTCTATAGATATGTTTCTTTACCCATACTCATAGGATCAAAGATATGTGCATGCCTTCACACCTTAAAATATTCCTTCTCGAGCATAATAGGTACATCTTCTAATATATCACATGCCAACCACATCATCGATGCAAGTATCATAGCAACCCAATACCAATTAAATGTTTCTCATTTAACACATAAAATTATCAACATCCAACTAATATAAATTAATCATATGATAGATACTTACAAACTTACACACTATTTTATCTAGATCATCCATCCCCTGATTGACACCTCATGTCATTAGTGGTTACGTAACTAACACCAAAACTTACTCCCTAGAAGCACTTTTATTATGCCCAACTCCATGGGAGGCACCTCATCATTTGTATCATCATTTAACTACTAATCTCTATGTTCACCCTACCATACTATAAATATTAGTGCATAATGGGCCTTGGCTCAAAATTATTACCACACATCCATCACTCCATCTTCTTCAACTCTAGGATTACAGATTGGCTTACCCTCCTCTATCTCTACCATATATGTGGGGGATAGTGGCAATCAATCTCTTGGCCTATGGTAGTAAATATATGCTATCCTCTAATACAATATGAATAGGATACACCATGGTAGAAACCAAACTAATAATTCACTCTCTCATATTGAAACATATCAATCACCCTAGAAATATAGTACTTGTACCATCACTTGAATCAAATCTATTGAAACTATCGCACATCCTCAACCCAACATAGATGATCTTGATAAATATGCCATATGACATGAACCTCTTATGATGTATTTAATATCATCCTTAAGTGAGTATTGAATCACACCCATATCTTCTTGTTTTTTGATGGAATATATCTCCATGCATAATGAATATGTGTCTGAAGCCATCAAAGGTAAACTCATGAGTCTTGTAACTAGTAAATGTTAATAATCTGGTACCTACAAGAATTTCCCTACTATTATACCACCACTATGTGATGCAAATGTAAACCAATATAAGTATTGATACATATGGGGCTATCATAAATTTCCCCCATGCATATATAATATTATGCTCTTATAAATATTGAATAACAACATTCATGCCATATGCACATGTCACACAACCAATATCTACTACCATAAATGAATCTAGAATAATAATAATATACTTGTGTAATAATGACATTCTCTCTAATAAGATACCACTAAGAAAAATCCAAAATCTAAAAATTAATCCCCCTATGAACATCTCATACATTAACAATGAATAGTCTCTCAACTAAAGTGAATGGTATATTCCATCACTACTCTCATATCCCTAACTAAAATCTATACAATATGCCATATATCCTCAAAATTCACATTCATCTAACCCATTATCAACCAAAATATATATGTATCATTGGTATCTAACTTCTAATGTTTTCAATAAGGAAAAACTATACTACATGGCCCATAAATGGACCACAAGACCAAGGCTAATGTCATTTAAGATATTCAACTCTACCACATCCAAACTCAGGGTTGCATAGACTCTATCACTTGGAAATTCTAAAAATTGAAAATATGAATTTAGTTCCACACCAAAATTAACTAAAACATGAATTTATTGATGATCTAAACATGATGTATCTATATAAATATAAAATTTTCCTTTAAAAATGAAATAAACTAATTTTGACTAGGATCATATGATTCCTACCGAGAACATACCATATCTTAAAATGAGTTTACCATTTAGACCAGGTGTGTACCATAGTATCAAGGAGCATATTATTCCTAAATTAGCTAGAAACATTCCTCATGTTTATAATGTTATCACCACTACACCCCCACTTATAAGTAATAGAGACTCTTTGAGTTTGAATGGATTCATCTTGATAAGTACATAATTCTAATTCAAATTTGTAAAATCATTAAAATTTCAATTTGAATTCAACCTATTTATCAAAGTTTTATTGATTTTTGAATTATAATTTTATGTTTAAAGTGTTTCTATGAGGATTATTTAAGATATCAAAATTCAATACAAATGAGATCTTATTAAAAATTTGATCAAATAAAGTTATTTATCAAATAACCTTGGATTATGTACTTTGGGTTTTGACTTTCAATGTGCATCTCACACCTACTCGCATTTCATTATGTCCATTCACACACAATTGCATTGAAATTTTCTTATTATAGATCCAGTTCAGGCCATGTGTCATATTATCATGGAATTGTTGATGCAAAAGATTGCACCCTTGGCAGAAGGCTGAGCTCCTACCTTCTTCATGCAACAGTGTAAATTCCCCTCTCAGCTGTGGGACTAGCAAAGCTAGAGGGGAAAGTCTCTAGATAAGGGCTAGCTCCCTTTGATGTATCTTTTAGGCCCTGGTTTCTCCTACCGCTAACAAAAAATGTAAAAAGAGGGGATGAAAAGGGGGAGAGAGATGCTGAAAATAAAACCTAAGCCTAAAAAAGAAAAGGTGATACACCAAAAAATGTGATCCACTCAGGCCTGAACATACACTTTTCACCAAAAGAAGTGCCTATACACTTCATCTAAAGTGAAAAAACCTTCTACATCAGTGGGTTAGGGTTCCGTGGAGATACAGGGAGGAACTAACTAGTAGAGGCATTCTGGGACACACTGCAGCAGCCTATCCACTTCACCTACACTCCTCTAGGGACACGTCTGATAGACCTGTAAAAGGAAAACTCAAAAATGCACCAGATGTGCTGAAATAATTCTACAAAAGCATTAATAAAATGAATTAACATAGAATCAAAGCATAGACACATGCTAAAGATGCAAAACTCAGAATGGAGGTAAAAATAGCTAAGTTTTGATTCAAGGTAAAAATTTTGGCAGAGCTCTGCCTTACAAGCCCGAGAGATTTTTGGGCAGAGTTTTGCCTTAAAGCTAAGAGCAAATTCCTTCTCAAAAGAGAAGTTTACAATATATAGAAAGAGGAAGAGAATTTGGCACTTCCTGGGAAATATTTGGCACCCTTTTTTAGCAAGTGGCCCATGTGTGCCGAGAGCATCGAGAAGACGAAAACATTGTTGCTAATGTCATTCTAGAGAAGAGGCCTACTGAAACCATGCTATACAATCACCAAAATTTGAATTTGGCATTAAAACATTAATGCAAAGACATGGCCATGCCTCTTTTCTATAAACAGACTATAGTTTGTCCCCGCATCAATGCCAACTATATAAAAATAAGTCGCACTGCTCATCTACAATAACTCACCTTCCCTTCGCCACTTGAATGCTTTGTCATTTATACTCTTTGTCTTCTTCCTACTCTTTTAGCCCTTGGGGTTGATCTTCTAGTGGGTCACTACATTCCTTAGGCTCCTTTCATTCTTTGGCGCTCTTTATAGTTCAAAACAAATGGCTACTTCACTATGTTAAATTTGACATTCATGCGGTCGTCACCCAATGGCTAGTTTGTTTGCTTAAAATTGATGGCTTTTGGGACGTCATGTCCCCAACAAAAATTTCATCGATCTTTTTTGTGGATTTTTTTTGTAGCTTTTCTATTTTGGGCCTTTTCTTGCAAACAAAAAGTCCACAGGAATTGGCCGCTTTGTCCTTTTATATTAGGCTCTTTAAAACTCTATCTGCCCTCTCAAGGGCTTCTGGTCTTGAACTGCCCTCTACAAGGGCTTCTGGTCTCGAACTGCTCTTTAGTTGTAGGGCACGCCCTTGAACCAAGTTGTTAAACCAACCCATTAAACCAAAATTGGTTCAATGGTTTAATTAGTTCAACAGTTCAACCACTGCGCACTGATGATGTTGAACCAAGCCTTTTGAACTTTCCTTTGAACCATTCAATTTAACTAATCTGTTGAGCTGGTTCAATGATTTAACGAAGCATTCTGAGCCTATTAAACTTTGGCAATTAATCCTCTGATTAAACTAGGAGCCGATTGAACTGAGCATTGAAC
Organism: Torreya grandis; assembly: GCA_037957365.1. Taxonomy (NCBI): domain Eukaryota; kingdom Viridiplantae; phylum Streptophyta; class Pinopsida; order Cupressales; family Taxaceae; genus Torreya; species Torreya grandis. Next base: position 2,129,031 of record JARHVA010000118.1, read on the forward strand.
TAAGGCATTGAACCAACATAGTTAAACCAAGCCATTAAACCAATTGGTTAAACCAATTCAATGGTTTAAAGCTATGCACTGATGAAAAAGTGGCTGAACCAATGTTGAACCAAATGCTGATGAACCTTTTGTTTGAACCAAGTGATGAAGCAAATGATGAATCAAGCCTAGAAATTGAAGCGATGGACTTGAAGTGATGAACCAAGCTTTGAAATGGAGTGATTGAACTATTGATTGAACTAATTCAATGGTTTAAAGATGCCAACTTTCCTTGTGATTTTCTTTAGACCAAAGCCTAAAGAATCCTTGTAAAACCCAAAACTCTCTGAACTGATTCTTCATACGCCAAAAGACTAACCTGCTGAGTCCTTAGAAATCTAAAACCTACAGAGTTCATATAAATTCTACAGAGTCCATAAAAATGAATATATTCATGTAAAATTAAAAAATGAAATGGCCTAGAATAGCAGGGACAAAAGGGGACCAATTTTTTGGCCTGTTGAGCAAAAAATGGTTAACAGGAATCACACCCCACATAATGAATTTACAAACTTGAAAATATGGGTATTGGCCACATGTTTCATTTTCTCACTTTCACACTCATTCAAAATCTTTACATCCTTTACACATTATACATATTATTCATTCAATATATGAATGAAAACAATTACCACATGTTGATATATTATTTACTCACATCATACAAACCCATAATAATCAACATTCTCACTCAATCAATTATTTATCACAATTTTTTGAGTCATCAAAGTCATGCCTAGTGTCAGCTTTGCATCTCCTCATGTCTTTGATACTTATAAATCAAATCAATTTAAAAAAATTATATGTTGTGGGTTTACAATTCAATTGGAAAACTCCACATAGAAATGTTATACTCATTCACATCCTCATAATAAATTGAGGAAAAATAGTTTCAATAAAGTTATAGTTAGTGGGATTATAACCACATTATAAGATGACACGTGTCATGATCATATAGTTGTACAACATAAAGAATATGTTAGAAGACTTCAACCCATTCACACCAAGTCACATGTCTTAACCCCATAGTGTCATATGTGATAATTAAAAGGGAAACATAGTTTCATCACTCTTACATCTCTATAGGTTTTTGATGCAATTGAAGCATAGCATTTTTCATCACCTCAGTTTCTCATAATAATAAAGAATTATAAGTTAAAACATTCAAAAAGAGATCATGGCTATACAAAATGATGCCATATAACATGTAAAGTAAAATAAATGACACAATGAAATTCAAGTATCAAAACCACATATGATAGAAGGTATGAATTTTTATAAATCAAAATATAAGCACAAGGGATGCATTCATCATAATGAGCTTACTAAGAAGTTCAAGTATTATTATAATGTTATTTGAAGACACGTGACTATGTTGGATTTAACTACAAATAAAATTAATTTAAAAAAAAAATCAATTGGCTTGAGTTGTCAAAAGGTCATTTAATGCAATTAAGATACATAAATGAAGTTACTTGTTAAAATTATCAAAAATATTGAGACATAATTGGATAACTAAAAGCATTCAAAGTATCAATACTTAAAAATCTCTTAATTTTTTAAATTTTGAATGCCTACAATTTCCAAGTAAAATTACATCATGTACTCAAGAAAGGCAAAATAGAAATGTTATTCAATTATTAAATTTCATTATTCATGCCACCATTGAGTACTTGTGTGCATTTGGAATTAATCATATCTTCATAGATACAACATTTAAATTTGAGTCATTAAGCACATGCTTGAAATATTATAGTTCCATGTTTGAGAAAATTGAGTATCAAATGAAAGTGATCAATGATAATAAAATTCTTCTAGATTTATGGAAATACTCCTTATACATTGAAAATCAACAACTAAACCATAGGTACAACCTTGTGTCTACTTATTTTATAATTTTTATGCGTCACTTATTGTAATAATGATGTTGTGCAAATGTTGAGAAAGAGGAATCTAGTAGCCTACATAGTTGGTGTGGCATATGAATGTTATTATATATTTATAAAACTAGATATTATCTACAAGTAGGAGATTTCCTCAAATTAGAGATTTGACCAAGGTTTCATATATATTCATATTCAATCAAAATATTAATTTCATCACTATTATGTAGTTCTAACATGGGTTAGATTACGATTAACTTTGATGAAAAGAGTGTTTGCACATCTATACATAACCATAGTATATTAAACATAGGTACCTATAATTTCTATGATTGTAAATGATAGGAAGATCCCTAATTTGGAGACAATAATTTAATAAAACCTTTCCCAAAAAATTCATAGGTTTGAGAGATGATAAATTGTTACATGCTATCTTAATTAATGGATGCAATGTGTGTAATGGTGTATTGTCTAGGTATCAAAGAATGAACCTATAATTCTAGGTTTAATTTATATTCAACATTTTATAGGATTCATATTCATAGGTTATAGGTATAACATCAAAATGATATCAAACTTGATCTATCCACCGATGTATGTTTCCATCAATGAGAGGCCTATGCCAAGGCTATCTAATGAAATAAGAAGAACACTTTCTAATATTAAAGCCTATTAGTATCACCCCAATTGCACCATAATTAGAGTGGAGGGCATAATGGAGGCCCCATTAACATTTCCTAGATGTATCCTAGATAATTTAGCAAAGAAAAAAATTACTCATAAAATGGTGATAGGGGTTGATGGTATTTTCAAGAGGACCAAGCAAGCCATGGTTCATCCCATGCCTCTCTAAGTTGGGAGAACTAATTTTAAGGTATGGTCATCATTGAATAATGCAATAGATCATAAGACTTCATTTGCATTTTCAGCTAATGAGCTGAGACATTTTTATTCCAATAGTAGGTTCATAGCTCATTTAAGGACATTAAGAGTCATAATACAATGTATTTATCACTATTAGCCTCACACTCTCGAGACAATATTAATCAATCTTTAGGATGGAGAGTCCATAAGGAATATTCATGATATTTGGGTGACACTAGAGATAATTAAGAATGTTAACTATGGAGGATTAGAAGAAAGGAAAAAACATCCAAAGCCTAAAGAGGATATTCCTTATATATAAACATCTAATAAGGAGATTACTCCTTTCCACCTGCACCTTTTTTATAAAGAACAAATCTTCCATTCTAAGTAAGTGATGTAGGAGCATCACTCTTAGGGAGAAAATTTTGCAATTTTGGATTGTTTTGAATTAATTAAGGTATATAAATACTTTTTATTGCCTTATAAGGCTTCAAAAATGTTTATTTTTCATTTTCATAGCTTAGGTGTACATTTAGCTAGTTCAAATTTTCAAATTTGGATTTACTGCCAAAACTTATAGTTTAAAATTTTGAATATTTTAGTGTATTTATAAGGTTTGAAGGGCATGGTTAGGATGAAACAAGCATGTTAACATGTTTAAATTGTTACTAATGTCTTTTTACACCATTTACAATGATCAAAGTGACAAAATTGAGAAACAACCTTGGTGTTTGGTCACCTTGCAAAACAATTATCTTATGACCATTGGTTAACCCCCCAAGGTGGTACAAAATGGTTGATAATATAAAAAAGAAGATATTTTTTGAATGGATAAGGTTAATTTCATAATTTTAATGTTTCAATACTATGAGGAATATAAATAAATCAAGTCATGTTCAAGAATGTTATGATACATACCCTATTTAAGAATGGTGTGAGACCTTTATTTTCTAAGTTTGATTATATTACAGATTCTAAGTTTTAAGTCAATGGTAAATTAAATTTCTTAGTGATTATATATAAATTTGAAGCAATTCTTGATTTTCCTTGAGTCTTTCAATTTTAGGATTGACAATTCATTCATGTAACTTGACATAATATTATGAGATAGACCTTATGTTTGATCATTTTATTTATTGACTGTAGATTATTATTTAAAGAATGATGAAATAAAAATATTATAATATAATTATGAGTGTTTTTTAAATATTATTTAATGTTTTTTAATTCACATATAATGCAAGAATAATAAAAAAATCATCTACGGATTCACATTCATCTACAGGCAGATCTTGTGTGGCAGATTAATCTCTATGTGCAGATTGGTTGAGTGTTGTCAAGGAAATAAGAACCTTTGTATTGTTATACAAGCCCAAAGGTAAGTAATATTTATATTAAATGAATTTTCAAATAGGAAATTTATATATTTTAATAACAGTACAAGTCTATTAGGAAGAAGTGTTTCCTGTAACTTGTTTCCTCCATACTTCCTGTGTAATGTTTTGTGCTAGAAAAGTTCAAGATCTACTTGGATCAAGTCTAATAATGAATTTATGTGTTATTTTAACATGTGTGGGAATATTTATTGGCATGATTATTTGGTTTGGGGAATGTGTGAGTTGAATTAATATAAACTCAGCCCTATAACTAGTTGTTTTTGACACAATAAAATAAATGTTGAGACCAAAAATGTAGACAGTGGATTGAATCACATAATTTATTGATTTATAAATTTGAATTAGGTTAATATATAACTTTAAATCCAAATTTTTATCCTTATAATATATTATAATGTTTAAAATCAATTTTGTAGTGGCCTCGACTGTGATAGAGCTTCAATAAGCCCTAAATTAAGGTTCTAACCATAACTTGAGTTTCAACCAGTCAAATCCTATAAAATTTTGTATTATTGTAAAAATACATGTTATATAACTGATTTAAATGTTTATAGGACTGTACATATCTTTTATTATGTATTTCTAAGGATTAAGGTGGAAAAATGCCTAAAAGAAGGGCTAGTTGAATGGGTTAAAGAAGGAAAGTAGACTTAATGAATGAATTGAGCCACTAAATTTCACATACAGGTGTATATTAATGGGTAAAATAATATTTTGGTGTTTATAATCAATAATAAACTATATTTTTTCTTTATAATTTGAAAACAAGTAAATAGGGCTAGTAGGAAGTGACTAAAAGACTAGTATGTTTAGGAAGGAATTTCAAGTTGAAACCTTTTTAAGGGAATATCTACATCAATTTTTTATCAAATACAAATTTTTATACTTGAGAAAAAGTGGGAGAGATAATATTATTAGAGAAAGAGGATAATAGGTACTTATTTGACAAATTTCCTACATAAAGGTTCGCAATGCCACCTAGGAAAAATAGAGGAGGTGCAACAAGGAACCAAGGGATCCAAGATGTTGTGTTGGTATAGTTGAGATAAATGAGACTCAAATTTGAGGCAAGGATAACTTATATATAAAGAGACCAAAGAAGAGGAGTCATAATATGGGATTTGAGTGATAGAGAAGATGAGCCACAAGACCAAGAAGAGGTAGAGGAAGAAGAGACAGTTGAAGGCCCTAAAGATCAAGGTGTAGAGAAACTCATGAAGATAATCATGAGTTAGGGGTCCAAACCAAATTTATAATTACCCACCTATGTAGGTGGTCTTAATGGATATGAACTCATGTATTGGGTAAATGAGTTAGACAAATACTTTGAGTATGAGGAGGTACTTGATGATAAAAAGGTCAAGTTTGCAAGAACCAAGCTGAAAGGGCATGCTTCATTATGGTGGGACTTTACACAAGATGAGATAAGAAAGAAAGGTAAGAATAAGATCACTTCTTGGGATAGAATGGCTGCTAAGCTCAAAGCTAAGTTCTTTCCAGGTGATTATGAGACAAAATTGTTTAGATAATTTAAAAGTTTAAAGCAAAAGGAAATGAGTGTGAAGGCATACATAGAAGAGTTTTATAAGCTAACCATCAGGTCTAGTCATGTAGAAGAGGATAAAGATAAAGTGGAAAGATACTTGAATGGTTTAAGATACAATCTCCAAGATGATTTAGCGCTTATGAACCCAAGGACACTAGAGGAATGCTATCAATTTGCACTCAAGGCTAAAGATAATTTAAATAGGAGGCAAAATCATAAAAATAGAGGAAGGGTAGGAATTTTAGAGGTAGAGGATAGAATGTGGGAAGAAATACCTCAAAAATAAAGCTTTAAAGTAGATCAAACACTTCACAAGAGCAATCCACTCAATCAAGAGGTGGGTTTAGAGGGAGAAGACCTTACAATAGAGGTGGATATTTATCAAGGGGTAGAATGGATTTGTAGTTAAATGTTGTAAGTGTAACAATTATGTTGGTCACAAGAATTACGAGTGTCTAGAGGACCATCCAAAAATAATCCCAAGGAATGAAGGAAAAAAATTAGATAACACAAGGAGGAAATGAAGAGAGTGTTTGCTCTCCATCACAAATGGTAGAGCCTGAGGTGGGAGAATCATTGTTCATGAGGAGGGTGTTGATCAAGCCACCCAAGAAGAAGGAGCCACCATAAATTAAAACTCTCTTTAGGACATCGTGCAAATGCCAAGGTAAGTGTTACAAGATGGTCATTGATTTAGGAAGTACAAACAATCTTATTTCAATATAGATGGTTAACAAGCTTGGGCTAAAGAAATTACCTCACCCCACTCCATATAAGGTGTCATGGTTGAATAAGAGATAGCAAGTATTGGTTAATGAGCAGAGTTGGGTATAATTTCAAATTGGAACCTATAAGGATAGAGTGTTTTGTGATGTTATCCTCATGGATCTATGACATGTGCTTTTGGGAAAGCCTTGGAAATATGATAGGAAAAATACTCATGATGGAATAAATAATATGTATACCTTGACCAAGGATGGAATTAGTTATACATTACTACCCTTAAAGGATGAAGAGAATGATCAACTAGTTGGTTCACATGTGATGATGGTAAGTGGGAAAGAGTTATTGAAATCCATGCATGAAGAAGAGATAGGATTTACTTTAGTAATTAATCCTAGGACTATTATGACAACCACTAAACTCAATGAACTACCCCTAGAGATTCAAGTAATGTCGGAGAGATATTATTATATAGTTGTTAGTGAGATGCCCAACATATTGACACCAATGAGGAGTATACTACACCATATAGACTTTGTACCTAGAGATAGTCTACCAAAAAATCTTGCATATAAAATGACCCCACAAGAGAATGTTGAGTTCAAAAGGCAAGTACAAGAGTTTCTTGATAAAGGGATAATCAAAGAGAGTTTAAACCCATAAGCAGTACCCATAGTGTTGGTGCCAAATAAGGAAGGTGAATGGAGGATGTGAATTGAATCTAGGGCCATCAGTAAAATCACTATAAGGTATAGGTTCCACTTCCTAAGATGGAGGATTTTATGGATTACTTGAGTGGAACATGATATTTTTGCAAGATAGACCTCAAGAGTGGATACTACCAGATAAGGATTAGACAAGGTGATGAGTGGAAGACTACTTTCAAAATGAATGAAGGTTTGTATGAGTGGCTAGTCATGCCATTTGGTTTGACTAATGTGCCTAGTAATTTTATGAGATTAATAAATGAGGTTTTGAAAGATTTCATAGGCAATTTTGTGTTATTTTATCTAGATGATATACTAATTTATATCCAAACCAAGGAGGACCAACCTCATCATTTGGACTTGGTGATAAGAAGGCTTCAAGAAGAGAGGCTATTGATCAACTTCAAGAAGTGTGATTTCATGAAAAGGGAGATATTGTACCTTGGGTTTGTAATTTTATAAGGCATACTAAAGATGGATAAGAATATGATGCAGGAGCATCTTCACACTAGGAGCATATTCAACACATTTTTAGTGTTTTAGCATGTTTAAGTATATAAGTTGTTTTCCCTCCTTTTTTTTTTGTTTTCAAATTTTCAATTTCATCCAAATATCCATTAAGCATGGAATCAAGTCTGTTGGGTGAGATTTTATGTGGTTTGTGTTTTCTTAAGTTGGGAGAACCATTTTCATTTCATTTTGGGAGGCTATTGTTGTTTAGCCTAATATAGGATCGGATATCTAAGTGATAACCATATGCTTTGTATGAGGATTTTTGTGTGAAAAATAGGGGATATGTGTTGGTAATTAGAGGAAGGGTGCAGTGGGAGAAGGATCTGCAATTCACAGACAAACATAGATGTATATCTTCTTGTTTACTAATTAAAAAATGTGTGTTCCTTGGAGTAGAGTTGTCTTTTGAGACCGAACATTGGAAAGGGGCATTGGTGTTGTTGTTGATTAAACAAAGATTTGAATATAAAACCAAATGAATGTTTAGTCTGTGACCAATTGAGTCACTTGTGAAAGGTTTCTTGTTGGGACGCATGCCTGCTAGGCTATTTTAAATGTATTGATTTTAATTCTATCTGTTTTCTATTAATATAATTCTAGCCATTTCAATGTTGGTCCATTTCAATTTTCTTGATGGGTCGCATATGTTATGCTGGGCCATCTAAATTTTCTTGCTGGGTTGCATATGCCTGTTGGGCCATTTCAATGTAATGGTTTCCATTTTTTGGTCATTTCAATAGTTTCAATGTTGGGTCGCTTCTAAGAACTAGAGTCTAAATCAAGACATGAAGTTGCAACTGTTGAGCAAGCTTTCTAGATTCTACAGACTCTGCAGGTTCATAACTACAGACTCTGCAGGGTCATTTTTTTTATGATTTTGTATGTCAGTCTAAGGATAGCGCATCATTTTGGTATCAGAGCTCAAGGGATTGTGCACAATCTAAAGATCCAAGAGAAGAAGAAGCAAGATGGCCATGAGAATTAGGAACCGAGGTAGAGCTGGAGGAAGGAGACCTAGAGGACAGGTTGCACTGGTAGAAGAGATTGGGAACCTGACAGCTAGGCTACAAGACCTAGAGATGGCTCAAAGAAGAGGCACTGACATGGGTGAAGTTAGTGATAGAGAAGAGAAGCCACCAGAAGATGAATTGGTGGTGGAAGAAGAAACAGATGAAGATAGGTTGATTAGAGCCATTATGAAGGTGAACACAAAGCCAAAAATGGAGGTTCCAATGTATGAAGGTAATTTACATGTGGAAGAATTAATTGATTAGATTAATGCATTAGACAAATACTTTGAGTATGAAGGAATTGAAGAAGATGATAAGAAAGTCAGGTATGCCATGACAAGGCTAAAGAGCCATGCATCCCTGTGGTGGGATGGAGTGCAAGAAGAAAGAAGGAGGAAAGGGAAGCCAAAGATCAGAAGTTGGGATAGAATGGTAGCAAAAATGAAAGGTAAGTTTATGCCTAAAGATTATCAAGCCAATTTTTTTAAGCAATTACAAAATTTGAAGCAAAAAGAAATGTCTGTGAAAGAATACACTGAAGAGTTTTATAGGTTGACTATAAGATCAAGTCATATTGAGGATGACACAGAGATGGTAGCTAGATACACCAATGGTTTGAAATTTTCCATTCAAGATGAAATTAGTCTTCTCATTCCTAAGATAGTTGAAGAAGCATATCAATTTGCCTTGAAAGCTTAGGAGAAGATTGCAAGAAAACAAACATCCTTCTCAATAGGAAGGGGCAGATCCATCAGAGGTAAAGGATTTCAAGGAGGTAGAAGATAGCTGCAAACATCTCATGAAGAGGCCAGCAGCTCACAAAGCTCAAGAGGCAGCTATACACCAAGAGGAAGAAGGCCCTACCAAGGAAATGAAAGAGGAAGAGGAAGATTCATGGGCAAATGCTTTAAGTGCAACAAGTATACAGGACACAAGGCATATGAGTGTCCAAAGAACCCTTCTACCAGCCATGAGAGGGGCATACATGTGACCCAAAGTGAAGAAAAGAATGAAGAAGTTGTAGTAGCTTATGAAGATACCCCAGAAGAAGGTGAGTCTCTTTTAATGAAAAGAATCTTGTTAAAGCCAAATAAAGAAGTTGTAGAAACACCTCAGAGGAAAACTTTATTTAGAACCACATGTAAAAGTAAGGGGAAATGTTGTAAGGTCATCATAGACAGTGAAAGTACTGACAATCGTGTGTCAACTAAGATGGTGGAGAAACTAGGCTTGAAGAAGGAGGTACATCCTACACCTTGTCAAGTCTCTTGGCTACAAAAAGGACACAAAATCTTGGTAAGTGAACAATGTAAAGTAGATATTCAGATAGGAACATATAAGGATCAGATTTTATGAGATATCATGCCCATGGATGTATGTCATATTTTGCTTGGAAGGCCTTGGCAATTTGACAGGAAGGCCATGCTGATGGAAGGCAGAATACATACATGTTTGAAAAGGATGGGATAAAGCATACACTCACACCATTGAAAGAAGAGGTTGTTTATATTGTAGGATAGAATTCTAAAGTATTGATAGTGAATGGTAAAGAGTTTCTACATCAAATGAAGAAAGAAAAGGTAAACTTTGCTGTGATTGGTAAGCCAAGGAGTGTAGTCACTAGTACTAAGTTGATTGATTTGCCTTTAGAGATTCAAGATATGTTGAATGAGTATACTAACATTGTGGTAGATGATTTACCTAATGAGTTACCACCATTGAGAAGCATTAGCCATCACATAGACTTGATTCCAGGAGCAAATCTTCCAAACAAGGCTGCTTACAGGTTGACACCAAAGGAAAATGAAGAGATCAAGCACCAAGTTCAAGAATTGTTAGACAAAGGATTGGTAAGAGAGATTTTAAGTCCTTGTACTATCCCCATAGTGTTGAGTCCTAAGAAGGATGGGAGTTGGAGGATGTGTATAGATTCCAGAGCAATCAACAAGATTACTATCAGTATAGATTTCCATTGCCAAGAATTGATGACTTACTTGATTGTTTGAGTGGAGCTACATATTTCTCTAAGATAGACTTGAAAATTGGTTACCATCAGATTAGGATAAGAGTAGGGGATGAATGGAAAATAGCCTTCAAGACTAATGATGGACTCTATGAGTGGTTAGTTATGCCATTTGGACTAACCAATGCACCAAACACCTTCATGAGGCTGATGAATGAAGTGCTGAAGGAGTTCACTGGTAAGTTTGTGATAGTGTATTTGGATGATATTTTGGTGTTTAGTAAAACTAAGGAAGATCATTTGAAACATTTTTGGATGGTATTGAGTAAGCTACATGAGGAGAAATTGCTAATCAATGTTAAAAAGTGTAGTCTTCTAAAAATAGAGTTGATATATTTGGGGTTTATGATTTCAAAAGAAGGATTGAAGATGGATAAGGAGAAGATTAAGGCTATACTCGAGTGTCCTACACCCAGGAGCACATATGAGGTAAGAAGCTTTCATGATTTGGCTAGCTTTTATAGGAAATTCATAAGAAATTTAAGTGGAATTGTTTCTCCAATGATAGATACAATCAAGGGTGATAAAAGAAGTTTTTGTTGGACTAAGGCTATTGATAAGAGTTTCAGATTATTGAAAAAGAAGTTAAATGAAGAACCAATCTTGACCTTGCCTGATTTTATAAGCTTTTTAAAGTAGAATGTGATGCTAGTGGAACTGCAATAGGTGTTGTTTTAAGCCAAGATGGGAAGCCTATAGCATAATTTAGTGAGAAGTTAAGTGATGCTAAGAAGAAATACTCAGCTTATGATCAAGAATTCTATGATCTTGTACAGGCTTTGAAGAAATGCAGGCACTATCTTTTACCTAAAGAATTTGTTTTGTTCATTGACAATTATGCTTTATAGTTCATTAGCAATCAGAATAAGTTGAATCAAAAGCATGTCAAATGGATTGAATTCTTAAAAAGGTTCACATTCACTATTAAGCACAAGAAAGGATAATCTAAAAAGGTTTTAGATGCTCTAAGTAGGAGGAATTTGATCATGTAGGAATCTCAAGTAAGTATTTTGGGATTTGAAGATTTGAAGGAATTATATAAGGAAGATCCAGACTTCAAGGAACCATATGAAGCTTGCAAGAATCTAGTATGGGTTGATAGAAGTCCTTGGATATATTTCATGGTCTAAGAGGGTCTACTGTTCAGAGGTAGGTAGCCAACTTTGCATTCCCAAGAGTTCCATGAGAGAGAATTTGTTGAAGGAAAAGCATAGTGGCAGCTTATCAGGACATTTTGGGCAGAATAAGACATTAGCACAATTGAGTGCTCATTATTATTAGCCAGGTATGGGTACTGATGTCAAGAATATTTTTGAAAGATGTAAAACATGCCAATATGCCAAGGGAAGTAGTCAAAATGCAGGTTTGTACCAGTCACTGCCCATTTCAAATAGGCCTTGGGATTCAATAAGCATGGATTTTGTACTTGGTTTGCCAAGTTCTCAAAAAGGCCATGATTCCATATTTGTTATGGTAGATAGGTTTTCAAAGATGGCTCATTTTATTCCATGTTCCAAAACAAGTGATGCTACTCACATAGCTAATCTATTCTTTCAAGATGTTGTTAGATTGCATGGATTGCCTAGAAGCATTGTTTCTGACAGGGACACCAAATTTGTTGGACAATTTTGGAGAACCTTATGGAAGAAATTGGGAACACAATTGAGTTTCAGTTCATCCTATCATCCCCAAACTGATGGCCAAATAGAGGTTGTCAATAGGAGCTTGGGCAACATCTTGAGAAGCTTGGTAAGTATGCATACAAAATAATGGGATCTTGCACTTGCACAATCTAAATTTGCTTATAATGATTCTCCTAATAGAAGTAAAGGATTGAGCCCATTTCAAATTATGTATGGAATACATCCAATAGGTGTGTATGAGTTAAGAAATCTAAGTAGCATGGAAACAAGGAGTGCTGATGTAGAAGAATTTGCCAATGCCATGCAAAATTTGCATGAACAGGTAAAGAAGAAACTTGAATAAAACACTATCAAGTACAAGCTAAGGGCAGATCAAAATAAAAGAGAGGTTAGTTTCAGTATTGGAGACTTTGTTCTTGCTCATCTCAAAAAAGAGAGGTTCCCAAAAAGGGAATACAACAAGCTAAAGGTAAAGAAAATAGGACCATGCAAGGTAATAAGAAAGTTTTCAAATAATGCATATGAAATAGAATTTCCAAAAGGAATTGGAATTTCTCCAATCTTTAATGTTGTAGATCTATATCCATACAAAGAGGAAGGACAACCAGCCAAAGAAACTGAAACAGGGGTAGATGAAGTTATCCAATGGGAGCAACAACTACCAAAGGAAGTGCCAAAGGAGATTGAGAGCATTTTAAACAAAAAAATGGTTAAAAAGACAAAGGGCAAAGAATATTTCTAGTATCTAACTAAGTGGAAGAATCTACCAGCTGAAGATGCAACATGGTTGACTGCAAATGACATCCTTAAACTAGGCACAAGTATAGAAGAAGTGATGCAGAAAAACAACAAATGAAGAATACTTCTTTTGATCCTTAGAAGAATGATGCAGAAGCATCCTCACGCTAGGAGGGTATTCAACACATTTTCGGTGTTTTAGCATGTTTAAGTATATAAGTTGTTTTCCCTCCATTTTTTTTTGTTTTTTGTTTTCAAATTTTCAATTTCATCCAAATATCTATTAGGCATGGAATCAAGTCTGTTGGGTGAGATTTTATGTGGTTTGTGTTTTCTTAAGTTGGGAGAACCATTTCAATTTCATTTTGGGAGGCTGTTGTTGTTTAGCCTAATATAGGATCGGATATCTAAGTGATAACCATATGCTTTGTATGAGGATTTTTGTGTGAAAAATAGGGGATATGTGTTGGTAATTGGAGGAAAGGCATAGTGGGAGAAGGATATGCAATTTGCAGACAAACATAGATGTATATCTTCTTGTTTACTAATAAAAAAAATGCATGTTCCTTGGAGTAGAGTTGTCTTCTGAGACCGAACATTGGAAAGGGGCATTGGTGTTGCTATTTATTAAATAAAGATTTGAATATAAAACCAAATGAATATTTGGTATGTGACCAATTGAGTCACTTGTGAAAGGTTTCCTACTGGGACGCATGACTGATGGGCTATTTTAAATGTATTGATTTTAATTTTGGCTATTTTTTGTTAATATAATTTTGGTCATTTCAATGTTGGGCCATTTCAATTTTCCTGCTAGGTCACATATGTTATGCTGGGCCGTCTAAATTTTCTTGCTGGGTTATGTATGCCTGTTGGGCCATTTCAATGTAATGGTTTCCATTTTTTGGTCATTTCAATAGTTTTAATGCTGGGTCACTTCTAAGAACTGGAGTCTGAATCAAGACATGAAGTTACAACTGTTGAGCAGGCTTTCCAAATTCTATGGACTCTATAGGTTCATAACTATGGACTCTGTAGGGTCATTTTTTTTATGATTTTGTATGTCAGTCTAAGGATAGCGCATAAAAATAAGGTGAATTCAATCATGGAGTGGCCAACACCTAGGATAGCAGGAGAGGTAATAAGTTTTCATGATTTGGCAAGTTTCTATAGGAAGTTTAAAAGAAACTTTAGTGGAATATATGCTCCCATCATTGACACTATCAAGGGAGACAAGAAAAAATTTGTTTAAAATGAGTAGGTAGAAATAAATTTCAATAGTTGAAGTAAATAATCATGGACTAGCCCATACTAGCATTTCCAAACTTCAACAAAGTGTTCTAGATAGAGTGTGATGTAAGCGGTGTTTTCGGGCTATCCTAAGTCAAGAGGGCAGAACTATAACCTACTTTAGTGAGAAGTTGAATGATGATAAGAAGAGGTATTCATCCTAGGACTTGGATTTTTATGCAATAGTGAAAGCATTGAATAAGTTGAGGCATTATCTCATGCCAAAATATTTCATAGTATACATAGATAACCATGAACTTTAGTTCATATCTAATCATCCTAAGTTGAACTAAAGACATGTCAAATGGGTGGAATACATGTAAAACTTTACCTTCACCATTAAGCAAAATAAATGGCAAAGAAATAAAGTTGCAGATGCATTGATTAGGAGGGTCTTATTGGTGCATGAAATTCAACTAGAGAATGTTGGCATTAAGGAACTCAAGGATTTGTATGAGGATGATGAGGACTTCAAGGAGGCATACCATGCATGCAAGCACCCAAGCACACTCAATAAGGAGCCTTGGTTAGATTGTGTACTTCAAGATGGATTGATGTTCAAGGGAGTACAATTGTGTATACCAAAGAGTTCAATAAGAGAAAATTTGATCCAAGAGAAGCATAGTTGAAGCATGGTATGCCATTTTGGGCTTGACAAGGCATTGGAGTTGGTCATTAAACACTACTTTTGGCCTAGAATATAAGTATAAGTGAGAAGGTATGTAGAAAGGTGTAAATTTTTTTAATTATCCAAGGGTAAGAGTACTAATGCAAGTTTTTATTGGCCCCTACTAGTCCGACATAGGCCTTGGGAATCCATTAGTATGGATTTTGGGATGGGATTGCCTAAAACACAAAGGGGTTTTGATTCCATTTTTGTAGTGGTTGATAAATTCTCTAAAATGGCACATTTTATACCATGTATAACTATTAATTATTCAACACATGTGGATATTTTGTTCTTTAATGAGTTTGTGAGGCTTCATGGATTGCCCATAAACATTGTTTTTGACAGGGACACCAAGTTTCTTGACCACTTCTAGATGACATTGTGGAAGAATCTAGGCAATAATTTGATTTTCAACTCAGCCTACCATCCTCAAATAACTGGGAAAAATAATTTGGTGAATATAATCCTAGGTAACTTATTTAGGTGTTTGTCTAAGGACCATCCCAAGAAATGGGATCTTGTGTTGTCTCAAGTGGATTTTGCTTACAATGATTCAACCAATAAAAGCATTAGTATAAGCCCATTCCAAGTAGTCTATGGCATGAATCCAAGAGGCGAATTTGAGGTTATATATATCATAAATATGGATAATATAATCACTAAAGGTGAGGAGTTTTCAATGGAAATGAAAGAGGTGCATGAACAGGTGAGAAAGCATTTGGAGTCTAGTGTTGAAAGTATAAGAAGCAAGCAGATTTGAGTAGGAGAGAAGTTAATTTTCAGGTTGGGGACTTATTCCTAGCTCATATAAAGAATTAAATTTTCCCAAAAGGTGAGTAAAACAAGATAAAAATGAATAAACTAGGTCCTTGCAAGATACTCAGGAAGTTTGCCAACAATGCATATGAATTGGAGTTACCTAGTGGAGTTGGAATTTCACCTATTTTAATGTTTAATATTTGTATTCTTATAGAGATCAAGATGAAAAAGGAAACAAAATATATGAATCATTTAAAATAGGCCTCGATTGGGCACACCAGTTTCCTAAGGCCAAAATAGAAGAACTAGAATTCATATTGGATAAACAAGTGACTAAAAAAACCAAAGATAAGCAATATTTCAAGTATCTGGTAAAATGGAAGAACCATATAGTGGAAGATTATATGTGTATGAATTGTCATGACATAATAAAGTGAGGGAGTACTCTGGAAGCACTCATGGGTAGTAGCCCATGAGTTCTCTTTTCCTTCCCTAGGAGTATGATGCAGGAACATCACTCTTAGGGAGAAAATTTTGCAATTATGGTTTGTTTTGAATTAAGCAAGGTCTAGAAATGTTTTGGATGGCCTTAGAAGGCCTAAATCATGTTTATTTTTATTTTTTATATCTTAGGTGTGCATTTAGCTAGTTCAAATTTTCATATTTGGATTTCCCACCAAAACTTGTAGTTTAAAATTTTGAATATTTTAGTGTGTTTCTAAGGTTTACAAGGCATAGTTAGGTTGAAAAAAGTATGTTAACATGTTAAATTTTTACTAATTTACTTTCATACCCTTGATAAGGATCAAAGTGAAAAAATTTATAAATAACCTTGGTGCTTGGTTACCTTGCAAAACAATTATCTTATGATCATTGGTTAACCCCTCCAAGGTGGTTACCAAACAGTTGCCAATATATAAAAGAATATATTTTTTAATTTGATAAGGTTAATTTAATGTTTTGAAGATTCAAATACTATGAGTAATACAAATAAATCAATTAATGTTCAAGAAAGTTGTGAGACATACCCTTTTCAAGAATGGTGTGAGACCTCTATTTTTTGAGTTTGATTGTATTGTAAATTCTAAGTTTCAAGTGTAATGGTAAATAGAATTTATTAGTGATTAGACAAAATTGTGAAGGAATTTGATGTTCCTTGAGTCTATATTCTAGGATTGATAATCCATTCATGTAACTTGACATAATATTATGAGACAAACCTTGTGTTTGATCATTTTATGTATTGATTGTAGATTTTTCTTTCAAGAATGATGAACTAACAAGATTATACTAGTGTTATAAGTGTTTTTGTAAGAATATTTGATGTGTTTAAATTCACATATAATGAAGGAATAATAAAAAATTCATCTATGGTTTCACATTCACCTACATGCAGGCCCTATGTAACAGATTAATCTCTATATGCAAATTGGTTGAGCATTGTCAAGGAAATAATAACCTTTGTATTGTTATATAGGCCCAAAGGTAAGTAATATTTATATTAAATTAATTTTGAAATAGGAAATCAATATAGTTTAATAAAAATACAAGTTTGTTAGGAAGAAGAAGTGTTTCTTGTAACTTATTTCCTCCATGTTCCCTGTGTAATGTTTCGTGCTAGAAAAGTTCAAGATTTGCTTAGCTTGAGTCTCAGAATGAATTTATGTGTTCTTTGAACATGTGTGGGAATATTTATTTTCATGATTATTTGGTTTGGCAATGTTTGATTTGAATTAATAGAAACTTAGGCCTGTAACTAGTTTTTTTTTGACACAATAAAATGAATGTTGAGACCAAAAACATAGACAGCGGATTGAATCACATAATATATTGATTTGTAAACTTGAAAAGGGTTAATAAATAATTTTCAAGCCTAATTTGGATACTTATAATACTGTATAACATTAAAAATTAATTTCTTAGTGGCCTTGGTTGTGACAGAGCTCCAATAAGCCCTAAATTAGGGTTTTAACCATAACTTGAGTTCTAACCATTCAAATCCTATAAAATTTTATATTATTTTCAAACTACATGTTCTCTATCTGATTTACATGGTTATATGACTTTATATATTTTTAAATATATATTTCTAAGGGCTGAGGTGGAAAAAAGCCTAAAAGAAGGGCTAGTTGAATGGGTTAAAGAAGGAAAGTAGACCTAATGAATGAATTGAGCCACTAAAATTCACATATAGGTGTATTTTAATAGGGAAAAAAATATTTTTGTGTTTTTAATAAATAATACACTACACTATTTCTTTCTAATTAAAAAACAAGAAAACAAGGCTAGTAGGAAGTGACTAAAGGACTAGTGTGTTGAGAAGGAATTGTAAGTTGAAATAATTTTAAGGGAATATCTACATCAATAAGTGTAACATCTCCTATTACTCATCTAATTCAAGTCATTGTAGTTGTATCTATTGAGTGTTATCATTTATATCAAAGGTGCATCATGTGAAATTTGATGTCAAAGGTGACTAAGTTCAGTTGGTAATGTGTGATGTGACAAGGTGCATTAAGAGAGTGTTGTCACTAAATGATGTTGTCATGAAATATAATTTGAAGGAAACTAATGTATTATTGTTTCATGAAGGTACAAGTCATTAATGTTAAAATACATAAAAAGTCTATTCATGACATGAAGAGGTGTGTGTATGAAAATGAATGAACACAAGCATGTAAAGGTTGTATGGCACTATTTGAGCATGTATGTGAGGCATTGAATCACTCATGATATTTTTATGGTGAGCCTATATGGGTAGGACCTTTAGACTAAGCCTACACCTAGACCTCTCTTAGACCCTACCTAGCCTAATGAGGTATGAAGATCATATTTCGATGAAATTGTGCATATTTTATCATGGATATAGGTGATATTATTTTTTTAGGCTTGTTCACAAATTTTTAGGTCATGGTTTGAAGTAAATTTCATGATCTAGTGTTTTAGGCCTTCTCGAGTTCACAAAATGAGGTCTCAAGACCTAAAAAGCACTTTCAAACATTTGTTGGAATGTGTATCCTCTACACGGTAACCTAATATATTAATTATATATGGGTAAGGATCTTATATAATATCTATAGCCATTATTTTTTTATTCAAGTGGCATTCCTTTATGAATAATCGTTGACACCAAAACCTATGTTAAACCTCCATAAAACCCCAATAAGGACCCAATGTGAAATATATTGTTAAAATAATATAAATATGGATTAAATTGTATATATGAACTATTTTATCATGTATTTAACTCTTTGAGGTACCTCCATGTGGTGGTGGTTAGTCAGATGAGAGAGAAAATGCATAGATACATGATTATTTGTCAACAAATTGATGTAGCTCTCAAAAGTTGTATTGGTCAAGAAAATAAAATGAATGGGATAAGAATATATAAACTCATTTTTCATGTCCATGATGATTTTTGGATAGGTTTTATTCTTCAACTATTCCAATTTGGTCATCCAAGTTAACTAGTCACAGATAGACCTAATGGTGCAAATGGTGCAAAACCTAGGAAAAAATCAGAAGATGGATTTTAGGGTTTGATCTTGTCATATTGATTAAACAAAGTGTATAAAGAGTTTATTTATTAATTTTAATTATTTTAATAAGTTTTGGAGGTCAATGAATATGGTGAAAAAGTTGCTCACAAAATGACGTGTCTGATTTAGATAAGACTATGTGATATAGGGTCAAGAAATTGGTTTGAAAGATAAATATTTAACATTATACCATATAAATTTTTCATCTTAAAATTTTATATATATCTCATAGGATAATTTACATGAATTATGAGTCATTAAAAATTTTACACAAGTGTTGGATGTTTAAGTCACCATGACTGGTCTTTGAGGTAAATTGGTAGTTCTTAGTGAGTAAGTAGCAAAGATGTTTTTGAGCCTTTATCTCTTGAGTTAAAGTGTTAATATAATTTGGTTATGACCATAATTTGATGGATAAATTTTATAAATGTTTAATTTCTCATATTTTAGTAGCTTTAGGGTGTTTAAAATTCATTTTTTCAAGATAAACTTTTAAGGTACATAGGCTTTATAGGGAAATCTGTCCTAAAAGAGATTTCTTGGTATGAACAAAGGATACAGGTCTAACCAAGCATGAATAGGTTCAATATAGGCCATTATATAAGTTATTAAATAGTTTTTTATTGTTTTATAAGGCCATATAGGCCCAAGAGGATCAAACTTTGATGTTAAGAAGATAGACCTGATACAATTAGGTCTCCATGAGACCTAAAAGAGAAATGAGGCCTAATTGAGTTTTTACAGACCAAAATAGATCCAAATTTCATTTTAATAATGTTCATAATATTTTATAATACCTATTATATACCTAACCTAAGAGTTTTAAGGTGTGTGGCTGACCAAGTGGTGTGTAACCATGAGACTTGTATATATACAAGGCATTTAAGGCCTATATGAGAGTATGTATTGAAGTAAATAAAATATTTCATAGTAAAGTATAAGGAAGTCTTGAAATGAGACCATAATATAATAATATATGTTTTGTGATCAAAATCCATGAGGTGGCTAAGTTTTTTCTAAGTCATTTAGGGATTTGGTGCTTCCTTGCAAGTAGGTGCTAGTTCAAGCCTAGTTAAGTGGGTACTTGAATTCATTAGGGTTGGTGCTCCAAGTTGAGTTGGTGCTCAAAATAATTTGATATTTTGTTTTTTATTAATATATTCCATTTATAAGGATCATATTTGTTTTTCTTCCCCTTGATGGTTTCCCACTCATATGTGTGTTTTTTTGTGTTATGCTCATGTGAATAGTCTTCAAGCATTACTATATCTCAATGTTGCTTTCATAGTTCATGAATGATTGGATATAATTAAAATAATTTTTTTGGTTCACTGATTTACCCCCCCCCCCAACTAATTTATTGTGCTTCCAACATTATTTTAAGGGAGAACTTCAAAAAACACTACAGAGGAACTATTCCAAGTTGCCCATTAAACTCCCCTTAGTACTTATATACATGATTTTGTCCCTCCTACATCCATTCAAGATATATAAGATGTACACATTTATTTTCATCCTCATAGCCTATTAAAATACCCTATTGGTGAATATTTTTCTCTGAATAAGGATACCCCAATTACAAAGTCTATAATTCAATTTGTTTGAAAGTGGATCTTAACCCTAAATTTATCACTAATTTTGTTATACTAATTCAAGTTATTATTGCCAAATACTTCAATTTAAGTACTAGGATAACTTTGTTTCAAGTGTCAAAACCACCTAAATTATTTCATGTCACAACATTGGTTTCTTTATTTTCCCCTACTTTTACACATCAATCCATTTTAATGCTTACTATTTCTCGCATCGTTTCTTCCACAATCACCATAATGAAATCATTTAATATACAAGTCCATATATTTGGGAATTTTCCAACTATGGATTGTTTTAAAATTACCTCACCCCCAAGGTTATAATTATGAAAGGACTTACAGGTGTAGTTGGAAAAGACTTCTCAAAGGCTAATGACATTTTGAAGAAGTTAAATAAATTAGTAGTTCAAGGAAGTGTTTTCATCTTTACACACCAAATTCATCAACTATATCCATTATTTAGAATGGAAACAAATTAATAGTTCAAGGAAGTCATTTCACTTAGCCTTCCACACCAAATTCGTCAAATATTTCTACTCCCTCTCTCTTCACCATACCATCCTCATCCTTCACACCACCCAATCCTCATCATATCCCTCAATCTAATTCATCACCATTATGTACAACCTTTTTCTTGGCTAACCCCTATAATCCCACACAAACCCTAACATCACCTCCAAAACCACCACATCCTCCTACTACTTCCCTTACCTTACTTATATGAAGTAAATATTTGATACAATATATGCAGATGGAAAATATATAAATATAGGACCTATTGATTTTGGATCATCTAGAAATTATTATGAGATTTATTCAAGCTATATGGTCTATGAAGAGAGTAACTAAAATGGAAGTTAAATATGGCTCCAAAACATCTCTAATAATGAAGGAGAATTATTCACAATAACCAAAAAGAGAAAAATAAGTTAATGTGACATATTAATTTGTATAACACCCTAAATCAGTTATTAAGGTAACATGGGAGATGAATTAAATGGTATTCCAATGACTAAAATAGAAAGTGCAAAGATTAAAAACACAAAAAAAATATATATCCCTTGTCAATGTTGATATTGATGCTGAAAATGCCTTAGAATAATTATAAAATGTATTGGTTGAGGTTGTTGAGGCCAAATGCAAGAGAATTCCTTTAATAAAAATCTCAAGAAGTATCAGGATAAGCTAGTTCAACTAGAGAAGAGACTAGCCACTCTCTCTAAAGATTTTATGTAGGGATGGTTTCCTCATATAGATATGATGCCCATAGTAGATATCAATATGGTTCAAATTTGGATGGTGGGCATGAGGACATCCTTTCAAGATTGTGACATGGAGATAAATGGATTGTTATGGACTATTGACAAGGTTTTGGATAATATTTTGAAATTATTCAAAAAGGCTAAAGTACATGTAGTTTTACTACCATATGGGTAATTATTACTACATGGACACTTCAAAACCTAATTCATGTCATTTATGTCAATTTTAAAATAGAATATAATGCAATCAAATAAAGGGAGTACCAATGAGGTAATTGAGCTAGTCACATATGCAAAAGAGAAGGTGGAAGTATAAAGTGAAATAAGATAAGTCTTTCATGACCCTCTATTAAGTTATACTTATTTTTAAGAAAATTTAAAATTCTATTCAAACCTACAATAGTGGACTTAGCTCTAGTTGAGAAGAAACTTACAGATGTGGCCTTATTATTAAATATTCATCCTACAAACCCAACTATAACTTTAGTTATAAGCACTTCATTAACTCCTAGTTAAGCACATAGCTAGCTTGGGTTATTTGTAGTTTTGTCTCTAACTTTTGAAATTCTAATTATAAATTATTAAATTATTCATCTAATTATACATAATACTCTTTGATTTTTTAATGTAAATATTATTCTTTTCATGATGGTGCCATAAATATATTTTTAATTTTTAATTCATCTCTCAGAAGGAGGAAGATTTTGTTAATATCAACACAAGCTTTAAAATTATTAGGAAAGTATAATGAGCTTATGTTTTTGTTCACTTCCTCAATTTTTGTGTATATATGGGTGAATTTAAATTTATCTAATTTAGTTCATGATATTAATGCATGTATTCAATTTCAAAAGTTAGGTTGAGCTAGTAGCTATTCTAACTATTATGTCAGCATGGATCTTGGTTTATTTTGATTTTTTGATAGATGTGCATATTATAAATTTATTAAAATTCATATTCATTTGGTTATGTGCTACATAAATTAATTTTAAATAGTTTCCTTTGATGCCTTACTATGTCTATATTTCTTTGAGTAAAAACTTGAACCAGGTAGACATTAGTATAATTGCATGCTTGGTCTCACTAAATTCATGTGCTTAAAAGGATTCCATTTTTAATGCCATAAGACAATATAATTTTTTACTTAAATTGCATTCACTTTTATTTTTATTTTTGAGATCTAAATTGTTAGGATTAGGAGAACAATTGATTACCTTTGTATAAGCAACTAAACACGGAATCTAACTAGAAGTAATATGTAACTAGAATTCAGAAATAACACATAATATGAGAGACAATACCCAATTGTATTAATACTCTTCCAAAAGGAAATAAAATGAAGATGCCACAATCTTCCAACACCTCTGGGGATTCCCACACCTCTAGGGCATACAAATTTTCTCCTTCAAGAGTTCACTCTCTCAATTACAGTCATAACAAACAACTCAAACACAAAGTTGTTCACCTCCACCAGTCAGTAACAATACTGTCAATCCACTAATCAGTAACAATACTACCAGTCCACCAAGTACTCCATGTACTCCAAGTCTGAGTACACCACATACTCCAAGTAGATCTCACCTAATCTTGCTACCTATTGTGTTGTTGATCTCCTTGATCTTGTTGCCACCTGCAGATCAACCTGGTTTTGCACACCTACAAACCTAGATCTCGCACACACACACCTATAGATCAACCAACCGTACCATGTAGATCTCACCTGATCTTGATATACCATAGATCAACCTAGCCTTGCACACCTATTGACTGAGATCTTACACAACTGGAAGAACCCTTTTGATTCTCCCTTCGATAGAACACTGATTCTATAAAATTGATTTTACAAGTTTACAATACAGCCCATGAGTCTATTATATATATCCCATGCAAATAATAATTAGACTTTTAATTAAAATAATTAAAACCATATCTCCAAGACTAAAATTAATCTTTACATGCAAACAATTGGTTCAACAAACTAACTATTCATGTAACTAACAATTATAGAACCGCATAGGCGACTGACATCAATCACTGTCTGTCTAGAGATGGCCGACATTGGTAGATTCATGACCAATGTCAGTAGCTTCCTATCCACTCTTGACCAACATCAGTTGGCCTGACTGATGTTGGTGACTGTGACACTTAGCAACCTCCTCCATGTTTGCATACAGTGAAGCTTTTAGCTCCACAACCTAACAATCTCCCACTTGGAGATAAATAGTTGCACCTATACCTGTACCTATACATCATCTAATTTTATTTCCTAGCTTGTATCCCTCTTCAAGCTTAATCTTGAAGACCAACCACCACACAACTTGTGGTGCTACGCCTGCCATCTAAATAACCTACCATATCTGATTCTACATACCCATGTAGAGATGTCCCTGACCCTGCATAACATGAATCCCTACTGCTGGTCCCTCTCAAATACCTAAGAACCCACTAAACTACTTTTCAGTGCTTCTTTCCTAGATTAACCACAAAACTACTGACAACACCTGCTACTGGGGCAAAAATAGGTATAGTACACATGTACTTAACCTCATCATGTGAATTGGGACACTGTTCAGTGAACTATCCATCCATAGGTGTGCTAACCAATTCTGCATCCTGCATGTTAAACCTCGCCACTACCTTATTCACATAATCATCTGGAGACAAAATCAACCTGTGATCTTCCATGTCTTTAGAAAAACTCATGCCAAAGAATTTTGCTCCTCTTAAATCCTTCCTGGCACACCTCTGAGCTACCTTTACCTTTAGCTCAGAAAAACCTTACATGTGTGACCCTGTAACAAGCATACACACTACATACAGTAACAGGATAATGTTTCAATCATCATCCAACTTGGTAAAGTAAACACAATGGTTACATTGACATTGACTAAAGCCATGCTTTGTCATACACTTGTCAAACATGTACCACTATCCTGGAGCTTCCTCAAGACCATATGATCTGGCCTTCCGTCTCACGTGTCCATTCTCTCTCTTTTTTAACCAAGGAATCCATTTATCTTTTAGTGCTTTCTTTTTGGCTGGAAACTCTACCAAATCTCCCATTTGGTTCTTCTCCAAAGAATTCATGCCATACTCCCACTATTTCCTAGATTCTACCTGCTCTGCTTCTTTAAAACTTCCTAGTTCTTGACCATCAATGAGCAACAAGTAGTATAAAGAAGGGAAATAACAAATTTGAGGCTTACTTACACTTTTAGTCCTCCATATGGGTGTTTGAGACTCCTTGATAGCTTTCTATCCACCCAAAATCCATTCCAATGACCGATGTCAGTCACCACCTAGTTTGCATCAGACTGACGTCGGTTCCATGCAACTGACCTGACTGCCGACACCAGTTCCCTAACCAATGTTAGTGTCCACCTAGTTGTTGATGTTGGTTCTCTAATCAACATTAGTATCCACTTACCTGACACCATTGACTACTTCAGTATGCACATGATCGACGTTGGTGCCTACCTATTTGACATTGGTTCCACCTAATTGATGTTGGTAACTGTGTTTTCCTGTGAGTGATGACTTTTTACCTGCGAGCTCACTTTGAATCAAAACCCTATCCAAATTTCCCTACTCAGAGTTATTCAATCCCCTCAGCTAGTCTCTATCCCTCATCTCCTCCAAGAAAACCAAGGCTTTTTAGTTCTTAAGTTTGTCAAAAACATCAAATTTCCTCTTCCTGCAATAAACCCAATCCTTTCTTATAGCATCACACTACTCACAAAAATCTCAGTCTATGCTTTCCAAATCTAAACTCTTACCCTTTGACTTAAGAACATCCATTCCCTTCTCAGTCATGTGACCAAGCCTACAAAGCCACATCTTTGCAACAAAAGGAGAATTAGTAATATAAATAGATAGATAAAGAGTACCTACTTTCTTACCACATGCTAATTCAAGTGCATCCACTATGAGAATTACTGTGCATCTCTCATCACCCAACTTTTTTGAAGAAACTAGCCTCATCTTCAAAATTGGGACCTGCATGACATCCTTCAACACCCATGTGTTGGCCGTCTGTAATTTCAACCACACTTCCCCTTTGCCAACAATTTGACAAGGCTCACCAACCCCTAAATAAATCTTTTCAAAGTCTCCATGGACCTTAACATGGACAAATACTCTATTTGAGGCTGCATGGAAAGAGGCACCAAAATCTATAAACCAAGATTCTACTTTATCTAAGGAACATACAAGAGCAACCCATGCAACAATACATGTAATACCTGCTTCTTCATTTCCTTCATGCTAATCTTCAACCAACCAGGAATCTTTCTTTACCTACTCTTTCTTTCCATAACTCCGTAATTGATCATTCTTGCTTTTGAATTCCTCCATTCTTAGTGTACTTTTTTTTTCCATTGCTATACTCCCACTCAATTAGAAACCCCTGAGAGTGACCTGTAATCAAACACAAACCTGCTTCAAACCAGGCTCTGTGAACTTGCAACCCTAGCTCTGATACCACTTTGTCAAGATTAGGAGCACAATTGATTACCTTTGTATAAGCAACTAAACACGAAATTTAACCAGAAGTAATATGTAACTAGAATTTAGAAATAATACAAAATATGAGAGATAATACCCAATTGTATTAATACTCTTCCAGAAGGAAATATAATGAAGATGTCACAATATTCCAACACCTCTAGGGCTTCCCACACCTCTACAACATACAAATATTCTCCTTCAAGAGTTCACTCTCTCAATTATGATCACAACAAACAACTCAAACACAGAGTTTTTGTTCACCTCCACTAGTCAGTAACAATACTGCCAGTCCACTAGTCAGTAACAATACTGCCAATCCACCAAGTACTCCATGTACTCCAAGTTTAAGTACACCATGTACTCCAAGTAGATCTCACCTAATCTTGCTACCTATTATGTTGCTGATCTCCCTGATCTTGCTACCACCTATAAATCAACCTAGTTTTGCACACCTACAAACCTAGATCTCGCACGCACACGCACGCGCGCACACACACACACACACACACACACACACACACACACACACACACACACACACACACACACACACACACACACACACACACACACACACACACACCTGCAAATCAGTTGACCTTACTTACCATGTAGATCTCACTTAATCTTGCTATACCGTAGATCAACTTGGCCTTGCACACCTACCGACTGAGATCTTACACACTCGAAAGAACCCTTCTAATTCTCCCTTGGATAGAACTCTAATTTTACAGAACCAATTCTACAACTTTACAATACAGCCCATGAGTCTATTATATAGATCCCATGCAAACAATAATTAGACTTCTAATTACAATAATTAGAACCACAGCTCCAAGACTAAAATTAGTCTTTACATGTAAACAACTAATTCAACAAACTAATTATTCATGTAACTAACAGTTTTGGAACCACACAGGCCATCGACATTAATCGTTGTCTGTCTGGATATGACCGACATCAGTCGATCCATGACCGATGTCAGCAGCTTTCTGTCCACTCCTGACTAATGTCGATTGGCCTGACTGACGCTGGTGACTGTGACACTCAGCAACCTCCTTCATGTTTGCATATAGTGAAGCTTTTAGCTCCACAACCTAACATAAATCACTTTAGTATAGTTCATATTGATGAAATCATCCAAGATCTAACTTGAGAGAATAGAACACATGAGCACAAGCTTATGAATGTAGAAGTAAAGATAATCAAAATTCTATTGTTGAGAATGAAATCAATCTAGATCAGAACTAGATAATCCATTATTCTAAATTCCCTTAATTATATTGATTATAATAGATATAGTAAAAGGTACATATATGTGTGGAATATAGGCATGACCCAACATACACACATGCAGGATTATCTTCCCCAATGACCTAATAACACATAAGTAAGCTAAATAACATGTGTACAAAAAAACCATTAAATGTAATAAAAACCTACACTAACCACCCCCCCCCCACTTAATCAAATCTTAGGTGGGTTGTGTAATTAGGTCCTAAAAAAGGTCTAGTGAGGTACCCAAGTACATGAAAATATATTTAGAATGAGAGAGAGAGAGAGAGAGAGAGAGAGAGAGAGAGAGAGAGAGAGAGAGAGAGAGAGAGAGAGAGAATATCCCCCTAGAATATGAACAATGTGGAGAATGAGATCCTTTGCTTGAAGACTAAATAAGGTCCATTTGTATTGAATAATGTTTATTCACTTTCCAAGAGGAAGAAAAAAATAAATACTCTCAAAATATATCCTTTACATGATGGAATATGAAGGTAGTGGTATGAATATATTTAAATATGGTCTAAATAGGTATGGAAATATCATGCACATGAACTAAAATTAATTCCATAGAAGTATACGTGTTAGATCAAGGACATGGAAAATTCACTAAAATAATTCCATATGAAGTGAAGAGCATGGCTCAACAACCCTCAAAATTGAAGAATAGATTATAGATCAAGCACATAGATCATAGAATGTGTATCCACATGAACATATGAGTCATAAATGCTCTTAATAATAATCTCCTTTGAAGTAAAAATTTGTGATGGCTCTATAAGAGAAACATTATGTATATAAATTTAATTGGATTCTACAAAAAGTCATCTTAGGTCTGGTAAAAACTTGTCCCATAATGGTGGCTTGACAAAGAAAAGAGAACTTTTTGAAAAAAATGTGTCATCATAAGAAATAATAGAAGATATTATAATATTAGAAGGATAGTCTCCAAAGGATTCTAAAAAATGATCCAAATAGTGTAAGGACACTCTATATGCTCTAAATGATGGTGTAGATCCATGTAAAAATTCAACAAGTAGCCATACACCATGCCACATGAATTGATCCAGTCATTGAGTTGAATTGGGTTAGTGGTGTAGGCACCTATTGATATACAAATGGATATAGGTTTTTTTGAGTGAAAAAATGTTCCATGTATAAATACCATGAAGCATAGTTTGTCCTTCCAAGAATAAGGAATGGTGATTGGTGATTTTATATGACCACATGTAACCAAAAAATGAGAGTAGAGACACCAAGGAGTGAAAGGATAAAATAGTACACAACATAACTTTAAATGAACCCTTAAGTTACAATAACAATGAATGTTAAATGGATGTATGTCAGAATTAGCCAATAATACATCCATGAGTGATCAATATATGCATAGGTTAGTGTGAGTAACATTGAATGCTATGAGTATTATGTCATATTCAGCTGAGAATGGGTCCACACAAGTGAGATCAATTATTACATAAGTGAAAATGCATACTCACTAAATAAATGTAAGACTCAGCTAAAATTGTGTCCACAAATGCAAGAAATTAGTACAATATTAACATCTTATAGTTTTATAAAATTAATGTGAAAGAGAGAAGGTAGGTCCCATAATAACCCCCCAAGATAATCAAATATGACCCCCCATAAAGTTTACAAATAAAAATGCATGCTCAAGTGATGGACATCAATCTCAGTTGATAATGTGTCAATGATTAATTTCTATGATGATGTCAAAAGAAATGACACACATGATATTGTAAATGTTGTCACCAAATATTTCACCCTAGAAGAGTGTGTTCAATCCTACTCTATATTTAGGAAACATGAGAATATTTATAGGTATGTGGGTATACCTATAGTAGAAGTAAACCTCTAGGTTTAAGGGCTAGCTCCCTGAATATACCTTGAAATCCTTATCACCTAACTAACTATTTTCTTGTGGGAAAATAGATATAATGTTCTATAAAATTAAACTACTCTAAGGGGGTGATACACCAAAATTATTTCCATGAGACCATCATACTTATTTCACTAAGAAACAAGACATATAAAGTAGCATCCAAGCCCTAAAAGGTTCTAACATAAGTGTTTTAACATATAGGTGATATGCATAAGACAACACAAGGTAAGTGAGACAGAGGGTATATTGCACACTCTAAGGATAATTATATACTTGGAAGGATCTTAACACACTATCTACACTCTTTATGGCCTATTAGAATAAGAATTATTACATCAACATGAAGGGATAAGGAAAATAAGGATAGAATATTATCAATAACTTTACATTACATCACTTTGCACACTTAGACAAATTTTCACGAAATAAAAACTAGACAATGTCATTCTAGTAGGGCTTCACCATACATGGTGTGGTATTTTTTCTACAAGAGCCAAAATGGCTACTATTTATAGAATTTGAAAGAGGAGAAAAGAAAAATAAGTCCACGAGTCACTATGACATGTGTCAAGCTAAGAAAAGGCATTAAATATAAAATAAGATTAAGTTTGAGACATACCATAGAAGGTCTCATAGGAGAAATGTCCCTCAAAGGCATGAAACTCTTGAAATGTGGCATAGGATTCCTCATTTGCATACCAAAAAACTACCTTCATCATTTGACTTCCTTGGAATGATCCATAGTAGATGATGGATATATGTGATGATTGAACTAAGAGGGAAGGGATTTATACATGTTCAAACATGAATTGGATATGTTATGAATTATGGATGTATTCCAACATGTACTCCAAATAACTCCTTGAAATAACTCCTCTTTCACTCACCTTACACACTTTGCACCAAAGTTTCCTTCAATTTTCAAAACTATTCCATAAATAGGTGTGTATGACACCTATAAATATCCCTCATGGCCTTATGTTACTCAAATTTAACTTAAAATGCCTCCCACTTAAATATTTGACCTTCTCACTTGCTTATTCATTATGTCAGTTTTGACTGGCTAAGATGAAGGTACTTGTAGATACACTTGTGATATATTCTACTACAATAAATGTATTTAAGGGTTTATCTGAAGTCCCAATATCTCTCCCAACATGGATTTCATCCCTTGACACTCCCTTGAACCTAAAAAATACCAAAAATTGTAAAACAAATAGTTATGTACCCTATAAGTATAGGTAGGGTATAACTCAATATGATAAGAAGGTGCTCTAGAGAGTCCTATATAATCTCAAATTCATTTCCTATCCACAATAGCTCATTTGGGTTCCTCTCCTACTTCATCTTTTCAATCAAGCTACTAACAAGGGTTTAGGAGGGTTTAGAACCATTTTTCCCTCTAAGGATTGTTTATGAAGATGTGACATTTAATTTTTCAAAAAATTTCACTAAATATTTTTTATGGACCCTATTTAACATTTCAAAATTCCTTAGACTCCCATGCAAATAGTCTATACACATATGATCTCTCAAAGTTTCCCTCTCAAGCTCCATTCTCCATTCTATGTAGGATTGAGTTGGCCAAAGTTAAAATATGTCTATCATATGACTTCACCTACACACCAAAGGTTATATCATTATTCATACCTCTCCATTAAATTCTTATAACACTCTAAAAGTTTTAATTGGTCTTATAAGTGATATTTGACTTCCTTTAGACACTAGGTCTAGACTAAGCCTAATGGATATTGACTATGTTTAGCCCCTCACCACTTATTTTGAGTGTCTTTTCATGTATTTAAGGGTTTTTATAGGTGTTTACATGCATATTTATGATATTTAATCCATAATATATTATTTTTAATACACTTATCACATCTATTCATCATATGGTTATCAAATCTATAATTTTCCTATTATCTGAAGTACCCTCTATATGAGACAAAAAAGGTATCTCATCTATCATCTCAAGAAACCTTAAGATATTTTGATCTCAAGAAGGTTATTAAGGTACTCTATACCATTTTTTATAGTTTTAATATGCTCATAGATCCTCGAACCCTTCAAAACCTTTGAAATAGGCTCCTAATTTGTTGATTGTATAGTATCTTGTATGCAGTTTATAAGTGCACCTTAATGATGGTTTTCATGATTTATTTCCTTTATCTATGGACATCATGAGATTATCACTATCATTTATCAATTCACTCCAATAATATTCATCATTTCAACCCTTTATAAACTTTTCAAATCATGCCTTTCACTTGACAGGCCTAATTAGACAATCAACTATGACTGTGTGTTCTTCTCGAAAGGTATGGTTGTAGGGTGTCATATAAGATTATAATTCAAGTCTTGTGCCTTAAAAATTATTTAAATTCATTAATTTATTATATTTAAATTCTTGTGCTTATCTCTACTCCTATTTATAGTTCACATTTAAGTTGCATCACTCGTTGGTAGTGTTCTCATGGCCCAATTATAGTTGACCTTTTTATCAACAAAGCACCCCTATAAGATGTTTGTTTTCACAATAAAATTGATGCTTCAGAATTATTGGGGCATTTTATATCCATTTAAAAATTAGGGCACACTTATAACCTACCTATAGCATGAGAGTATCATTTAACGTACAAGCTACATCATATTACCTTTCTCTAAATCCTATAGGTGTAGTTTCTTGAGCCCAAAAGGGGATCATGTAGGTGGTGGTTTACACCAAATATTGAATGAGAACCCATTTTATGTATTCTATGGAGTCATAGTATTATTTTTATACATAATGAGTCACCTATATGTATATTATGCCTTCACTAGGTGTTAGAGCATGATAAGGTCATTTGGACTACATCACTACAGAGAATCATTAGCATTATATAGTGGAAAGATGCATAGAATGAGAGGCCTTTAACTCCATTTTATCTTGACCAAATAACCATTTATCATTCCAAGTCACTATTATTTCACTTAGACTATAAAATGGAAAAACTAGACTAATTAGCATTTCAAAATGCCTCCTCATGAAAATGTTAAAGGAATGGTCAAGTCTCTATTTGGATGGATAAAGGTAGTTTATCTCCAAATTCTTGTTTTCAACAAATGCATATATCTATCAAGCATTCCTTTTAATTTATGCCCTCATTTTTATTTTTATGGCATCCTAAATCCTTTAATACCTTAATTAATGTCTTATAATGCTCATACACTTATAGGCACACTTTCAGATCTTTGTTAATGCCACTTGTAGGTGGACATTTATAGATGAGATTATAAGGGTATAGCATGAAGTGTATTATATGATGAAATAGTTTCATAATTGATATGAGACTTCCATTATTTATGTTATGTATCTTATCCATGGATCCAAACTTTGGTTAAGCTCATATACCAATTCAAACATTCACCTTACAATCTACAGACCTCTGTGAATGCATATGAAGGTGTGACATAGGGCAGTGAGAGTGATATATGTCAGTGCACATGGTGAAAGATATTATATCTCCTATTATACCTTATAAAATTCTCTAAATTTATATTATACACCTTAATTTAATTTATAAAAGATAAAATACTCTCACTTCACATGGTTATCTCCTGTATGGCATATGTAGGTTCACTTTCATGTTGCAGACTTGAGTATGTTAGAGAACTAGTTGTCACATTCAAACCCATATCCATAGAGTGATTTATCTTGATTTATTTAGTGCAATATTACATTTATCACCTTAAAAAATTCACTACACCTCCATAAACTTTCTATGCAAGCTTCATGCCCATGACTCAACATGACTGTGATTGTACACTTACAGGAAACTTGACTATGTTGGAGGTTGACTAAAAATCCATTGGTGATCCCCATTGAGGCTGAGATTTTAATTAGATGGGGATGATAAAATCTATTTAATACATTATTTACAACATACAATCCTCATATGAAACCATCAAAAGGAAATGAAACCTCTACATATGGTAAAAACTTGTGTGTCACTCCATATGAGATCAACCTATAACTTAATCTACTTAGCCCATAAACCACTCTAAATCATGAAACCAAAGATATATAACATGAGATATGGATGTATATATCATATGGAAACAATTTAATTATTTTGATTGTATGAAATAGCTCATAAAAATAGAAAACCTATTAGGTGTGGGAAATAACATGCATAAATGAACAATCAACTTCAAAAGGATGGATCATAAATAAAAAGTGACAAATCCTTTATATCATATTATGAAAATTAATTGGACTAAGTTTATTATCCACCACCAAGGTAATTTTACCTTTAAGTCCTCCTATTGGCCATACCATCCAAAGACCTGTTAACCAATTTTGCTTGCCTAGTGGAGTGATGGAGAGATAAAATGGGTTTATCCCATTTTTGGAACTTAAAAATTAGATAAAAAAATTTAAATGGAATCAAGTAAGTTAAATTTTCACTACATAATCTTATCCCACATGCAACTCTCTCCCATAGGTTGTACAACCTTTGAAACTCCCTATTTTTCACTTGTTTTCTTGATTTTCAGTTAACACCTACAAGTTTCTATTAGTAATAACATTATTGACAAGGAATCTAATATGTAATAACATGAGGGATGTTTATAATTAGTTTATAACACTTTTATTCCTAATAAAACCATACCACCTCATTTAATGACCCTAATATGACCCCTAAATGGCATAAAATGACATAAAGACTAAATGTGACCATGACCAAGGCTAATACCACATTAAATCATATAAAAAGGACTATAAAACACCTTATTAAATTATAATATACCCGTATACAAGTTTTTTACTATAGATAGTTTACCTATTTTGACTTGTGGTCAAAATAGTCAACATTCTTGGTGAATTTTAGGGGTGGTATGCTTGTTATGCCAAAGACCATTAGTGTTTTACTATACATTGAGATATGGAGTAACCTATACACATATATGACACTAATATTTCCTTTTAAATATACCAAAACAATAAAAATCCAACACAAAACAATACATAAAATAAGAAACTAAATAATACACACTTGTGCTTCATGATAACTTATGGAACACATATGCACAAACCAAACTAATTAACTCAAACACAAATTAACTTGAAATAAACACTTCCTCTTGGATCAAATTTTATGTTTGAAACCTTTCATACTTTATTTAATGACTGAATTAATGAGGCATGTTGCTTTTTGACCCTTGGCATTGATGCCTCCATCTCTTTCATGGTGTTTGCCAACTTCTTTGGCATGATATTCAATGAAAACAAATAAAATAAAACTAGGTCAACTATGGAAATTAACTCCTCTTACATATCAATAACCTCAACTCTCTCATATGACTCCTTAACTACAACCTCCAATGGTGGTTCAACAAGGCATACCTTCTTAGTTTCCATAGTGCTCTTAATAAGATTGTGTTTCCTCTCAGATGCAAGTTCTTAAAGCTCATCAAGGAGTTACGCATAGTCCACCCAATATTGGTCATTATCCTCCATGGAAAACTCTTTATCCACCTTCTCAAGTACTTAACCCTTAACTTGGTAAAGATCTTTAAAGAGATTCATTTATAGCTACCAATCATTTTTATCTTCCTTGTCTTCTAGAACCACCACCTCTTTAACCTTCTCTTCTTAATGTATAAGGTCATCAATTTGATTTTCTTCATATTCCAATTCATCTAAGGTTGATTCAATATCAGGCTAAGATATGAAATACTCTTCAAGGACTACATCTTTGACCTTGGTATCATGAGACTCTTCAAGGACTGTAACCTCTTGAGGAATGACTTGAAGTTACTCTTCATTCTTGATATGATCCTTAAAAAACTCATGATCAAGTATATAATCCTTAGGATAATAATTTTAATAATCAAGTTGTTCAAACTCTTGATTTATGACATGAAATTTCTGCCCTAGTTCATTCTTCTCATGACCATCTTGTTCAAGATCTTCTTTCTCATGGACAATAGGTTTAGGGTCCTTATCAAGCACTTCTTCATTTAAGTCATAGCCACATTCCTCATGGAAAACTACAAAATAATATTCAATTTGTTTCTCTTAATTCAAGATGGTAGTGTTTCACTTGTGTTCACCAAGGGGATACCCTATGGTGAGTTCCTCTTTATAGTTACTCATGACATCTTCTTAATCATCTATGACTTGAGCTCTTTCATCTTCATTTGCTTCCCTCACAATGGGCTCCTTTTCAAGAATGGGTGGGGTGTAATTTTGATCAATAGGATCATGATTTTGATGTGAATAATGAGGTGTGATGAAGGGATTATGAATTGTAGATGGAGTGAGAGGTGAAGTAGAGGGCTTGTGAATGGATTTAGGAAAGTGTACTTCACTAGTAAGATCATGAATAAGAGACATTTTGGGTTGGTTAGAAGGACAACCACTTACATCATCAATATTTGGAATTTTCCAATAACTTCCTTGAGGATATTAAATAGTATCATGTTTATTATTAATCTCTTTATCTTCCCACATCCTTAACCTATCTATTAAGCATTAAAGACACTTCTTTACCAAGTATAACTATTATTTGATACCCCATTGATTTCCCTCTTTCCATTCAACTATCTCTAACACATTCATACAAATTTTGTCAATGCCTATTAACCATTCCATGTGATGAATATGAATTACATCACACTCATTATCCCATGTCCCCAGATTATCTTCATTATCTAGTAGTATTGATAAGAATGATGAGAATTACTTGACATGAGATGAGGCTAATGGAGGAGGAGGAGGGTAATTATGGGGGTTGAGGATAGTTCTATGTTATTGGATTTGAGTTTCTAAAAATTCATACTTTGTCTTTTATTATCTTTTTTCACAATCAATGGGATTATTTGATTCCTCATGACAAAACTCATAATAATCCTCTTGAGGTTGATATGAATCATGGTATGACTAGTAGGGATCATATTGGGATAGATAAGGAGACATTTTTTCATATGTTTCTTTGTAACCTTCCTCATAAGGATATCCAACAACAATATTTCCATATGGAGATGGAACTGGAGGATCATAGGGCTACCATGGCTCATATGAGTGATAGCCATTTTCATAAGACTATTGAGGAGTATAATGTGGTTCATAACAAGGTTGATATGAAGGCTAATAGTAGGGATATTCTCCATAGCTATTAATATCAACCTCATAGGTACAATTAAACACAATAAGTAATCAAAATATTTAATAAGAGATACTTGGGCTACTTACATCCAGAAGATTTCATTCAAAGTCACCATTGATGCTATCTTGCTTGCTTCCAAACGCTGATTAGAGGAAAGACACAACAAAAATATTTCCACTCTCTTAGACCTTGGTAACACCAGGTGTGCTATAATTATTGTCACCAAATATTTCACCCTATAAGAGGGTGTTAAAGCCTCCTCTATATTTGGGCAACATGAGAATACTTCTAGGTATGTGGGTGTACCTATATCAGAAGCAGACATCTAGGTTTAAGGGCTAACTCCCTGAATATACCTTGAAATGACTGTCACCTAAATAACTATTTGATTATGGGAAAAAATATGATTTTTCATGAAATTAAAATAATCTAAAGGGGTGATACACTAAGAAATAATACATAAAAACTAGCTTCGAAGTCCTAAGAGGTTCTAACATAAGTGTTTCAACATTGAGGTGATATGCATAAGAAAACACAAGGTAAGTGAATCAAAGGGGAAATTTCACACTCTAAAGATAATTACAAACTTGAAAGGATCCTAACACACTATCTACACTCTATGTGACCTCTTAGAATAAGAACTCTTTCATAAACATGAAAGGATAGGGAAAATAAGGATAGAAGATTACCACTAACTTCACCATACATCACTTTGCATACTCAGAAAAATGTTCATGAACTTAAAACTAGACTTGCATTTATTATTCAAAGGAAAAATTAAATTTCATTCTATTATGGATTCACCATACATGGTGTGGTATTTTTATAAAAGAGCCAAAATGGCCACTATTTATAGAATTTGAGAGAGGAGAGAAGAGAAATAAGTCCAAGAGTCACTATGACATGTGTCAAGCTAAGAAAAGGAGTTACATCTATAATAGGATGAAGTGTGATATAGACCATGAAATATATCATAGGATAATTGGCCCTCAAAGGAATGAAAATGTTGAAATGTGTTATATCATTCCTCATTTGCATGCCAAGAAACTACCTTCATCATTTGACCTCCTTGGAATGCTCCAAATTATACTAGGCATATAGGTGATGATTTCAATGAGAGGGAAGGGTTGTATACATGATCTAACATGCATTTTAGGTGTCCCTAATAAACTTTATTCTTTTATTCATGAGTTATCATTGCCTATAGTCCAAATAACTCCTCTTTCACTCACTTTGCACACTTAGCACCAAATTTGCCTTCAGTTTTCCAAACTATTCCATACAAAGGAGTTTACGAAACTTATAAGGATCCCCCATGGTCTTATATTCCTCAAAATTACCTTAAAAGGACTCCCACTAGATCTTACACCTTCTCACTTACATGTTCACTATGTCAATTTTGATTGGCTAAGATGAAGGTACTCGCAGAGACACTTATGATATATTCTACTATAATAAATGAACATGAGGGGTTATCTCAAGTCCCAATATCTCTCTCAAAATGGATTACATACCTTGAATCTCCCTTAAAACTATAAAATACCAAAAAAATTAAAGAAATTAGTTTTGTGCCCTATCTGTATAGGTAGGGTATAGCTCAATATGATAATAAGGTGATTTGGAGAGTCCTCTACAAGATCAATGTCATTTCCCAGCCAAACTATCTCATTTAGGTGTCTCTCCTACTTCAACTTTCCAATCAAGCTACTAGTAAGGGTTGAGGAAGGTTTAGAACCATTTTTTCCTCTAAGGATTGTTCATGAAGATGTGATTTTCAACACTTGAAAAAATTTCACTAAATATTTTTTATTGACCCTCTCTAACATTCCCAACCTATTTATACTCCCATGCAAAGAGTCCATACACATATGAGCTCTCAAAGTTTCCCTTTTGATTTCCTTTTTCCATTCTATGTAGGTTTATGTTGGCCTAAGTTAAAATATGTCTTTAATTTGAATTAAAATACACACCAAAGGTTCTATCATGATTCATACCTCTCCATTAAAGTCCTCCAATTCTCTTCAAATTTCAATTGGTCCTATAAGTGATATTTGACTTCCTTTAGACACTAGGTTTATATTAGACCTAATGGCTGCTGACTATGTTTAACCCCTCACCACCTCTTATGAGTGTATTTTCATGTATTTGATGGTTTTTCATATCTTTAAATTTATATTTAAACATTATAATCCATCACATATCATGCTTAAGATGCTTATCACATCTCTTTATCATATGCTTATCAAGTCTGTAATTTTCCTATTCTCTAAAGTACCCTCTATTTGAGACAGAATAGAAGGTATCTCATCTATCCTATTATGAAAATTAAAGATATTTTAATCTAAAGGAGTTTATTAAGGTAATATTTACCAATTTTTATATTTTTAAAATTCTCACTGATCCTCTAACCCTTTAAAACCTTCAAAACAGGTTGTTAGTTTATTGATTGTACAATATCTTGTATGTAGTCTACAAATGCACCTTAATGATGGTTTTCATGATCTATTTCCTTTTTATGAGGACATAATGAGATGATAAATTCCAATTTTAAATATAATCTAATCATATTCATCATTACAACCCTTTCTAAACTTTTCAAATCATGCCTTTCACTTAAAAAGCCTAATTAGACAATCAATTGTGACTATGTGTTCTTCATGAAAGGTATGATTGTAGGGTGTCATCTAGGATTAAAATTCAAGTATTTTTCATTAATACATATTAAAATTCACTAATTACTTATATTTTCATTCTTGTACCTTTCTCTACTCCTAGGTATAGTTCACATTCAATTTACATCACTCTTTGGTAGTGTTCTCATGGCCCAATTGTAGATGACCTTTTTAGCAACAAAGGACCCCTATAGGATGTTTGTTTAAAAAAGACACTTTACTGTTAATAATTATTTGGGAATTTTATATTCATTAAAAAATTAGGACACACTTATAACCTATCTCAAGCATGAGAGTAGCATTTAACGTTCATGTTATATCATATTACCTTTCTTTAAATCTTGTAGGTGCACTTTCTTGAGTCTAAAAAGAGATCTTGTAGGTGGTGGTTTACACCAAATATTTAATGAGAACCCATTTTATGTATTATATGGATTCATAGTATCATTTTTCTACACAATAATTCACCTATAGGCATATTATACCTCCACTAGGTGTTATAGCATGATAAGGTCATTTGGACATCACTGCAGAGAATCATTAGCATTCTACAGTGGAAAGATGCATAGAATAAGAGGCCTTTAAATCATGTTCTCTTGAATAACTAAAAAAATTTAATTTTAAGTCACTAATATTTAACTTTGACTAAAAAATGGAAACATTAGACTAATTAGTATTTCAAAATGCCTCCTCATGAAAATATTAAAGGAATGGCTAGGTCTATGTTTGGATGGATTAAGGTAGTTTGTCTCTGAATTCCTATTTTTAACAAATGAATATATCTCTCAAGTCTACCTTTTACTTTATGACCTCATGTTGATTTTTATGGCATACTCAATCCTTTCATACCTTAAGGAAGGTCTTCTCATGCTCATATACTTCTAGAAACACTTTCAGATCTCTGTTAGTGCCACCTGTAGGTGGACATTTGCAAATGGGATTATAAGGGTATAGCATGAGGTGTATTATATGATGAAATAGTTTCAAAATTTATATGATACTTATATTACTAATTTTATGGATCTTCTCCATGTCTATAAACTTTTTTGAAGCTCATAGACTAGGTTAAACATTTACCTTACAATCTACAGACCTCTCTGAATGCATATGAAGGTGTGACATAGGGCAATGAAAGTGATATATGGCATTGCACATGGTGAAAAATCTTATATCTCCTCTTATAAGTTATAAACTTATCTAAATGTATATTTTACACCTTAAGTTACTTTAAACAATATCAAATACTCTCACTTCATGTGGTTATCTCCTGTATGGCACCTATAGGTGCACTTTCATGTTGCAAACCTAAGTATGTTAGAGAACTAGCTGTCACATGAAAAACCATGTCCTTAAAGTGATTTATATTGATTTATTTAGTGAAATATTATTTTCATCACATTTAAAACTTCACTACACCTCCATGAACATGGTAGACAAGCTTCATACACGTGACTCAACATGATTGTGAGTATACAATTATAGGAAACTCGATTGTGTTGGAGGTTGACTATAAATCCATTAGTGATACCCATTGAGGTTAAGATTGGAACTATAGGGGATAAAAAAATATGTGTAATACATGAGTTAAAACATAAAAAAAATCATATGAAACCATTAAAAGGAAATGAAACCACTATATATGGTGAAAACTTATGTGTCACTCCATATAAGACCAACCTACAACTTAAGCTACTTGACCCATCAAACCACTTTCAATCATGAAACCAAATATATAAAACATGATATAGGTATGTCTATCTCATATATAAATAATTTCATTAGTTGGAATGTACATAATAGCTCATACAAAGAGAAAATGTACTGGGTGTGGGAAATAACATGTATAAATGAACAATCAACTTTAAAAGAATGGTTCATAAAGCACAAGTGACCAATCATTGAAATAATTGTATTAAAATTAATTTTACTAATTTTAATATCCACCACCAATATAATTTCACCTAGAAATCCTCTTATTGGCCATACCATCCAATGACCTGTTGACCAATTTTGATTGCCTAGTGGAGTGATAGAGAGATAGAATGGTTTTATCCAATTTTTGGAACTTTAAAAGTATATCAAGAATGTAAATGGAGTTAGGTAATATTAATGGTCATTAAATAAGCTTATCTCACATGCCACTGACTCCCATAGGTTGTACAAACTTTGAAAATCCCTCTTTTTAACTTGTTTTCTTGATTTTCAGTTAACACCTACAAATTTCTATTAGTACTAACATTCCTAAAAAGGAATCTGATAGGTACAACATGAGGTATAATGATAAGTATTTTATAACACTTTTTTCCTAATAAAACCATACCACCTCATTTAATGACCATAATATGACCCCTAAATGACATAGAATGACATAAAGACTAAATTTGACCATGACCAAGGCTAATACCACATTAAATCACATCAAACTAACTATGAAATACCTTATTACATTATAATATACACATATACAAGTTTTATACAATAGGGGGTTGACCTATTTTGACTTGTGGTCAAAATAGTCAACAATAAACAAGGACATCATGCTCTACTAATAATGCATTTGTAAGAAGTAAAAGTACAATATGTGAGAAAAACAATGAAGGAAAAGTAGAAAGTTTGATTTTCCTATGAGGGGCTTTGACCTCCTGATACACTAGACCTCACCCTCTATCTTCATCAAGCAAAAATATGAGGAAAGTGACAATACAATATTCAAAACTCTCCTTATGATATATATTTATAGGGTATTATTTTTATAAAAAAACTAAAAGGTCTAAAATCCATACCAAAGAGAAAAATATAAGTTTGAAATGCATGCCAAGGAATGGAAAGTTAAAAAAATTGTTTATGATGATGTTTTTGAATCCTTTAATGATCTTTTCATGACAAATGAAGAATGGAAAGTGGCTATGTGGACTAATATGCAGCAAGGAGAGAGTTCCAAATGGTTGGATGATGAGGAAAGAGATGGGTATAAAATAAATCAATGCCTCATTAAAGGCAAGGAAAAAAAATATGGATTCAAGGAGAAGTTGAAGAGAGTAAGGAGACACAAGGTAATGGTGTTTCAATTTTATTTGATAAATGTACTTATGAAGAATTTGGTTTACATGGAAATAAGTCAAGAAAGGATGAGATGAAAGGTAAAGGACAAGTAATCCTTGAGAATGAAGGACCCAAGTTTTATGAAGATAATTGTGAGATAGATGAGACCTCACTAAAGCAGGAGTTGAGAATGTTGGAAGAACTCTTTAGTTCTTCAAGTGAATTGTATAGAGACACAAGTCATGATGGGAACACCATTGGTGAGAATGAAGCAAGAAAAGAGAAAAACCAAGAGGAAAGGATAGTTTTGAACAAGGAACAAGAACATGAAGGAAGAAAATAGACTTCATTATCTCAATATTTTGATTCTAAGGTGGATTTTGATGTTTTGTATGCAGGTTTTGAAGAGATGGAGATGGATGAAGTCCATAATTCAATAGAAAAGCCCATGAAATAAGAAGATTTTGAAGATTTTTATGGAGATCAAGAAGCATGGAGATGGGAGGTTGTAACTAAGAAGTAAATGAGGAGAAGACAATACCAGAAGAGAAAGATAAGCAAGATGAAAGAAAAAAAT
Organism: Torreya grandis; assembly: GCA_037957365.1. NCBI lineage: Eukaryota > Viridiplantae > Streptophyta > Pinopsida > Cupressales > Taxaceae > Torreya > Torreya grandis. The sequence continues at coordinate 2,172,355 of JARHVA010000118.1, forward strand.
TACCTCAAAGAAGGACAAACATTATCATTGGCAATAAGACCATGGGATCTAGGCATTAGTAAAGAGTAAATCATGGAGGAGCATCTCATTTTAACTAAGGTTCAAATTATTTCTAATGGGAGCATATGATTTAGGAGCATCTCAAAACATCTCCATGAGGACATGGTCAAAGATGGAAACCATCAATCATGCAAAGTTTAAGTCATGTCTTAGTATGGGTTTGAATTCAAACTATTGTATTTTCCCTCCAAATGTTGTCTAAGGAGGAGTAAATGTAATTATAAAAATAAAAAGAGTGAAAGGATAAAATTTTGTTAGATAATAATCCCCACATTGGAGGATTTTTGAGAAAATAAGGGGGAGATGGTCGAAATCTTTCGACCATAGAAAATTTGTTAGAATATCTTCTTAACTTAACATATTATTTTTACAAAATCTTGTTTGTTTGCATTGAGCCCAAGTTGGCGTAGGAGACTCTTTCAAATAATAATACATGGAATGAAATAAGATAGAGGTATGTATATTTATATAAAATAGAGAGAAATGATCTTGTATTAAAAGAGAGAGAGATGTAAGAAGAGAGAGGGATAATCAGGAGAAAAAGAGATGTAAGAGTTGAGCAGAAAAGGAAGATTGGATGTGAGGACAAAATAAGGTGTGTAGATTTATAATAAGGCAATTAAACATGATCATGGATGTATTTATCCATTTATTTTTAATTTCTCTCATTTGATTAAGAAAAATGATGTTGATTTTCATGTTATTATGTGCAAACAGTGCTCTCATGTATAAAAGGTTTGGCGTACATAGTATGCAGATCTATGTGTGTGTTTATTTGAGCATAAATGATAATGAATATATATTAGAATAAGAAAAAAAATTAACTATTTTAAGGGAGAAACAATCCAAGACTTGTGTTTGGTTTCAGGAAGTTTAGAATGCATGAAATGTTGTGAGAATGAATAAGGTTGTGAACAGGGTGATTAGACAAACAAATAATCCACTATTCCAAGATTAGATTTACATGAAAATAAATGAATGATACTTATAAATTATGAGTAAGAGTTATATGGGATAATATATATTTTATATGACAATAAAATAAGTCTTGAAATCATTTAGATACTTCAAAAAATCCAAAAGTTAACTCTCAGCATGTAGGTGATAGGGTACATGTAGGGCACAGAAAATTTCATGTTTTGAGAAAACAAATAAATGAATTAAGATATCTTATGAATATTTATATGTTATGTAAAGAAGTATAACCTATTTTTAATTCATAACACCTATTCTAATCAAGGATTAAATGAAAACCTTGCACTCCTATTGACTGTCAAGAAAACATAGTTTAGACAAGTTAAGATCCACGTGCTTAGATTGGAAAAGAGAGGTAATATGACTTGGTTGATGATTTAAAAAGATTTATGACATTGAGATATACCTAAAATAACAAATTGGATCCTTTAAAACATTTTATAACTTCCTCAATTTAATTATTTGTATTCCTAGGTCTGTAAAGGGACCTAAAAACTCTAGAATAGGGTTTTTGCTTTTGTAAGAGTTTTCACCAACAAAAAAGGCCTAAATTGGGTTATTAGGACTGTTTTTTTCTCATATAAGACATTGGTGTGGATTCAAGTTGATACCCTCATTATTCCTTACAAAAACAAGACTGTATACTAATGCTACCAATAGAAAAGGTCAAGTTGTTATTGAAACATGAAAATTATCCAAATAAGGAGGCTAATAAATGTGTGATTTAGTTAGAGGAGCCTAATGGGTATCAAGAAAGGTGACTAGTTTGGATACAAGATTATTAAATGTGTCAAGATAAGGATATTTTTCAAAGAATAGGGCTAATTAGTGTAAGGAGTAAAGAAGAAAGTGTAGATCCATAAAAAATAACCCTAGTTGATTTCAAGGTATGTTGTGTAAGGGATTAATGGGTATTTGAAAATATCTTTACAATCATGATTAAGATAGTATAAGGAAAGTTATCACCTGGAAACCTTATAAGCAAGGAGTATACCCCAACTAATAGATAAGTCAAGATCCTTAAGCCTTTTATTAAGGAATTGAAGACCTTAATAGGTCTGTGTAGATGTACTTAGATGTGTGAAATGTCTAAGGAATGTCAAAATGTGAAGAAGTTGTAATTAAAAAGTAAGGTGTTTAGTTTAAGATGTAATTTATGAGACTCCATGAGTGATATTGCCAAGAATGAGTAAGTTTAAATTCATAACCTTGATTCCTATATAGAATATAGTCACCAATAAGAAAATTGGTGACTCAACTAGTATCTTGGCCCTGATAAGAGATAATTTCATCATTTGCAAAGACCATAGCATTAAAGTGATACATAAGGGGGAGGTATTCTAAGGTGTAAACAAGATGAGGGTTTCACCACTAGTCCTTAAAATAATTGTATGAAAATTAATTTTACTATCTGCCACCAAGATCATTTGACCTCGAAATCCTCTTATTGGTCGTACCATCCAAAGACCTATTGACTAGTTTTGCTTGCCTAGTGGAGCGATAGAGAGATAGAATGGTTTTATCCCATTTTTTGAACTTTAAAAGTATATCAAGCATGGAAATAGAGTTAGGGATGATGAATGGTCATTAAATAATCTTCTCTCACATGACACTCTCTCGCATAGGTCGTATAACCTTTGAAACTCCCTCTTTTTTACTTGTTTTCTTGATTTTCAATTAACACCTACAAGTTTATATTAGTAATGACATTCATAAAAGTAATATGATATTTACTAACATGAGGTACATTTATAAGGAGTTTACAACACTTATTTTCTTAATAAAACCATACCACCTCATTTAATGACCCTAATATGACCCCTAAATGACATAGAATGACATAAAGACTAAATGTGACCATTACCAAGGCTAATATCACATAAATCACATCAAAATGACTATGACACACCTTATGACATTCTAATAGACCCCTATAAAAAAAATTTACTATAGGGGGTTGACCTATTTTGACTTATGGTTAAAATAGTCAACAATAAACAAGGAGGACATCAGGCTCTACTGATAATGCATTTATAAGGAGTATAAGTGCAATATGTGAGAAAATAATGAAGGAAAAGTATAAATTTTGATTTTCATATGAGTGGATTTTACCTTCTACCAAATTGGACCTCACCCTCTATCCTCATTAAGCAAAAATATAAGGAAAGTGACAAAATAATATTCAAAAATCTCCTTATAATATATCTTTATATGGTATTATTTTTATAAAAAAACTAATAAAAAATGGTTATGCCACCAAAAAATATGACCCCTCCCTCATTAATATTTTTTCCACTTCATTAATCCCCCCACATTAAAAAATGTCTCTCCCCACTCATAAAAAGGTGAATATTTAACTTTTTTAACATTGACCTTTAATACACCTTTTGACCAAAAGGGGGTGGTTTAGAAAACCACAGGCTTGGTTTAATGGAGTGATACATACAATCATGCAAATACATGATCACTCCTACATAACATTACCATAGAGAAACAAAATATTATGCACATAATAATCATAGAAATATTATGCACAAAATAATCTCATATTATTGTCTCTGAATAATATACAATCTAGATATTTCTCTCTTTTGGGCACTCAAGAGAAGTACAAGGAGTGCTTAATAAATGGGCAAAGGATTTGGTTTCACAACAACCATTTGATTATTGTGATCAACCTGAATATAGGTGGATTGTCTTAAATAAGTGCACAATAAAATATTGTTTGTGTACACAAATAAAATAATCCAAATAATATAATAAAACTCCAAATCAAGATTAACTTCATGAGTGGGTGTAAACATGGATAAAAACAAAATTGGTTTGGAAATAACTCAAACCACTTGCTAGTGTGAACATGGCCACTCTAATGCCCTCCCTTAAGCACAAAATAAGGAGTGATAAAATATAGATCAAATAGACTAAATGGGTCCTGAAAACTAGGCCTAATCAGGAACCCATATACAAAATCATAGTGAAAAACAAAATGTCCCTATGGTAATAAATAAATATTATCAAAATACATGGATGCTGAGTCATTGTAACTACCAAGTCAAATAGTAATTGGTACTCTGTATGAGGCTCACTCTATAAAAAAACTAAAATCACAAACTAGGAAAAAATAATTACCATAGATGAAATGTATCACCATAAGGTACCCAGAAACTAGTCAAAACCATAGTGAGAGTGAATATTAGAACATATTTTTCAAGGAATCCCAATAAGCATGACTCAAAACATCAACACAAACCTACATTACATGCACTCAATGGAATGAATCCCATCAAATAAAAGATGCACTCAATCAATTGCCTCCAAAATAAAATGTGGTGTTCGAAGGGCTAGAAATGAGCACAACACTTGAAGTAGTATGTGCACACACACCCCCATAATATTGAAGTTGGTGTAGTGACTCAAAAAACATATATGTATGAGTGGGCTGATCCCATTACAAAACATTGAAATGTTGACACTGGGTTGTACCATACTAGTTACTCTTCATAAGGAGATCAATATCCATAAAAAATCTAAAGGAGACTATCAACATCAAAGGTATAGATAAAAATCTCTCAATAATATTTCCCTTGTAATGATGGAATATTCAAAAACTAAAGAGTAAATTTCTTAATATGGAGAATATAAACATGAAGTAAAAAATACATGATTCACAATGTGACTAAAAATAAAGGTCCCATATAACAACAATATCACCAAGTAATGTAATAAAGTCCACAATATAGTCAATGTGTATTAGATTTTGAAATGAGAGATGTAGGATCCAAAAACACATTTGCCTAACAAGGAGCTCAAATAACCAAGGAGCATTAACAGACAAGCAGAGAAATATGTGGTCAAAGAAGTTGTGTGGTGGAGGAACCTCACCTATAGAGTCTTCTCAAATAATATTGTCAAGACCACCAAGAATGATCAAGATTAACACGCCAGATGAACATGAATGGTGGATGAATATGCCTTCATATGAAGGGTACAAAGTCCATCGTATAAGAATATAAGTAACATATAAAGAAGATTTAGGTAGCTCATGTCTGACCACTATAATCTCAAGTTTCTTAGACCTAATTGAAGGTTCCTAAGATCTCATATGTTTCTCAGTATCCTCATGAAGAGTGCAGCAAACAAAAGATGGAGCCCTATCAATAGATCCCAATAAAGATGAAGAACATGCATCATAACCAATGCCATGATGATCAATCTAGATAATAGTTTGGATAGGGTGAACAATGCCCTATATATGTTTCCTAATGCCCACAAGCATGGTAGTGTGACCCATGGCATGAAGTATATGGGAGCCAAAGCCAGTGGTATATTACTCAAAAGAAGCAAGCATATATGTAGGTGGAACTAGAGTGGGATGTGTAGAGTGTGTAACAAAATTATACATAGAAGTATCATTTGAAATAATATGATCAACATGAATAATTGGTTACTAAGAATCTGTTAGATCACATTATAAAAGTGCATAAAGTGGATGTGTACCAGATTTAATAACACAACATGATGCGGTATTAGACTGATGTTGTATGCTAATTAGTTTCTTATGTAAAAAATGTATGAGGGCATCCTTTCTATGAATTAGGGAATACATAAGATAATTCTACATCATGAGTTTCATATTTTCTTCTAAAGTGCTAGGAAAAAATCCATATGATCAATGGGTTGCTTAGGGCATGGTAGGGTATTGTCAACAATCATACCAAAATAAAAAAATAGAAATAACCACCACTTTATTATAATATACATCAATAGGTGAAGGAGGTGAAGGTACCTCATCCAAATGACCACCAATAATAAAATCTACATCATGAGCAATATGAAGAGGTGGTACAAGTGTCTCATCCTTAGAAAATGTGTCCTCACTAATAATGGAAAAATTATAAGAACTAATAGGAGGACAAGGATATGCCAAAGATTCCTTATGAAAATCACCTTCTATAATCCCATATTTACAAATAGGATAAAATAGTGGATAAATAATGTCACTAACATAATAATCCTCACTACGATAGGAATGAGAAGAAAGAGGAACAATGAGAGTTGAAGAGACCTTATAAAACAATGTTGAAAGAATATCCCAAGCTTCCTTAGGTGAGGTGGCATGTTCAATATGATTTTACAAACTATAAAAAACATAGAGGTAAATAAACAAAATTTCCTCATTTTTCAAGGACACAAACTACACAATATCATCCTCATTTGTAAAAATGGGAAAGTCTCCAAGAACAACTTTCCATAATCCCTTCATTTGCAAGTGCATCTACATTTTGGTTTTCTAGGTGGTGTAGTTAAAAGCACTAATGGGTTGAATCATACAATAATCCATACTTGGAGACATAAAAAAATAATGGTGATGTAAAACAACCAAATTTGAATAAAAGAGATCCTATACATAAGATGTTAGTAACCACCAAAAATGCATCTTGTGAGTACAACACATAGATCAAAAATATAATGCACACTAAAAGGGATGTTGATCGTAGCCAAAAATGAATTCAAAAGTGAATATAAAGTGTAACAAGAGAGGATAAAGCATACTAAAAAAGGAACATTAGACTCTACTAAACAAACATCTTCTGTAATGACCACTTTGCCCTCACTTTGAAAAAATGATCCTACTTTTGTAATGACCACTTTAAAAAATATGCCTCTAAATTTTTAAAATGGTCTCTCTATCACAAATACATCATCTCCACTTTAAAACATTTTTTCACTTGTAAAATCAAAACCACCCTCTAAATTTTATCAACACAATATAAGAAAAAGATTATTTATATGTTGGGGCTTAAACCCTTAGATAAATTTGGGGAGAAAGTTTTAATAAATGACTCACCCAATTCATCTAATCATAACTTTAAGTAAATTTATTTGAAAATAAATACTTAAAGATTGAAACTCCTTTCAAATTATAATTGAAAAATAAGAAGCCACACCTCCATTATATTTTGACAGTTGAGTAGTTAGATAAAAAAAATCCATGAAAGCCTTGAAAGCAATTTGAGAGAAGACCAAGTGATGTTTAGAGAAATCTAGCTTTAATGAGAATCCTTTAATGATGAATGGTGTAGCATGGTGGTTTGAGGGATTGCAACTCGATAGATAGGAGACAATACAATTTGATCTTGAGTTTAGAGTCATTGACTTAGTAGTGGAAAGGATATTATCAAAATACCTACCCATTCAACTTAATGTTGAATGCCAATCATTGGTTCATGTAGCTTTTAATGCTATCTAGTATAAATATTTGAACTTACCAATTTAAGGGTGAGTTTACTAAGGTGTTTTAATGTCATGAGTGATGGGGCAATCCATGGTGATCAATTAAAAACTTCCACTATAAGGAAAGGTGAATAAATCATAACTAGGGAGGGTAAGGTGCTAAATACATAAAAATAGTCAACATATAGTGGCTGGTAGAGTGTAGTAGTGTGGTTGGTAAAGACAAAATAATTAGATCTAATTTTCAATGCTTCAATCAACATCATATTATGTTAATGCCATGAAAAAATATTTGGAGGAATTTTTAATCTATTTTAAGTCTCGTGACTAGAAATATTAGGCAAACCCAAGGATGGGTAAGGTGATGCAGCTATGGGATATGTCATTACATAGAGAAAATAAGAATGGTTATGACTTGAAATGCCAAGATTTGGCTTCAATATATAGCAACAGGGGCATAGAGGTGGCCAAAATGTGCTTTGGAGACACTAGATATTACTATCTTAATACATAATGAAAGAGACAATGTTGAAAACACTATTAGATGATAAAACTTGAAGTAACACAAATAATAGTTGTCTAGCCTAGTATGGCAAACAAATGACAAAAATAGACAAAAAAATCTTAAACCATAAAATTTTGACCTTAATAAGTTGATTTCCTTATGTAAAATTATGAATCCCTCAACAAAATATAAATTTTTGTATATATTTTTCAAACTTGATCTGATCAATAGATGAAATCTACATAAAGGGGCTGAGCAATGGTTGTAAGAGGAAGCTCTGATACCATGATAGAGTGTTATATGCACTAATTTAACCATAGGATCACTCTTACATGCCACTACCATAGATAAATAAAACATTATGCACATAATAATTAGAGAAATATTATACACAAAATAGTCTCCATATTATTGTCTCTGAAAAATATATAATCTAGACATTTCTCTCTCTCAAACACTCAGGAGAAGCACAAGGAGTGCCTAATAAATAGGCAAAGGAGTTGGTTTCATAACAAACACTTAGTTATTTTGATCAAACTAAATATAGGTGGATTATCTTAAACAAGTGCACAATAAAATATTTTTTGTACACACAAATAAATTAATCTAATGAATATAATAGAACTCTAAATCAAGCTTAACTTTGTGAATGGGTGTAAACATGACTAAAAACAAAATTGGTTTTGGAAATAACTCAAACCACTAGCCAATGTGAGTATGACCACTCCAAACATGGTTACCTATGATAACTCATTTTTTTTAAAACTACCAAGGGGATACCATCGAGTGGGATACTAAGGAGAGTAGGGATGCAGAGAGACCAGTAGTTGTGGAAGATGAGTAGACAACATAGAATTTAGGGAGGCCATATAAATATTTCAATGAACCTTATAAACTTGACCACGTGACTTCTTATAGTATATTATACCATAATAGGACCATCAAACAACCTTTATACCATTGTCTTTCCATAATACTCTCTACTTGGTCATGACCTTGTTAAATGGTGGTAGAAGATGGCTTTATGGATATCATGTCATGATGAAGTTGTAGGAATAGAAAATGAATACCTAGCTATGTGTAGGCTGGTGAAGGAAGGCTATTTTATTGGGGAAGAGACTATCCATGATGAGTGAAGAGGTGGTGAGAGGGAAATCTACCAACCAATTATTTGAATATTTTGTTTAAAACCATTAAAAATAATGTGTTTAAAATAGAAAATTCTAGGCGTTAATATGCCATGAATCCATGTGGATCAGTAGTATAGGTTCATGATGGTGGTGTATATGGATTAATTTGAGGATAAGGACCTTGGAATAATGATATTAGAAAAAAAAAACTATTATATCACATGATACACTACAAAACCACCTTTGTCAATTTTTTTTTCAATTATATGTGCCAAGATCTTACATTGTCTCAAAGCTACTACATGTGAGAATATGAGTCTTCATAGTTGAAACATAGACATAAATACAAGCCAAGCCAAAATGTAATCCAATATCTAATATAGTTGTGCCTTAACCAATGCTTCAAAAATATATGCAAATGCTGAGCCAAAATAACAATTCATTACTTACTAAAAGGCTACCATGTCAACCAAATTTAACTAACAAGAAACAATAAAATTACAAGACCCATAAGGGAATAATAACTTAGATGAACACATAAACCTATAAATTTATTTATTCTCAATAATTTATATCATAATGCAAATCAAAATCTACTTAATATTTCAACAAATTAACAAACTAATGTTTATGTTACCAGTACCACTCTGATAGCATGATGAAATAATACAAGATATTATTGGAGAGAATATAACACATGAGCACAATATTATGAATTTATAAGTAAAAAGAATCAAAACTCCAATATTGATAATAAAATCAAACCAAATTAGAATTAGATAATCTTGTGTTCAGAATTACCTTGATCAAGTTGATTATAATAGATTTAATAAAGGTACATTTATATGTGGAATATACACATCACCCAACATCCTCATGCATGTGGGGTTATCTTCCCCAATGACCTAATAACACCTAAGCAAGCTAAATAACATGTGTAAGGAAAAACTATTAAATTGTGTAAAAACATACATTAACATGTGAGTAAATCCATCATAGGCTTAGAAGTAATTAATCAATCATGTAATAAGAGTGATCTCTCAAAATTCCTTCAGTGAAAAGTAACTATCCTAATCAAACCAATATTAAACCATGAATATGTAGGAGAATAACAAAATGCAATTGTACATTGGAGTGGGAAGACATTGATCCTAAAATGAGAGTGTTTTTTATGCATAGCATCATAAGGTAAAAAGTATCTAAATTTGTTTAAGGAGTTTCATATAACCATTTTTGGTCTTGTTTTGGTGTTATGGGTATTATAGGGTCCCCTATTATTCATTTAATTCATCATTAGTCTTTTAGGTTGTGTTTCTATGCCTTTTTTATTTTCCTACCAAAAAGTAAAATTTAAAAATTTGAATGTTGTAACTAGGCCTAGAGTGATGTTTTGGATTTTTTGAAAAATATAAGGTGTTTAAATGTTTATACTGGATATAAATATGTCATATAAGGTGTGTAATGGATTCTTAATGTACATAACATGAAATAACAATGAAAATCAAGAAAACAAGAAAGTTATAATTGACACCTATGTGGGAGGTGGCCTTGTAAAGAGAGTTTTCTTGCATGCTGACATCTTAAAAAACCTATAAATTCATGTAAATAGTTATTTAGTGTGGTATGAATGTATGGGGGAGTATAAAATCTAAGGATATAAAGGTAGAGTGAATAAAAGTTTAATATTTTAAGGACTGCCAATCTTTGTAAAAATTTTGTGTATGACCATTTGCTATACAAGGAAATCAATGAATAAAGAATGTTTTAGAGATAATTTTTAAACTAAAATAAGTTTCATGGAGTGTTAATAATATTATATAGTTATTTTCTTTTCATTTAGTGGGTTTATATTAGTCTTTTCCATGAATAAGGAATTCACTTTCAACACAATCTATTTGAGAACAATTTTGTGGTATTACAATCAAGAAGTTCAAGGATTGAGAGGTATTTCTTATGGTTGTGAGTGGATATTTGAATTTTTTTTATTCCAATAATTACTATATATATTTTAGTCTATGAAAATAATTCATTTCTAGGCTCATACATCCTCTATAAGTGAAAGACACAAGGTAACCAATCACATAGTCCTAGAAATATACGTAGAAAGTCTACAAACTTACTTATTAAGAAGTTATTGAGATTGATCACGAGTATATAACTATTATTTAAGGTAAATGGAGGTAGTTAATAACTATTCCAATTGGTATAAGTGTTTTAATAGGCATAAAACACAAATTATGCAATTTATTGTGTTTATTTCCCTATCAACACTAGAGTGTGGGTTTCAAATTAGAAACTTGTATAACTTTATTTTTATCATTAAAAAAATGATGAAAATTTGGGGTATATTATGTTTTAATGTGATATAAAGGATTCAAGTGTTTTTAAGTTTGTATAGGGTTATATATTATGGTCACTAGGATTGTGGTAGTGCATTAGGCCTAAAAAAACCTAATTGGCAAGAAGGGGGTAAGAGAAAATGTACTTAAACTAAGATTTATTACTTGAGATATTAGTTGGAGCTATAATAGGATAATGGGTATCTAAATATGGTTTTATTTTTTCAAGAAACTTTTTATATCATTCAAACCATCTATATTTACATGAAAAAAGGGCTACAAGGAAAGAGACCTTAAAGAAGAAAAGATGAGTTGGGTGAAAGTTATTTTTTGGAAATTGTATTACTTGGTGAGATTATGTAAGGGATATATAAATGATCATATTTATGACCTATGATCCCATGTAATAATAAAATAATATTAAAATCATATTTTATGCTTTTAGGCATATTATCTTTATCAAAGGATGAACAAGCTTGAGAAATAAATAAGAGTGAAGTAGAAGAAATGGTTTATGTGATGATGATGATGATGATGATGATGATGATGATGATTTAAAGGAGAGATAATTAAAGGGTTGATCAAGGGTTATAGTCATTTAGGATAACAAAAAATCTTATGGAATTAGAGAGGCTTAAGAATCTAATTAAGGCAAGGGTGTTTAAGTGTGTCAAGAAATATGCAAGTACATAAATGTATGAAATAAAATTAGAGTCCAATGAAAGGATAAAGGAATAAATTAGAGTATATTGTATTAAAATGAGGTTGTAATCATCATACACTATATCAACTGGTATCAGAGTGGTAAGCTCTTGGTATAGTTTGTGATTTTGAATATGGTATGTTGTTATTTGAGATTACATGAAGATAAGTTATAGATGAGGAAAATTTTGAAATAAGAAAAGAGTTGAATAGTTTTGGTATAATATCAGCCCTAATAAGAGAGATAAAATAAGCTCAAGAGAAGAAGAGAAGAGAGAAAAGAGACTCAAAGTGAGAGTTTTATTTCCAAGGCAAAAAATACTTAGAAAAGAGTGTCCATTGACCAAGAAGATGTTGAGAAACCAAATAAATGTGAAAAATAATTTCTTGTGAGAAGATGAAGATAGAAAATGTAAAAGAGAGTAAGGGCTTGATTGAGTTAGAGTACCAAAATGAGAGAAGGAAGAATGAAGACCCAAATAAAAAGGGGTTGGTGGTTAAAGAAGATATGAGTGAGATAAATAAAAAGATAGAGAGGATAAGGCTCTTGGTGGATCTCATGAAAGATTAAGATATCCAATGGTATGGTTGGGTTTTGAAGAAGAAAATATTTAAGTGGCCTATAAGGCTACTCATAGAGATAAGAATAAATATAGTCATGAGAAACCATGAGAAGTAAAAGAGATTATTATGTAGGTAGATCAAAGGGGATATGAATAAGTTCATGAGGGATAAACAAGTTGGTATATAAGATGGAGGTGAGTAGCACCTTGAAAAGAAGAAGATAGTCATGGAGGAAAATAAACCTAAGAAGGAGAAGATGGAGGCAAGCAAGCCTCAATTTTTTACATCTAAATATTTCTTATCATGTGTGTATGAAGGTACAAAAATTAATAAATAAGAAGTCCATGTTGAGGACATAAAAATTGAAATCATAAACGAAATCAAGCATGAACAACATGATTATGTTAAATAAGATGTTTATTGGGTGCAATCTATGGAGGTATAGTAATATGTTACTCAAAAAAAGGACATATGTTTGGAGAAGAAGATCTTCAAAAAGACGGATATCTCATGGAAGGCATACAAGAGACAAAGTCAAATCAAGAGGATGAAGTTAAGAGATATGAAGCTAAAAATTTTGAATTTGCATTATGTGAATCTATCAAAGAGATGGAATAAGATATTTCAGGTGATGGAGAGTTGATAAGTGAGAAATAAGGTAAACTATTTATTTATGAGAATTGGGCTCAATTATAAGTAGATTTTTCATCCTTGGATCATGATATAAATTATGGAGATAAGAAAAAAAATTATCCTAAAACTACATATGAAGATTTAATAATTTTCCATTAGTCAATGGGGACTCAAGAAAGAGAAATGGTGGTGGGTAAGGTAGCATACATCATGGAGCAGTAGGGTATATAAACTAATTTATAGTAGGAAAGAGTGTCTAGCTTGACATAAGATAGAGATGTAGTTCAAGTACAAGTTGTAGTATAATCCATGCAAGAGAAAAAATAAGAAGATGATTTCATGTGGAAAGCATTGATTCAAGAGGTTGAAGATGATCTATTAGAGTTCCTTAGTCAAAATTAAAAGGAGATAAATTTCATAAATGAGTAAGAGGTAGAATTGCAAGATGAAGGAAAGAATATATCCAAGATAATGAGCATGTTGTTTATGGAAACACTTCAATAAGACAAAGTTTTATGTCATATAAGGGAAGAAAAACATAATCAGGCCATGAATTTCAACCAAGAAGATGAACAAGGTGATGAAAACAAAGTGGCAAGCCAAGGTAACCTGAGTATAGAGTCATTTGAATTGATAAATGAATTAGTAGTGGTAGATAATAATGTAACTAAAGAGAAAAAAGTACATGTTAATGAAATTTACAATATAATAAATAAGCCTAGATATTCTTGGAAGAAGAAAGTAATATCAAGAGAGAGTGGACAAAATAATGAGATCATTAAAGAGACTAGAAAGTCTCATGAAAGTCATTTAATATGTACTAACCAAGATAATGCAAGTATAGAGATGAAAGGGAGAGAGTCACTCCATGATCACATGGAAAAGAGAAGCAATGAGGTACAAGATCTCATCATAGAACCAAGGAAAGGACATCCATGTTCCTCAAAAAGGAAGTGATAGGATGAATAATACTTATTTGGAGGACAAGATCAGTCCTAAGGCAATCCAAGGAAGGAGTGAGATAAAGATAACATTGATAAAATAAAAATAAGGAAGCCTTAGCCCAAAGATCAGTCCAAATAACATGTCAAGAGTTAAAGAGAAAGGGATAATGGAAGAAGATCTACAAGCAAGTGAGCTAGAAAGCAAGTAAATAAATCAAGAACAAGGTAATATGCTAACCTAATCAATAGGTAATGTTACAATCCAGTTATCGATTATTCATGATGATATCAAGATAAGAAGTTGTCAAAAAGTGTGGTGTTATGTTGAAGATGAATTAGTCAATGAGATACCATTTCAATATAAGAAAGGTAATGATAATACTCACCATGATAAGGTGAAGTGTCATGAAGAGGTAGCCAAAGAAGATATCAATGAGATTTTTACTAGTATGGAAGAAAAAAAAAGTATAAGTATCCATTAGAGCATGAGGATGAAAGAAAAAGCATAGTTAAGAAGATAGACCATCAAGGAGTGCATGAGCAAAGAATGAAAACTAAAGAAATAAGCTATGGATTAAGAGAAAGAGTGAATAATGAGAATCAAACCTTGGATTCAAATCATGATGAAGATAATATAGAGATATAGGAGATATAAGATTAAGAAAGAAAGGATTTGTAACAAATCATAGACTTCATGAGATAGAGGATGAGTTATCAAGGAAATAAAACAAGGATAGAAGACAAAGACAAAGAAATATATTGAGAATAAAGGATAAATAAATAGGATAAGTATCAATATTAGATCATAATATCATAGGATAAATAATTGGAAATCAAGGAAACATTTGTAACAAATGAATTTGAGAATGTTCTTAAATGTTTCCCACTTAGGGAGTATGATGCAGAGAATCATAAGGTGAAAAGTAGGTAAATGTGTTTAATATGATCATTTTTTGTATTTTTTGGGTTTTATGGGTCTTATACCATCCCATAGGATTAATTTAAGTCATTATTAGTTTTTAAGGTTATGTGTTTCTAGGCCTTTTTTATTTTCCCACCAAAAAGTAAAATTTGAAAATTTGAATGTTGTAACTAGGCCTAGAGTGATGTTTTAGGTTTTATGATAAATATAGTGTTTTTATTTGGTGTAAATATGTAACATAATTTGGGTAAGTGGTTCTTAATGTTCATAACATTAAATATCAATGAAAATCAAGAAAATAAGAAAGTTGTAACTGTCACCTACATGGGAGATAGCCTTGTAAAGAGTTTTATTGCATGTTGGCATCTTAAAAAGGTTATAAATTAATTTAAGGAGTTATTTAGTATGGTATGAAGTTAGGATTGGAGTATAATCTCAAATTATATAGAGTTGGAGTGAATAAAATATGAAAATTTGAAGGACTCTACCAATCTTTGTAAAAATTATGTGTATGACCATTTGATATGCAAGGAAATTAACAAATAAAGAATTTTTTAGAGATCATTCATGAAATGAATTAAGTTTAATGGTGTGTGAGTAATATTATATATTTGGTTTATTTTATTTTATTGGGTTTATATAAGTATTTTACATGAAGAAGGAATGCACTTTCAACACAATCCATTTGAGAATAATTTTGTGGTATTACAGTCAAGAAGCTCAAGGATTGATAGGTATTTTTGATGGTTGTGAGTGGATATTTTAATTATTTTTAGTAAAATTATTAGTATATAGTTTTTAATTTATGAAAAAAATTCATTGGGAGTTTCATAAATCCTCTATAAGTGAAAGACACAAGGTAACCAGTCACACAGTCCTAGAAATGCACTCAAAAAGTTTGCAAACTTACTTGTTAGGAAGTTATTGAGATTGATAATGAGTATATAAATTTTTTATATTGTTAATGGAGGTAGTTTATAATGTTTATAAGTGGTATAAATTTTTTAACAAGTATAAAACTCAAATTATACAATTTATAGTGTTTGTTTCCCTTTTCAACACTAGAGCTAGGGTTTCAAATTGGAAACTTGTATAACTTTATTTTTATCTAGTAAAAATGATGAAACTTTGGGATATTTTGTGTTTTCATGTTATATAAATGATTCATGTGTTTTAAAGTTTTTATAAGGTTTTACAATGTGGTCACCAAGGTTGTGGTGGTGCATTAGGCTTAAAGAGACCTAATTAGTAAGAAGGGGGTAAGAGAAAATGTACTTACAATGAGAGTTATGACCTAAAATTTTAGGTGGAGTTATAAGAAGATAATGGGTATAAAAATGTGGTTTTATATTTTCAATAAACTATGTATACCATTCAAATTATCTAGATTTTCATGAAAATATGGTTACAAGGAAAGAGACCTTAAAGAAGAAAAGGTGAGTTGGGTGAAATTTATTGTTTGGAGATTGTGTTATTTGTTAATATGATGGAAGGGAGATATAATGATCATATTTATGACTTATGATCCCACATAAGAAGAATAAAATCTTAGAATCATGTTTTAGGTTTTTAGGCCTATGAGCCTCTATCAAAGGATGAGCAAGCTTAAGAAAGAAATGAGAGTTAAGTAGTGGAAATGGTTTATGTGAATATGATGATGATGATGATGATGATGATGATGATGATGATGATGATGATGATGATGATGATGATTATGATGATGATGATGTCAAAGAGTGAGAATGCATGGGTTGATCAAGGGTGATAGTTATTCAAGATATCAAAGAAGCCTATGGAAGCAAATAGGATTAGGAGTTTGTTGAAGGCAAGGGTATTCAAGTGTGTCAAGAAAGAAATAAGTACCTACATGTATGAAATTAAATCAGAGTTTAATGAAAGGATCAAGGAAGAAATCAAAGTTGAGTGTATGAAAATGAGGTTGTAGGCATTAACCACTACATTAATTTTTTCCCATCAAACTATCAGAGGATGTGTATAAAACATTCATAAACATATATAATATGGTGTTAGAAGGAGGGATATTTTTTTGAGTCATTTGAGTTATAGTCACACTATATTTTCCATGGATACTTACTAGGTCTAATTTTGAGTCTAAACTATTGATTTTACTACCTCTAGAGGTTCACCATAAACTTAGATTAAATAAGGGGACCCCAAGACATTAAATAACACATGTTATTTCACCTACCAAATTTAACCACTATTAGTACAGAGAAATGACATGGGTTTCAAGATCAACCATCAATTTTGTTATAACTATTCATGATTTACTAATAAATCCTAAATATCTTCCTTTGTTCACTTATGCTAGAGGATGAATAACTGAAAAACACATAAAGTATTTTAACTATTATATGAGACTTATAAATGTCACTCATGAAAATGTGTCATGAAATATATTCCCATTCACATTATAAGATAATGCATAATAATGTGTTGTAAACCTCCATGAAGATTTGATTTACAATTGGGCACAGTTCAATGTCACTTTTATGGCCTAATTCATATAGGCTACTAATGCAAGTGTGTCATACTATTTATTTTATAGTATTAAGAGAGAATCAATAAAACAATTATATATTTAAATAAAATATTACAAATGTGTACATCTATGTCACCCCACCATATAGAGTAGATGTTGCACTATCACTTGAGATATATAAAAATGCTTTGGATTTTATGACCTTTATCCTCTTGCATAAAGCTCTAAATATTCAAACTCTTGATGAAGCTTAAAAAAAAGTCATCAAGGTAAATAAACAATTGAATCCCTAAGGATA
This sequence comes from Torreya grandis, assembly GCA_037957365.1. NCBI lineage: Eukaryota > Viridiplantae > Streptophyta > Pinopsida > Cupressales > Taxaceae > Torreya > Torreya grandis. The sequence goes on from JARHVA010000118.1 coordinate 2,190,164, forward strand.
ACATGCTTTTTCCACTCCCAATTTCAATGCTAATATTCCAACTCTGAATCCAATCCCAAATGCTATTTAGAATACCCCTATAGCTAATTCTACTCAAGTGTTCAATCAATTACCTTTGAGATATGAAGCTCCAAATAAGAACATAGGGATATTTAATAATATAGTTACTATTTAAAACCCAAAAAATTCAAACCAAGTGTTTTTCCCACTCAATAGTGACCTAAACTCACATTCCTCAAAGGCATAACTTGATTCCATCATATGTAAGATTAAAAAATTGAGTGGGTTTCCCTAAATCTATAGAAATATATTAGGACTATGGGAGGGGAAGGACCAAATAAGAATTATACTTTATATATTCAAAATATGTCCTTAAATAGGTCAATAAATAATATAAATCCCTCACCAAATAAGCTAATTGTAATAAATATTTATGACTTAGCTTTGCTCAACTGGTGTAAGGTACATATCATAACTCAACATGGAGAATTAGATTTTATAGAGTTGTGCAATGCATTTAAAATATTTAAAAATGATATGAAAGGGTATGATTTAGTAATTAATGTTGGAATCACAAACATTGAGAGGTTGGGTGAATCAATGTGCAAACATTTCATTCAATTCCATTCATCATTATTTAACCATTCAAACTAACATAAAGATATAGCAATGCATAGAAGAGCAATCACATAAGCATGAAGCAAGATATTAACATATGAACATAAAATATATGTGGGAAAACCTAATGGGTAATATGACACAATGTCACACCACTTATAATAGTGTATTATAATTAATGAAACAACATTTAGTGAGGCACCAACCCCACAATTAGCTCTAACTCTTACCTAATCAAGCACCCACTCAGCTAGTATTTAGCAAGCTCCAACTTGCAAGGAGGATCCAACCCCCTAGTGACTTGGAACCAACCCAAAAAATTTAAGGAAGCTTATAAAATATACAACCTAAAAATTATCTCCAAATCCCTTATTTACTAAGCAACAATCCAGCCAAGACATGCTTGATCACCTTCACAATAACTTGTTGCTCAAATAACTTATGGTGACTTCTTATTCAACTCTCTCTCTCTCTCTCTCTCTCTCTCTCTCTATATATATATATATATATATAAATCTATTTAATACACATAAAAAACTCATATTATGTATATTTTATGGTCTCTAAATCATAAATCCACTCATTCAATTCTCCTTAGCCTTCTACCCCTGTCAAACAACCTTCTAGGCTCACTTGCTCAATATGCCTCTTCTAGGCTCATAGGTCAATTAACATTGTCATCCACCTACAAAAAAATTCTAGATAATAATCATGGTTTATATATTATTATTATGGTCCTAAATTACCTACTTATTCTCCTCCATTTATCTCTTTTCTTTACTTATGTCCACACTTCTCTAACTCCTTTTAAATAGCCTTTTAGGCTTCTTTGCTCAAACAATCCTCATATGGTTTGATTAGGTCATATGAAATTGCTCAACACACTAAAAATTCATATTATATGTTTATATATGATATTTTACTCACCTATTATGGTATCCATACCTTATTATACTCATTAAAGTGTTATTCTACTCCCTTACACTCTCATTCCTCCAACTAGCTCAAATAAGCCTAATGTGCCTTGTATTTATACTTGAAACTTACTTTCACCCACCTTAGTCTACCAAACATCTTTAAAAACTTGTATTAACATTTTAATGTTTCATAAAACATGTTTAATAATTTAAAAAAACATTACTTAGGTTGGTCATACCCCTTAAGGGCCAAAATCCCATTAGGCCTAAAGGAGACCTAATGCAATTAGGTTTGTCTTAAGCAACACATTAAACTTATCCAACTTGGATCAACATGAGCTTATACAAATGCATGAAAAACTTAAAATAAAACTTAAATATACTATTTATATCATTTATATATTTACATACCACTTTTATCTTTTTTGGCTCCTTAAACCACGCCATTAGGATTACTTGCAGTTAGCCCTTAATACACAAAAAATGTCTAGCTTGAATATCTGAACCATATAACTAAATATTAAAAAAATGTACTTAAAATACATTTATATAATATTAATGACCTTATGGTCATCAAAAATTCCATTGGACATCACCAAACTATGCATATGACCTCAAACACACTGGCAATATTACTACTTAGAATTGTCAAACACTGCCAATATACAATCAAGAAAATTTAACTCTCCACACTTGAATATGGGAAAAATTGACTCTAAAAACATTATAATTAACATAATATACCTATATAATATATTCATATGAACTATATTCTTCAAATCTTGTAAAAACACATCAAACTCACCTTTACAAGATGCCTACATAGAACTACCAACACTCATTATATGATCAGTGTAGTTTTTATATATTTAAATGATACTTTAAACAATTATTATTCACATTTATAGTTTTTATATTACATATATATCATTATATAAAAGATATATATCAAACCCTAGTGTCAACCATTTTTATTATAGACCAATTTGTTAACTCTCTCTTTCATAGTGCATACACAGCCATATAAGTAATTTTGGCTTTCATATCTTAACTAATTAAACTATATTTAAACATTATATAAATAATTAATATTTAATTTAGGTATAAAAAAATTCAAGTGCATTTTATACAATTAATCTTATCATAGAGTCTCAAATACTTCACTTCATCTTGCATACTAGGAGTTGTCATTCTGCCTTGAGAACTAATCAAGATGAACATGACTTAAAACACCTATATAAACACTTTAAAGAAAAAATAAACATATGTATATAAAATTTATGAACTTAGGTTCATCATCAAATCCATTATGAATCTTCTATCATGATTAAAATACTCAAAAACACTTCTTCAAAAAGCTCACTCTATTCTGGCATAAACTACCAAAACATAGTCAACTTTGATAAGAAATAGGTTAAATTTTATAAAATGTCATGAATAAATTAAAATTTTAAGTTGTTAAATAAGGATTATATTTCACGTTTTATTTTTATACCATGAAAATATTCTCAATATTTTGTTCTTTACATTCATTTATTTTCTCATTAGTTTTTCTAATTTTTACCATAGTCATAACCTTTACAATAAATATACTTGTATAGATAATTAATACATGCCACCACCTATAGTATGATGTTCATGGAGTATAATACAAATTTTTATTTTAAACCAACTTTATCTGACCAATATCTTGCCTTCTACAATCATTTATTTTCTCACTAGTCTCTTATGCATACACAGTCATTTGAAATCCAACATTCATATTTTTAAATTTCAACATCTATTTCCAAAAGCTTAAACTCGATGGTCTTTGGCACATCACAGTCTACTAGAAAACATTTGGAGGCTTATAAATTAATCTAGGAAACACTTCAAGACATCAAATTTTTAGGGTATCTTTTTATCATTATGGACAACATTTCCATAAAAACCTTTAACCAAGTTTGAATTTTTGAGTACCTACAATAAATGCACAATATTCTTAACTAATTCGCACATGTGTGAAGTTTTATGATGGTCTAGTCCTATTTAGGCTAGGATATTATATTATTCCCTCTCCAAATGATCAAATGACACACCAGAACTTCACCAAGACATTTATGAATGCCTCACAACCTCTTCTTTGTCCTCATTGACCTGCACATATGCCATATACTCTCCAAGATATAAAAAATAAATTATTTTTCATTAATGCACTATTACCTCATTCTCTTCTTGACATCAATGACAACTTAAGACATCAATGACCATGATTTAACACCTAATCATTATAATGTTATTGGCACATCTAATAAATCAATAACAACTATGATGTTTGAGACTTATGATTTCCCAGAACAAGATGAGAATGAGATTGAAGAAAAATTGATGAGATTCACTATTTTAATTCATAAAAAAGGAATAATTTTTCCTTGAGGAATAGAACATAAAAACATACTTTTACTATTTCCACTCCTCTAAATAATGGTTTTACTCCCCTAGATCCAAAATCTAACAATAATCCACCTCCTCCAAAAGGAAACGATCAATAACCTTAACTAGATACAAAGACTACACCTAGTAAGAGTGGCTATAACATAGTGAAAGACATGAATAAAATCAAATCCAACATCACTTTACATGAGTTATACCAAATTACAAAATAATGTGACTTATTATTAAAATCATTGACTGGAAAACCTTCTTTAGGTAAATAGAAATAAACTCACATAAATGTGATAATTCACAAGAACAAAATTGAACTTATTCCTTTCTTATTTACTATGATAATCTTTGGGAACAATTTTCATAAATTTTTAGTATATTCATGGGATTTAATCAATTTTATGACTACAAGGATGTGAAAAATACTTAGGTTTGACTCCACTAAAATATGAGAGGATTCTACTCCAATTAGACAAAACAAAAGTACCAGTGGTAAGAGAGATGCTCAATGTTCACATGGCATTAGCCACAAAACCTAGAGTATAATAATTTATAGACATTTATGTAGTTGAGATCCTACAATATTATGGCATGCTCTTAAATTAACACATGTAAAACTTGTAACAAGTATATGGCTATTGAATGCTCATATATGTGGTTTTCTTGGAGAGGAGTGAAAAATAAACTCAAGGTAGATAGGAAATCCATAATGAAAATATGGAAACAAAATATAATGTTAGGAATGAAAAGATAAATTTTGTCTCATTTGACATTGGTATTTACACTCTAACTAGAAATGGTGTTCTCAATAAATAAATATTAGATTAATTTTTAGGTTTTTAGACCATGTCTTTTGATGGAGAACATTCAAAATATGTATCAAGTGTAGGAATCATTTTGATTGAACCACATGAGAAATAACAAATTGTTATCTGTAGGCTATAATTTTTGTGAACTAACAATTTGGCTAAATGTGAAACTCTAGTTTTCGTCTTAGAATTTTCCCTCAAAAATGACGTCAAAGAACTTATAGTTTGTGGTGATTTTTAACTAGTGGTAAATCAAGTGAGAATTAAATTTCAATGCAAATTGTCTTATTTGAATATATATAAACATAGAGCCTAGGATTTAATCAAATCATTTGATGTTTTTAAAAATCAGACCTATCTTAGATAACAAAAATAGAATTTATATTATTAAACATCATCTGATGTGAAACTAGACTATAGATTCTTTAGCATCATCTACCATGAATTTGGATCTTCTTTAGGAATCAAAGTTTTAAAAATATTCTATTAATATCATTCCATTTCCTTATGATCTTTATAATATTTATAATTTATAGGTATTTTATGGTATTTTATGATAAATAAATAATAAAATTTATGATTAACACATGGGTATTTTAATCACAAATTATTGATTAAAAAGAGGCACACCTGAATGTTAAATAAAGAATAGGAGATGTTAGTATTTTATAGCTCAAAGATAATTAAACCCCAAGAGGTATGATGTCATTAGAAAAAAAATTGACCCCAATGCACATTAAAAAATTAGAGACCACCATATATTTATAAATAGGGGTTCAATTGAATTAATATGGGAACAAATGATTCCCCTCAATATGTGAATGTTAGTTTGAGATAATATAATTCTAATAAATATAAATTGAATACTTTAACACAAAAATATAAGGATGTTATGGTAGAGACTCAATTCTCATCATTGTCATGTCAAATTTTCAAGTTTATTCCTGCAATAATGTACAAACTGGACCAATACCACTAAAACACTTTGATTCATCTATACACATCACATGCATTTTCAAAACCACATCAATATGTCCCTAATTTGTGAATTAATCTGTATTCAATCATCACCTTCTTCCAATTAATATCCTATCAAATTATGACATAGTAAATTATCATTTTTGACTAATAGTGCATGACAACTAATCATAATCAAAGAATTACCAAAGCCCTAATTTGATTTACTTAGCTAATCAAATCCAATTAAATGATTAAGTGAAAAATCTATATAAATCTTTTGAAAATAAAATTCAACAAATATATGAAAGGGTGACATCATCCTGATATCATCGATCATAAAGTAAAAATGCAAAATATCAGCATAAATGCAATAAAAATTAGAAATGTTGAGCCATGCCTATTAATTACTCCATTATTCCAAGGTATTAATTGCATTTGGTCTCTAAATTTGAATCAAAATTGGACCAAACATCTTTATATTTAGATGGATGGTCGGTATCATTTCATAAAAATGATTAATACAAGGCCCTCCATGAATAATTATCAAGTTTTACTATGTAAAGCTATAATGCCAAAATCATGTTGAAACATTCACCATTTCCTCATCTTTATTGATCAAACCCATTATTGGATAATGGCATATATTATTGGTGTTATTGGCCAAAATTTAATTAAAACAATTGATCCCTTGTCAAGTGAAAATGCCTAAGTCCAGCCTGAGTCAAGTATAGATGACTAAGTCCTTATCCCAATTTAAGTCTTCAAATGTTCATTATATGTCAATTTTCATGTTAAATTGGATAAGTCTTAATTTGGTATTTACTTAGTGAATTTAAATCCTTAGGTTATTCATGTTTTTTGTCAGGACATTTTTCCTGACAAAAATAAATCTTTGGGATTTTTGTTCGTACAAAAAGTCTGAAGACTTATTCCCATCAGGCAAATTGTCCATGACAAAAAATCCAATGAAATTGCATTGTTTTTAGGATAATGTAAAGTCCTTATTTTTTTGGACATTTTGCCCATGTAAAAAGTCTGAAGGGTTAATTCCTTCAAGCATTTTTCCCATGGAAAAACCCTTAAAGATTTGCAATGTTTCAAAAAAATAAAAAGTCCTATTTGTTTTGGAAAAATGTTTGTACAAAAATCTTGAAGGAATTCCATCAGACATTTTATCCATTTAAAAAATCCTGAAGGAATTTCATCAGACATTATGTCTATAGCAAAAAGATTGAATGAATTCCATTGGACATTTTATCCATGGCAAAAATTTTGAGATTATTGCATTTCTTTAGGAAAGATGTAAGGATCAGCTACTTTAGAGAAATTATTTTAGACATTATGTCCAAAATAATTGTCCCAATGAAATGTTCATGGAAAGGAAAGCCCAAAAGAGCTCATATGCTTTGAATAAATTATTTTGAAAAAAAAATGTTTGAAACAATTATCCTAACAAAATTGTTATGAAATAATTATCCTGAGATAGAAATGTTAAAGATAAGAATGTCGAAGACCCAAGGGCCAAATTAAAATAGGGATGTCGAATACAAAGGTCCTAAAAGATAAAAACCCAAAATAAATGCCCCAGGCTCAAAACTTGGTAATTTTCCTTACTTATTTTGAGTCATTCACAACTGAGCTGATGGATTGTGATCAAATGATGCACATTGACATGGAGGAAGATGATCAAATGATGCATGAAAAATGTTGAATATTCAAAAGTTTCAAGAGCTGCATGAAAGTGACAAGTGTCACCATCTCAGTGGACTACCTAATGGTCCAATGGCACATAGGAGTCAACAAATTCAAAGGAACCTTTGGAGGAATATGAAGAGGACACATGTTGAACTCTCAGTGAGTAGAACCATTAGTGTGATGGTTAAATGAATGTCTATGATAGTCACATGAACATATTTTGATGATCATACAAATGTTAAAATTAAGCTCCAATGGATACTTACCATTTATGGTTTAAATTTGAGGATCGTGTAAACATCAAAGATATTCACATAGATTTCAAATGATAGGCATGTAGACATCAAATTTAAGTCATAAAAAGCAATCATCCATTGGAGATTAAATTTTATGGTCACATGAACATCATTGATGGTCATGAAAATGTCAAATGATGGGCATGCAAACATCAAATTTAATCCATAGTATACATCCAATAACATTTGATCCTAAGGATCTAAATCAATGGTTTACATTTGATCATGTAAATCAATATTGATGGCGTAAGTGAGAGCTAAATTGTCAAAGGACTTGGGCCAAATGAGGAGCAGCCACATGGTAAAAGGATGTTAGTCTAAGCTAAGATTGACTATGAAATATGCAAAAAGCCTCTATATTATCCAAGTGTTGTCATTATGAGGGGTCTTAATAGATATTTAATGTCTCATAATATAATTTTATGCCCAGTGGACATCAAGAGCCTATAGATTTTTTAAGGGGCATGTTTGTGTTCATCATGAAGATAAGGATCTGGTAGTGTTAGTCCTAGGTGTAATTTTTGAAGATATGATGTGTTGGAATGTGCCCTATAGGAAATGATCACATGTCAATATAATGAAAAAAGTGACATGGTGATGCCACATATGCATACACATCATGATCAAAGATACTATACAAGGTGAGTTCATGAAGCTTTTGCCATTGACAGTAGATTGACTAGGTAAATTGTAGATGAGTCATGGTAGTTACACAAGATGTCTAAGGTTTTATAATCGATTACAAATTTTATCAAAGAGCCATGGGTCCCTTTATCTATAATCTCATGATTTAGCTCCCAAGGATTTTGTAAAGGGCACAAAGGCAAACATTTAGATGTCACTGGTTTTCTATAGGTACATTTGAAGTTTAAGACTTGTGGATGGAATGTGTATTTTGATAGTTAGTTGTACAGATGGACACTTTAAAATAAAATGGAGTAATGATGAAGCAATTGCAACCTATTGAAATTATTACTATGATTTTGGCATACTAATATGAATGAGCTTATGTTCATAAAATTGATGACCTCTTTGTAGATCTTGGGTAAAGCCTATATGAAAATGGAAGTTATATGAATGAAAAGTCTATGTTTAGTGCTTTATGATTCAAAATGGATTTACTAAACCACTATGTGTTCATTGATAATTTTCAAGGGGAACTTCTTAAGGGTACTATAAGTGCCAATTGCATAAATTATAAATCACCAAGTGGGGTCAAATTTTCCTCAATAAGTCAAAAGTAAAATAATGCATTTATGCATTAAAAAAAGAAATAAGGGGGGAACCCTAAAAAATCAAATTTTCAAGAACAAAGATTCAATTTTTAAAATGTGAAAAGGTAATTTGGAGCCAAAAAGGTAAAAAGGTAACAATAACCTAAGTTTTTTGCATTGTTTCATTGTTGTGCTTGTTGAAGTTCCTCCATGAGTAAGAAATTACATGTCTACAAATACAAGGTGGGCCACTCCAAGGAAGATTTATTGAATAGCCATGGACCTAGAATATTCTCAGGAAATCATTACAAGAGTAGGTTTTTCCATGACATGCATAAAGGGAAGGGCAGTTGTCCAATAGTTTCTTACTATGTAAGCAAGTGGTCAAGAGCATCCATGAAGATTTAATCATAATGACAAAGTTTATTTGGTCTTATACCATGAATATTATCCTTCTAGCTCATGTGAAAGGCATCTCCCACCATGAAAATCAAAATTTGTGCTCTAAATCTTCATAATTCCTTATAGAGGTAGTTAGAGATCTGATTTTTCTTGTAAATGAATGAAGATTTTAGACATGGTAATGGAATATTTTCTAGTTGGAAGTATCTTGGAAGACTTGACAGTTTGTTTTGCAATTTTGAAAATTGTGACCCATAGTCCCATATTTAATAGTGTATAAATAGAGGGATTATCCTCTATTCAAAGTTGTTGTTGGTCATTATTTTAGGTGTTCATTTTCTCTAAGTCTAGGTTCTACTTGAAATTTTTCTAGGATCAATTGTTGTGTGTATATTTTGTCTCCCTTGTTAAGATGGTTATAGCTATACAACCATTATCAAGCTTTGAGAGCATGTTTATGTATCCCTTGTCAAAAGAGCAATCTCACAATGTTTGTCCCTATGGCAGCATTTTGAAATACTGATGTGTGTAATACTTATTTTCAAGTTAAAGAAAATGTTTGTGGTTCTCTATTGTTTCTTTTAGATGAAGTGCATTGACATGTTTTTCAAGAATTTCTAATTGGACATTTGGGTGTGTGCTCACTATTGGTTGTCATTTTGAGCATAGATTTAGATTATGAATTCTTTCTACATTACTTTAGGATAGGTTGTTGAATAACTTGTTAGGGCACCCTAGATTTGTGGTTTTAATAAGGAAAAACATTTGAAAGATTAGTTTCAGTGTATGTTCTAGTCTCTTAGGTATCATTTGGTATTTACCATTATCTTTCATTTGAATAATATCTACATCTTTGCTAAGGAATATTATCATAAAATACTAAAATATACCCTACTGTTTGGAAACCACCAACACACCACCCTCTTTCTTTTAATCATCTAACTTGTCTTACCCTATCCTACCCTATAAATAACACACCCCTTGCATAGTATAAGTTTTATTTGACTTATAAATGCATAATATTTTGCATATTTGAAATGTGTTTTTAGTTTGTGCTTTAAATCCTAGCATTGCAGTCCTTTATTTAGCCCCTTTATTGTTGAAAATTCTATATAATGAAGATTTTAGTCTCTTTCTCATCTATCTTTAGTAGATTTTGTTTGACTCAGAGAATTTATGCATTTCATGTGGTAACCCTTCATGGGTGAAATGTGAAATATTGATTATGCCCTAGTCATATATTTTCTTTATGCCAAAAATCCCCATGGAGGTTGAATTGCAAAATCTCTCCATGTGAGCAAGCTACCCCATAGGTCCTCTCACCTTGGCTTAGGGAGATTCAAAAGTAGAAGGGAGCTGACCATACCCTTTTTAGGTACCTCTCATTCATTTTATATATTTGGTCTAATATTGATGCCAAACCCTTCCATAACTATAATGACATATTAACAAGTTTTTCATCATTGCTTTCCATTTTCTCTCAAGTATGCAACATCAAGTGTATAAGGTGTACAACTAGGAACCAACACTCTTTTAGCACTATTGATGGGGATAAAATTTAAGTCCATGTCACTTATGTTGTTATGGACTATTGTAGAGAGATGCTATCATTTTTATAGTTCTCTACCACTTTGTGTTATTCTGATCATATTTGGTTTACCAACAATGCACAGTCTTCTAGCACCATTACTGGGGACTAAAGTAAAATCTTAATTACTTGTGTGTTGTTAGGGAATCTTGTAGAGAGATATAAGTATTTCATGATATGAAGTTCTCTATTATTACTATACTAATTTTAATGTCTTGGTTTTCAATGCCATAACACTCCACTAGGGACGTGCTAGGAATTTTTTAAGGCTTGACAATTGACTTTTGTTTTGTTCATTGTAAAGGTCTATTAAGATTACATGTTGGAAGGTGTTTTTTCCATTATGAACATTATTCTAAAGATTTTAGTGTCCTTTCTTTTACTTTCATCATTAAATTTAGCAAATTATGTTGTCAGCATGTATCATGATCAATTTGTTAACTATTATATTCTAGAATCATGATTCTGGTGGCGACTCTAATTTTTATCACCTAGTTTTTAGAAAGATTAGTGCCTATTCTAAATATTTTTCTTAGTTTCATCTTTGATTATTTTATTTTTTGTAAATCTAGAAGGATTGAGATCATCTTTAAAAGGTAACCCATCTAAGAAATTTGGTCCACCCTTCAGTATTTATCAAATATGGAGACAAGTTTGCAAGCATGTTAAAGGGAAAAGCTCAATTTCTAAGGGATATCAAGATCTTGATAATCTTGAAATATTTTTTGACCCTCTCATTATTGAGGACTATCATAGCTCTCCTAGAAATTTTGAAACCTATAGTCCTATATACTACCCAGCTCCTTCTCAACCATTTGAATCCCTTCCCAAGTTTGATCCATCAAATCCACCTCATTCACCCCCTCATATCCCTTTGCCATTTTTTCTTGAACCTCTCATTGATCTAATCATGAGGTATAGGGAACAAGATGAGAATGATAATTCTTCATTCTATATTCCCAGATTCAAGCCTATCAATTTTGATGAAATAGAAGACTCTCCTAATGAAGTCCCAAATGAAGTTAGGAATTAACTTCTAAAATTTTAGGGGAACAATATAGTGAGTGGTGATCAACACTTGAGGGTTTTTCACAATATTATTGAATATTATGCGGTTGAGTATGAGGATGTGTGAATTAATTTATTCATGTACATGCTAGAGGAATATTCTCATAAATGGTTTAATTCCCTTCCAATTGGATGTATTGATTCATGGGAAGAAATGTAGAATGTTTTCAAAATTCAGTACAGTGTTAGGATTAATCTAATATTTCTCTTGGCTGAATTTGAAAACACCAAAAATAATCCTAATGAATGTGTGTAGGACTTCAATACATAGTTCAATAATACCATGATGTGGCTTCCCAAAAACATTAGGCCTAGTGATACAGAGTGTTTAATAAACTACTGTGATGCCTTTGATAAGAAGGATGCATACTACTTGAGGGACAAGGCTCCCATTAACTTGTGGTTGGCATTCAATATGGCCATCTAAACTAAAAACAACATAAAGGCTATGGGAAAGCCCATGAACAAGCGGGATGATGTGAATTTGGTCAATATGGAGAAGACACAACCCAAAAAGATAGCTAGTCTTGAGGAGATTATTATGACTTTGGCCTTTATTGTCAAATAAATGTCATACAAGTTGGTTATAGATGAAAAGGGGATCCCTCATGTGTCTACCAATCAAGAAAGGTCTTCAAATTCTAATCAATAATAAGGCCTACTTTCCACCATCAAGATAATGATAGAGGGAAGAGGCTTTCACATGAAGAAATAATAGATACAAACTAGAATAAAGGGACTAAAAAATAAGTATCTAATAATTTGAATGCCATGTGAATGCTATGACTTCTGATTTATATATTGATTGGTGTGACAAGTTTTTCCTTCCACATCCCCCATATGATACAACTAAACTGATTTATGAAGATGTAGATGAAATTGATTCTACATCATCTGATGATGAAATTTTGATGTTCAATTATCAAATCCCTTGAAGTGAAAATACTACTTCCATAGAATTATTGAGTGTTATTATTGTTGATCAGTTTTGGAGTGTAGTTGAGAAGGTAATTGTCCCAACTCCCAAATATGCTTATGATATTAATATGGAAAAAGCATATGAATTACCCATTTATTATTTAAATTTCTTATTCTCTATGATGATTAAGAAATATGATGGGGGAATTCCATTAGTTGAAGATAGGCAGCTGCTAATCAATGCAGTAATTTTCCAAGAGGAGTATCACTTGAGAAGAAAATATCAAGTTATTTCTCCTTAAGACACTGCCCATACAAATTCAAAGGTAAGGGATGTTAGTAAGGAAGATAAGAAAACCACAATAGTCCCTAAATATTCCAAACCAATGCTCATTTCCCAATTTACCAAGCCTAGAGGTATTCTAGCCAAGAATAGGGTACCCATATTATCTAGTACCCCTAAGGGTGCTAATGAGATTAAAAAACTCCACCTTTTAAGGTTGTGTTAAAGATTCAAATCCATCCCATCCCAATCCACTTCAGACCTTGAGTGATTATATTCTAGCTAAGGTGTTCTTACCCTTCCACTAAATACTCATCTTCCTCAGTATAACATATGTGATATGGCCCAAGTGTTAATCTAATTGAAAATCACCATGCCATTTGTTGAATTATTAATAATACCTAAACATAGGAAGAGGGACTTTAAATACTTAGAATTTAGTGAGAATTCAATTGAAAATGAAATTAAATTTCCCTAAACACCCCTAAAAATGATGAAAAATTATAAGAGATTGTAGAACCTACTTCAAAAGTCTATTTGGGAATTATATTGGTAGAAAGTTAGCTAAATGTGGATCCATTTTATACAACCCTACTAATCAATGATCTAATTATTTAAAAATATATGTTTGATTCTGGTGCTTATTATAATGTGATGCCCTTGGGTGTCCTAAATGAGCTTGAGGTGAAGATTACATCAACCTTTGGCAAGTGTTATGCCATGGACTCATGAGAGGTTCTAGTTGTTGGATAAGTCAAGGGGTTAGTAGTACAAAGGGTAGTACATCTAGGTAAGTATTTGAATATGGGCATGGTAATTATGGACTACTTACCTAAGTGGGGGATGTCATGTAAATGGGTTGTTAGCATGGGTGGAAGTGTCTAGATGGACTTATCTTATGCCACCATTCTATTGGAGGGTAATATGGTCAAACTTTATAGAGAGTTGAAGGTGTTACATGTAATTGAAGATCCAAAATTTTCTATGAATGAATTATTATACATAGATGTGGAATTGGGAAACTTTATTGGGAATGTTAACACTAGTGCATAGCCTATTGTTCTTGATGTTGAACCTGATAAAGAAGGTGCAATTTAGAAAATGTGTTTTGATGGGGCTTGCTCCAATCTTGGAGATGGAGCTAGGATTATTTTCTATGCCCCCAATGGTAAATGTTTCATGTTTTCTTTTTAGCTATCCTTTGAGTGCATAAATAATATTTTTGAGTATGAGGCACTCTTGCTTGGTTTATGGATTGCCCATGAATATGGAATTAAAATTTTGAATGTTAAGGGTGATTCTAAGCTAGTGGTAAAGCAAGTCTGTAATGCTTATGATACCAAGAACAAAAGGTTGAAACAATATCAAAATGTTATTTAGGATTTACTTTGATTTCTTGATGCATTCAACATTTGTTATCATGATATAAGTTTCAACAAAGAAGCTGATAGACTTGCATGGTTAGGTGCTCAATTTGATATTGCAAATATGAGCCCTCATTATCAGTATCAAGTGGAGGTGCTTGTTAGGCCTTCAATCCTAGACAATATTCATCATTGGTAGGTGTTTGATGATGATGAGTAGAATAAGAGGTTTCCTAATTATGAATCTGACTTCCATGATCAACTCATAGACTTGGAATCTATGGTTTAAGTTTTTGATGGAAGGGAAATCTTGTTTGAGAAAGATATTATTTAGTTAAAGACAAACATGCTCATAAAGGGATTGGTAAGTTCAGAATCATATTTTTATGGAGCTGATAGAATCAAATCAAGAGATTCATTTATCTCAAAAAATTTGACTAAGTGAAACTTGGATTCTTAGGATAATCCAAGAAAGGTTTGGGTAGGCACTCACCTAAGTGCAGATGAGAATAAATATTACATACAACTACTTAAAAGGTACCAATATTATCTAGCATGGCCTTATTATGAGATGAAATCATAGAGGGAAAACTTGTTTTAACATGTCATCCCATCACATCCTAATATCAAGACTTTTAGGTAGAAACAATGGCCTATTAACCCCATCTTAGCCACTAAGATGAGGGATGAGTTAAAGAAGCTAAGAGATGGTGGACTCATTTAGCCCATCAGATTTTCATCATGGATTATGAATTTAGTCCCTGTGAGAAATAAGAATGGTGATATTCACTTGTGTGTGGATTTTTGAAATTTGAACAAGTGTTATTTGAAAGATAATTATCCCCTACCCAATATGGAGAACCTATTGCAAAGTGTTAATGGATCAAAGATGTTTTCCACATTAGATGGATTATCAGGGTACAACTAGGTTGTGGTAAAAAAATTTGAGAGATCTAAGAGTGCAATCATAATGCCTTGGGTCATGTATGCATATATGAGGATGCCTTTTGAGTTGATGAATGTTGGTGTAACATTTTAGTGAGCTATGGAATATTTTTTTAGAGATAATTAACCAATTCATTATTGTTTATTAGGATGATATCACTGTGTACTCCAAGACTTAAAAGAACATTTGGAGCATTTAGAAAAAGTGTTGATTAGATATAAGGAGTTCAACATTTCACTTAATTTGAATAAGTACCACTTTATAGTATAAAATGCCAAGTTGATGGGACATATAGTGTCCAAGAATGGTGTCATGATTAACCCTAAAAGGGTCAAAGCCATTGAAAAAATGTCTATCATGTAGTCTAAGAAATAAATTCAATCCTTTTTTGGGAAAATTAACTTTATGAGGAGGTTTGTGTCTAATTTTGTAGAGATCACTATGCCTATTAATTCCATGTTGAAGAAGGATCAGGCCATCAAATGGGACAATAAGGTCATGAAAGCATTCAATGACATCAAGGGAGGTTTAAATTTGACTCCTATCTTGGCCATCCCTAATTACATAAAGCCCTTCTAGATATTCTCTTTTACATCATATAATATTATTGTTACTATTTTATTTCAAAAGAATGAAGATGATCATGAGCAACCCATAGATTTATTTAGAAAATCTATGAAAGGGCCTTAATTGAAATATATAATCATGGAAAAGTAAGCCTTTTCACTCTTGAAAGATATCAAGACATTCAGGCCTTATATTCTGAGTTTAAAGATTGTTACTTATGTCCTACATACCATGGTGAAGGACATCTTGACTCAGATTGAAGTATCTAAAAAGAGATGCAAGTGGGTCAACAAATTACAAGAGTATGACATGGATATCCATACCACCAAGTTAGTAAGAGGGATGGGTCTAGCCAAGATTATGGTTGAGATCAATTTGCAAGTTGTTGAGGTAAACACTATTATTTTTAATGTTGATAATTCATTGAGTTAATTTAACATATCTCTATGTTATAGAGATATTGTTTACTACTTTTAAAATCTAAATTATCACCCTGACTTGGACAAAAATCAAAGAAGGACTCTTAAACTTTTCTCCCAAAAATACCTCTTGACTAAAAATGGACTAGCATGGAAGAATCCATATGGGGTTCCCCTAAGATGTGTCCTGGAAGAATAGAATTCTAACCTGATTAAAGACCTCTATAATGGAGTGTGTGGTGGTCATTTTGCCCCTAAATTCATATCTCATAAAATTCTAAGAGATAGTTATTGGTGGCCATCATTGTTTAAATATTTTACTTAGAAAGTCATAAAATACAAGAAATGTATGTACTTTATTGGGAAGATGAAAGCTTTTGGTTCTCTTCCCTTGTAGTCTATGATGATTGAAGGCCCATTTAGATAATGGGGAATGGATTTCATTAGATAAATTATTGATTCATCAATCATTGGACATAGATGGATACTATTTGTAACTAACTACTTCATAAAGTGGGTTGAGGTAGTCCATACATAGAAAGTAACATACTGGGTAGTAATGGATTTTTTATTGAATCAGATTATTTATAGATTTGATGTGCCTAAAAATATAGTTACTAATAATTTCATGAGTTTAAAATCTAAATATTTGGTGGAATTATGTAAAGAGTATATGATTAAATTAACCTATGCTTTTAATTACAACCCTTAGGGGAATGGACAAGTAAAATCCAGTAATAAGAACTTGCTTAAAATCATTAGATGATCTTTGGAAGAAAATAAGAATAAGTGGGTTAAATAGATGAATTTTTATTTTTGGGGTGATAGGATGATTCCCAAGAGATCTATAGACAAAATATATTTTGAGCTTATTTATGGAACTTAAGAAACTTAGCCTATGAATTTGTAGTTTTTAACTTATTAGCTTATGTAGCAGTTAGAGGATGATGAGAAAATCAATCACTATGAAATCAAGATGAACCAAATTATTGAGCTTGATGAAATATGAATACAAGCTCATGAAAGACACCTCAAGTTCAAAGAAAAGCTGAAGAAAATATTTGATAGGAAGATCGCTCCAAGAAATTTCCAAGTAGGTGAGTTGGTTCTACTTTGGGATAGTAGGCATGAGGAGAAAGGAAAGCATGGTAAATTTTAAGCCTTGTGGAGAGGTCCCTATTTCATTAATTTATAGATTAGGGATCACATTTTCTTCTTTATAGACCTAGATGGTGAAATATTATAACTACCAATTAATGGTAGATATTTAATACACTTCCTTGATTGAGTTTATAAACTACAATTATGTATAACTTGTACAGTGTTTTATCCTTTATTGTACCTCTATTTTGGGCATTATTTATTCAATTTACTTTTATGTTTCTATCATGTGTTTGTTTTCATATCCTCTTGATCTATTTTTATCAATTCTACCATGTTTTGTTGAGCCTACATGGGTGTTTTTTGGTAATTTACTAAACCCTGACTCCATGACCCAATAGATTGGCACATGGTCTTACATTTTGGGGTTATTTGCACACCCATAAGGGGAATTCATTCTCAAGCAAGATCCAGTGTTAGTGCTCAAAATTAAATTAAATCAATTAATCCCTTATCAAGTGAAAATGCCTAAGTCCAGCTCGAGTTGAGTATAGATGACTAAGTCCTTAGTCCAATTTTTATCTTTGAATGTTCATTATATGTCAATTTTTATGTTAAATTAGCTAAGTATTAATCTATTATTTACTTAGTGTGTATAAATCCTTAGGGTCTTCAGGTTTTTTTAGGACATTTTCCTTGACAAAAATAAATCTTTGGGCTTTTTGTTCATGCAAAAAGTTTGAAGACTTATTTTTGTCAGGCAAATTGTTCGCAACAAAAAACTCGATGAAATTACATTATTCCAAGGATAATGTAAAGTCCTTATTTATTTTGGCCATTTTTTCCACGTAAAAATTCTAAAGGGTTAATTCCTTTGGGCATTTTTCCTACACAAAAATCTTGAAAGAATCACAATGTTTCAAAAAAAGTGCAAAGCCCTATTTGTTTCAAAAAAGTGTTTGTATAAAAATCTCGAAGGAATTTCATTAAACATTTTCTCCATGGAAAAAATCTCAAAGGAATTCTATTGAACATTTTATCTATGGCAAAAATCTTGAAGTAATTTCATCAAACATTTTATCTATGGACAAAATTATGAGAGAATTGCATTTTTCAAGAAAGATGTAAGGATTAGCAACTTTAGATAAATTGTTTCAGACATTATGTCTAAAACAATTATCTTGACAAAATGTTCATGAAAAATAAATCCCAAAAGAGTTCATATGCTTTATAATGATTATTATAGACAAAATGTTTTAAATAATTATCCTGACCAAATTATTTTAGAATAATTATCCTAAAATAGAAATGCTAAAGATAGGAATGCCAAAGACCCAAGGGCCAAATGAAAACAAGGATGTCGAAGACAAAGGTATTAAAAGGCAAAGACCAAAAACAAATGCCTCAAGCTCAAAACACGATAATTTTCCTTATTTGTTTTGATCTAATCACATCCAAGCTAGTGGATTGCAATTAAATGGTGTACATTGATGTTAAGGAAGATGATCAAATGATGCATGAAAATTGTTGAATAATCAAAAGCTCCAAGAGCCCCATGAGAATGAAAAGTGTCACCATCTTATTAGACTACTTAATGAACCAATGACACATAGGGTTCAATATATTTAAAGGATCCTCTAGAGGAATGTGAAGAGGACATGTGTTGAACTCTCAATGAGTGGAACTAGTAGTGTGATGGATATGTGAATGTCTATGATGGTTGTGTGAAAATATTTTGATGATTACATAGATGTCAAAGTTAAGATCCAATGGATACTTATCATTTATGGATTAAATTTGATGGTCATGAAAATTTCAAAGATGTTCACATGGATGTCAAATTATAGGCATGTAGATGTCAAATTTAAGTCATAAAAGGTAATCATCCATTAGAGCTTAAATTTTATGGTCATGCAAACATCATTGACAATCACATGAATGCTAAATGATGGGCACAAAAATGTCAAATTCAATCCATAGTAGACATTTGATCCTATAGATCTGGATTGATGGTCTGCATTTGATCATGCAAATCAGAATCAATGTCATAAGTGAGAGATGACTTGTCAAAGGACTTATAAAAAATAAGGAGTAACCACATAGCAGAAGGACATTAGTTTAAGCCAAGACTAAATATGCAAGATGAATAAATCCCATGGATTAGCCAAGTAGCATGATCATGAGGGGTCTTAATGGAGATCTAATCTCTTGTAATAGAAGATGATGTTGAGTGGATGTCAAGAGCCCATAGAATTACTAGGTGGTATACTCACATTCATTATGAAGATAAGGATCTAGCAATGCTAGTCCTAAGTGGACTTTTCAAAGATATGGACCTAATAATGTTTTTACACATGTCCTAGGGGAAAAATTTTCATGTAAATTTAATGAACAAAGTGACATGGTGATGCCACATAAGCATACACATCATGATCAAAGATCTTGTGAAAAGTGAGTTTATGGAGCTTTCTCCATTGATAGTAGATTGACTAGGCAAATTGCATGAGTCATGGTAGTTGTGGAAGAAATCTAGGGTTTTAAAAGCAATTGTAAATTTGATCAAAGATCCACGGGTACCTTTATCTAGAAGTTCATGATTTAGGTCCCAAGGATGTTGTAAAGGGCACAAAGGTCAAACATTTAGATGTCAATGGTTTTTTACATTTACATTTGAAGTTTGGGACTTGTGGATGGAATGTGTATATTGAAAATCAACAACATAGATGGAAAATTTACAAGAAAAGGGAATAATTATCAATCACTTACAACCTATCAACATTATTGATATGCTTTTGGCATACTAATATGAAGGAGCTTATGTTGATAAAATTGATGACCTCTTTACAAATATCAGGTAAAGCCTATATGAGAAGGGAAGTTATAAGAATGAAAAGTCTATGTTTAGTGCATTATGATTCAAAATGGATTTACTAACCCCTTATGTGCTCATTTGAGAATTCCTTAAGGGAACTTCCCATGGGGACTATAAGTGCTAATTGCATAAATTATAAATTATAAAGTGGGGTTAAAATTTTCCCAAGAAGTCAAAAGTGAAATAATGCATTTACGCATTAAAAAAAAATAAGGGGGGAACCTTGAAAAGGTAAATTTTCAAGAAGCAAAGATACAAATTTAAAAATGTGAAAAGGCAAGTTGGATCCAAAAGGTTAAAAAGGTAACAATGACCTAATTCTTTTGCATTGTTTCATTATTATGTTTGTCCAAGTTCCTCCATCAGTGAGAAATTATAGGTATATAAATCCAAGGTGGGACACTCCAAGGAAGATCACCTAAATAGCCATGGATCCAAAATATTCTCATGAAATCATTTCAAGAGTTGGTTATTCCATGGCATGCATAAAAAGAAGGTAAATTGTCCAAAAGTTTCCAGCTATACAGGTAAGTGGTCAAGAGCATCCCTAGGCAATTGCACTTAATGATAAAGTTTGTTCAACCATCTACCATGAATATTATCCTTCCAGATCATGTGAAAGGCATCTCCTTCCATGAAAATCAAAATATGTGCTCCAAATCTTCATCATTCTGTATAGAGGAAGTTAGAGTTTTGAATTTTCTTGTAAATGGATGAAGATTTTAGGCATGGCAAGGGAATTTTTTATAGATGGAAGCATCTTGGTGGACTTGGGAGTTTGTTTTGAATTTTTTTAAATTGTGACCACAGTCCCATATTTGAAAGTGTATAAATAGAGGGCTTTTCTTCTATTCAAGGTCAATATTGGTCATTATTTTAGGTGTTCATTTTCTCTAAGTCTAGGTTCTACAATAAATGTTTCTAGGATCAATTGTTATGTATATATTTTATCTCCCTTGATAAGGTGGTTGTAATTGTATATCCATTAGCAAGATTTGAGAGCATGTTTATGTCTCCATTATCAAAATAGCAATCTCACCATTCTTGTCCCCATGGTATCATTTTAAAATATTGATGTGTGTGATATTTCTTTTCAAGTTAATGAAAATGCTTATGGTTCTTTGTTGTTTCTTATAGATGAATTGCAGTGACATGTTTTGCAAGGATTGTTTATTGGACATTTGGGTTTGTGCTCACTATTGGTTGTCATTTTGATAATAGATTTAGATTGTAAACTCTTTATGCATTAATTCAGGATAGGTTATTGAATAACTTGTTATGACACCCTAGGTTTATGGTTTTGATAAGGAAAAGCATTTGAAATATTAGTTTCAGTGTATGTTTTAGTCTCTTAAGGATCATTTGGTATTTACCATTATCTTTCATTTGAATTTTTTTTGTATCTTTGCTAAGGAATATTATTATGAAATACTGTAAGATACCTTGTTGTTTGGAAACCACTAGCACACCACCCTCTTTCTTTTAATCATCTAACTTGTCCTACCCTATCTTATCCTAAAAATAATATACCCCTTGCATACTATAAGTCTTATTTTCCTTATAAACACATAATATTTTTAATATTTGAAATGTGTTGGTAGTTTGTGCTTTAAATCCTAGCATTGCAGTCCTTTATTCAGCCCCTTTATTATTGAAATTTCTAAATAATGAAGATTGTAGTCTCTTTCTCATCTGTCTTTAGTAGCTTGTGTATGACTTAGAGCATTTTTCCATTTTTTTTTGACAACCCTTCATGAGTGAAGGGTTTAATCTTGGTTATGCCTTAGTCATATTTGTTCTTTGTGCCAAGAAAATTTCCATGGAGGTTGAATTACAAAATCTCTCCATTTGAGTAAGTTGCCCCATAGTTCCTCTCACCTTGGTTTAGGTAGATCCAAAAGTAACAAGGAGCTAACCATACCTTTTTTAGGTGACTCTCAGTTATTTTATGGATTTAGTCTAATCTTGATTCCAAACCCTTCCCTAGCTACAATGACACACTAATGATTTTTTCATAATTACTTGCCATTTTCTCTCAAGTGTGCAAGGCCAAGTGTACAAGGTATACAACTAAGAACCAATAATTGGAATGAAAAAATTACATTGACAAATAATCTTACTTCAAAAACTAGTTTCAAACATTTTTAAAATAATTTATAAATGGAGTCTTCAAGGAAGGTAAATGTCTTGTTTGCCTTCCTTTATTGATTTCTTTGTCTAGTAATTCTAGCTCACCCCAGGGAGTAAACATAGAGTGTTAGTTATTAAATTCATTCACTGACATTGTATTAACCCTCTTTATTTCTTGTTATACATAATGGTATGCCTATTGGGATTGCACATCTCATAATCTCTTTAAGAACCTACTTAACCTTCTAATTACACAATCAAACCATCTATTGGTGTTTATTTCCTTATTTTTATTCTAGCTTTTCATGTATTTTTTTATTATAATTGACAAATTCACCCTATGAAATTAATTCACCCTATGGATTGGTGAATTCACCCTATGGACCAATAAATTTGCTCACGTAATCAAAAACATCACCCTATGGATTAGTGAAATCATTCTTTATAACTCTCTATCTTCTTTGCAGGTTCTAAATAATTAATGAACATGCTAGAATCAATGGTGAACAAAAACTAATAATATTTAAATATACCTACATATCAATGAGGTCGATAAATAAATAATAAATTCACTTTTATGGATCTCCCTATGAATTTCCTACAAACAGTGAACTCATCGTGAAAATGACAAACTCAAATTTAAATCAAAAAAATGAAAAACAAGCGGTGGAATCATGAAAGGTAAACTATGGTTTATTGTTTTTTTTTAATTGAAAATGGTTAAATTGATAGGACCGAAGTTCCCCAAAGCTCTGACACAACTTGTCAGAATTAAGAGCATACATGATTACCTTTGTATAAGCAACTTAAACATGCAAAATTACACAGAAGAACAAATAACTATCAATGAGAAATACACACAAAATGTGAGAGGCAATACACAATTGTATTCAACTCATTATAAAAGGAAATTACAACAAAGATATCACACTCTTTCTTCCACTTCGTGGGCTTACAGTAATCTTCCCTCAAGAGTAATCTTCTCTCACTAGGTCACAACACACAGCTAACACAAGTTGTTGTTCACCTCATTGTACACTTGTACAATCGAGTACGAACCGGTACTCCAAGTAGATCTCACCATGATCCTACTCCTTGATGTATTGCTATCACCTTGGATCTTGCTCCCCTGCTAATCTCATTTTGACCCTTGCATACACACACCCCTGCAGACCAACCTGATCTTACTTATCACATGTAGATCTCCACCATGATCCTACAACAACCTACTGACCAACCCTGATCTTACATACCTGGAAGAACATGCTCTTCCAGGGGAAGAAATATCCAAGTTCTACTTAGTTCTTCACTTAAAAATACAGCCCATGATTCTATTATATATATCTCATGCATACAATGATTAGACTTGCGGCTCAAGACTCGAACTAGTCTTCATCATGCAAACTGCCCATTCACTTAACTGACTGTTTGTCAATAGCAATTTTGGAACTGCCACAAGCAACCGACGTCGATCCCTATCTACCTAGAGGTGACCGATGCTGGCCGATCCCTATCGATGTCAGTTTCCTTCTACACTATCCTCTGACTGATGTCGATTGTGGCCTATCGACACTGATGACTGTCATGCTTAGAAACCTCCCAATTTGCATTAAGGTGAAGCTTTTAGCTCCACACCCTAACAATATCCCACTTGGAGATAAATAGCTACACCTGTACCTATACCAATACTTTGTCTAATCTGCATCCTGGTTTGTAATCCTCGTCAAGCTCAATCTTGAAGACTACCCACCATGCTCCTTATGGTGTTAATCCTGTGCCTGAATTTCTTCATTCTCAGCTTACCTTCTTCTACCATTGCTATACTCCCACTCAAATAGCAACCCCTATGAGTAACCTGTAATCAACACACACTAACCATATCTGGGCCATCTATTAGTCAAACTCACTCTGAGAATGTCCAACCTCACTCTGATACCATTTGATAGGACCGAAGTTCCCCAAAGCTCTGACATAACTTGTCAGAATTAAGAGCACACATGATTACCTTTGTATAAGCAACTTAAACATGCAAAATTACACAGAAGAATAAATAACTATCAATGAGAAATACACACAGAATGTGAGAAGCAATACACAATTGTATTTAACTCATTATAAAAGGAAATTACAACAAAGAGATCACACTCTTTCTTCCACTTTGTGGGCTTACAGTAATCTTCCCTCAAGAGTAATCTTCTCTCACTAGGTCACAACACACAGCTAACACAACCTGTTGTTCACCTCACTATACACCTGTACAATCGAGTATGAACCGGTACTCCAAGTAGATCTCACCATGATCCTACTCCTTGATGTATTTTTGTCACCTTGGATCTTGCTCCCCCGTCGATCTCCTTTTGACCCTCACATACACACACCCCTGCAGACCAACCTGATCTTACTTATCACATGTAGATCTCCACCATGATCTTGCAACAACCTGCTGACGAACCCTGATCTTACATACCTGGAAGAGCATGCTCTTCTAGGGGAAGAACTCTCCATGTTATACTTAGTTCTTCACTTAATAATACAGCCCATGAGTATATTATATAGATCTCATGCATACAATGATCAGACTTGTGGCTCAAGACTCGAACTGGTCTTCATCATGCAAACTACCTGTTCACTTAACTAACTTTTTGTCAACAACAATTCTAGAACCACCACAGGTGATCGACGTTGGTCCCTATCTGCCTGGAGGTGACCGACACCAGCCAATCCCTGTCGATGTCAGTTTCCTTCTGCACTATCCTCTGACTGACATCGGTTGTGGCCTACCGACGCTGGCGATTGTAATGCTCAGAAACCTCCTAGTTTGCATTAAGGTGAAGCTTTTAGCTCCACACCCTAACATAAATCATCCTCTAAAATGGTGAGGTCATCCTTCTAATTGACAAAGTCACCAAAAATGTATTTTTGTCTTGTTACAAAATGACAAAGTCAATTTGGAATCAGTGAAGTTAATTTGGTAAAGGGTGAAGTCACCATATGTCAAATTTCATAAGAGATTAAAAGCATTAAAATCAGCTTATTTGGATAGTTAAAACCCTTGTAAAATCTAATCCTCTATTTTATAGGTTTTAATACCTATTTTATATTTTTTATTATTACAACTAACCAACAAAGGCAAGTTCATCACATTTAATTTTTAGTGCTTAAAGAAAGAACCACCCACATTGTCTTTGTGTTGTTAAGAGAATTTAATTTTCATTGTTAAGTAGGTAAGTAGGTATTAATTAGAGGAACCTCATACTCACACTCACATAATAACAATATAAACTACATATATTAAACCAAAATGTTGATTACACACAATTCCTTTTATAAAAGGAATAACTTTGAATCGTAGGCCACTTAGAGGGGGAAACCTCCTATTAGAGCAATATCTAATTATAAATATCTTATTCAATACCTAAAACATTATATGTCCCTTTATTTATATTATTTATCATCTACCCCACTCCTCATTCTAATGCATGTGGGATTAGTCACTATTATACTATTATACCCCTCTCTAGGTACATTACAAACTTAGGTTTTTCTTATGTAAATTTGATTATAAATTATAAATACCATTATATATCATTACAATTTCAAACTAGAACAAAATCACAATTTTTATTCTATCCAAAACCCAAGTACCATTTCAAGCATTCCAAGGTACACTTGTAGTAAGGCCTCTTATGCCTTTAGCTTCAAGCAGGAAAATCTTTATAGTTAATAAGAACACCCAATTGTATTTGAAGATATCCCTCCAATTTTAGTATCAATCTAAGTTCTATTCAATAATTAACCCATATAATATTAAGATGAATCTCTCTTAAGGCTAATAGAATCAAGAGCTAGGCTTCCACTCAGTTTTCTAATAGAATAATTGCATACCCTTTTTTGAGTAGAGGAGAAACTAAAAAATCAACCTCATACTCAAATTAAAAAACTTATCATCACTTCATCTATTAAAAGGAAGTGTATATTGGTTAATCTTTCCCAAACTAGTCACATTATTACATCCACTATATAGAAAATTAGTCAATGTTACATAGATTAGCTTGTTACTGATTTAATGACTTCTTTAGATGTAACCTTCTTCAACAATTCTACATTTCTAGAACAAAATTAGTTACATGAACAATTAAAAAAATATTTTTCTAATATTACATATGGTGTATATCCTTTGGCTCCTCTTAAACAACCTATTCTAACAAATGAATCACAACAAGTTTCACTTGTTATGTAACATATGTTTTTCAATCATTAAGAGATAATTTCCAATGCACAATAGGAACATAATGATTCACAACAAGTTTTAGACCATTCACAACAATAATTTATGAATAATACACCACCACATTAGGTAGTGGATGATTCATAAAACACATTACCAACTTCTTCTAATTTACTACAATGATAAGAAGTTCCTATTGGAACTAGCAACAACAATGACTTCTAAATCAACAAAAAATTCCTCAAAACCAAAAATATAATTCTACTAGAAAAAAAACATATCCCCTACCATTCATAATAATGGATTCCTTGAGAAAAAAATACCTCACCTATTCCAATCTAAATACAAACATACTATATATCCCTCATCAAATGTAGAATTATAGATATAGAGAAAATATCTAGCAAAAACATGAAAAGGAGAGTCATTCCTAATTATGTTAATGCTAACAAAATCCAACAATTCATAAATACCCAATAAATTTCCCTTCTTTCATTTTAGAATTGCCTAATATCCATTAATGGAATATAATAAAGGAGATACTTTCATAACTTCAAGTAAATAAGCAGGTACCCAAGAAGTATAAATTTGATGACATATGCCTTATCCATTTAATATCAAATTTATTTAGGTGCCTTTCCCACCTTGTTTTGAAATTCTAAAATTTGACAAATATAAAGGGAAAGGATATCCAAAAGAATAGATACAATCACTCTTCGTGGCATGTTAAGAGTTAGATTACATCAGTGTTTATTTTTTATTCTTATTTCCATGTAGCTTAGGTGAACAAGCTCTAGAATGGATTCTCAAACTACCTAAAGGATCAGACACTACTTTCAATAACCTATCAAGAAAAGAAACCATTTCTCTTACAACATATAAAATGAATTGATGATCTTTGATTTATGCAATGCCAAGTAGCAAGGGGGAGAGAGCTTCTCGATATACTTACAAAGGTGGAGATCTCTATCTAGTAATTTCTCACATAATTTGTCAAATACACAATTAGTAAGTAGCTTTGCATAAAACCTAAATGTTGAGCTCATTCATAATCTCAGACTCAATTGTGACAACACATTTGAATAAATCATTAACAAAGGGGTATAGATATAAAAATCACTTATTATCAAGGGTCTTGTAAATATATACTCTTAAACCCAAACACCAAACCAAATCCATGTGTACAACTAAAATCAAGTGCCAATTCAAACCAACACAACTAGAAATCTGAATGCCTTCATTAAGAACAAGAATATGGTTAGTAATGGGGTTACATAAGCAAGACATGTACAAATAGTGTAACCACCACCTATTTAAAATATCCCACCTAACCCTCAATTCATAATGAAAAGAGGTCTCCCACGACAAGGATACTACAAAGATAGATTTTTTAGTGACCTTGGGGATCCCATTGAGGTAGTGTTCCAAAAATTAGTAGAAACTAATATGATTATGTGGCCTAATACAAAACCTTCTCTAAAGGGTTAACCTAAACCAACATGGTATCACAATAATTAGTATTGTGATTATCATCACATGGTTAGTCATTAAATCTATATGTGTGTTCAATTGAGACATATAATTGAAGATTTGCTTGAAAATGGGGAAATTGAGTTAGATAAAAGAGAACCCAACACTAATTAGGAGATGGGAATCTACAAGAACCCCTTTCTAAATCATAATAGTTAGTATTAATAAACCAATCATAACTAAGGAAGGGGCCAACACCAACAACAAGGATAAGACCAAAATCAAACCTAGAACAACTATAATCAGATCATGACACCCAACCTAACCAATTTAGCTATCATAGTGTACTTTATGACTATGGAAATGGTGTAGTACATGTTATAAATGATTATGTTGCTAATATCAAATTCATTCCTTATAAACCATCTAACACTCACCATGTAGTTATCCCTTATATCTTAGTACCACCACCTTTGCTTATAGGAAATTTTAACATAGGACAGAGTAATTTGATTGTGCCTTGATCATTGAGAATTATTATTCTTGGACCAACACCGAATTTCACTAATTTTAGTAACTCTTTCCTGACTCAAAATTATGCAGTGGAAACTAGACATCCAAGAGTCACCCTCCAAGTCCTTTTACCTCCTTCTAACACCAATGATAACTCCAATTATGAAACTGCTCTAATAAAATCCAAACCACCTCTCCATTATACTAAAAATTAATATAATATTGGTGAAAAACTAAGAAAAATACCTGCACAAATTTCCATCTTAGAATTTTTACATGCGTT
Source organism: Torreya grandis (assembly GCA_037957365.1). Classification (NCBI taxonomy): domain Eukaryota; kingdom Viridiplantae; phylum Streptophyta; class Pinopsida; order Cupressales; family Taxaceae; genus Torreya; species Torreya grandis. Next base: position 2,219,249 of record JARHVA010000118.1, read on the forward strand.
TGAAGTTCACAAGACCATATTAAATGACTTTGTCTAATAATCCAAGGTACCAATGACATCAATCCAGCCCAATCAAAAAAATTAGTGGGACATTTATCCCTAGGTGAACAACTCACATTTAAAAAAAGTGATATGTCATCACTTGGTCCCCTTCAAAATTATCCCCTATACATTGAAGCAATCATTTCCTACCATAAAGTCAAGTGGGTTTTTATGGACAATGTTTTAGTTTTAAACATAGCATCATTAAAACTAATCCAAACTTTGGGTTATAAAATAGTGGACATGTAGTCAGATACTAGTATAATCAAGGCCTATGATGATGCAGAGAGAGAATTTGTAAGCATGATTTATTTGTTGGACATTATTGGAATTGTCACCTACAACACCTTATGACATGTCATTAACATCTTATTGCCTTATAATCTATTTTTGGTCATCCTTGGATCCATAAAGTATGATTAATCCCTTACACCTTGCACTAGTGCCTTAAATTCCCTCATTCTATATTAGAAGTCACTATTCTTAGTGATATACATCCATGCTTGTATTGCAAAAACCAAGAGGCTGAGTATAAGAACTATAATTATTATCCTAGCACTGAGTATGTAGGTAATAAAAATAAATAAATTTTTTTCAAATCTCCCAAGTCTAATTATATTAACCCTAGTGATCTTGCATTCACCTCCTATATCCACCTCCTGAATATATTTATGCTTACTTTATCGTTGAAAAAGCTAGCATAGCCATATACTGCATTCATGATTATTTTTATGTCAAAAAATTTCCAAAATCCCAAAAATCCTATGGAAGGCATAGATCTATCCCTGATAGGCCCAACATCATCTATAAAAATAATTCCTAGACTGATCTATAAGAGCCACTCATATTTGCAAAAGATACATTACCAAATCAAGATCAAGACACTAATTTTGAAGGAGGTTGGTTTTATGGTGATGGCTTTGCCTCAGGCTATCAAAATATGAAGTACCCCATTCCCAATAAGATAATGGATAATTAGTACTATTAGGAAAAAGGATTAGGGGTAAAAACAAAATACATTCTTGAACCTATGCCTGCAATAATATATATAAGAAATCAAGGTCTTGGATTCACACCTCTTGGTGATGATCCCATAGATTTTGAAAGTGATACCAATTCATCAACTAATGAAGAGACTCTTTTAAATGACATACCATCCCATTATAGTTCTTACAATGAGCTTATTAACAAGACCATATTTGATACCAATGTAATCTTTACCATTATAGTCAATTATCCTCTTTCCCTCCACCATTTGAGCCTAATCAATTTAGACTAATAAGATTTGATTATACCATTGGACGAATTCCAAAATGAATAATCCATTACTAAATTCATGGTCCTAATAGATAGATTACCATTTTTTTTATCATAAACATGTATTTAAATTTTCATTAGACTATGCCACCTACTTTGGAGAGCAAACAAAATTCCTTGGTCATAAACAAAGTAAACCATCAATATCTTCAAGTGAAAACCTCTTTGAGGCATCTTTGGGATAGGAAAAAAATTAATATAAATACAAGTACATAGGTGAAAACCTATTTTATTCACCTTTGGGTGGTTAAGTTTGTTCATATCCTCAATAAGCTTAGTGCCCCCTAGTCCAAACAGTTTTATTTGGGTTTGATATTAATGAGGAGGAGCACATAATATTCACATAATTAGTACAAGACTTTTCAAAATAATTTTTTAATTGGACATTACCAAAGATGGTATATTAAGATTCTTCTTATATGTGTGAACCTTATAGCTCATATATATTATAAGAATAATAGTTTTTATTAGTACCTATCATTTTTAAAGATGGTTCTACACTCCTTGTATAAGATACCATGGAGGTGAACATTAGGTCCTACGATGATTTGTAAATAATTTACTTAGGTGTTTCACTTATTTTTTAAGAATGTGAGTATATTATTATTATCCTAAAGGACTTCATTAATATATTTTCTAATCCTATTCTGACATGTCAAGGTTAAACCCATCTCGAGTGGTGCATTGACTTATTGTACATCCAGATACCAAGACAATTAAACAAAAGCTATTGGAAATGCATATATGTATTTTTATACTTGTTAATAAAGAGATATATAAATTATTAAAATCAAGTTTCATTTTACCACTGGACTATTCAAAATAGATCTCAAATATTGTGCCATTCAACAAAAAAAAAATAGAGAATTCACTTATGCACTAATTTTAGAGAGATCAACAAGGCATGTCCTAAGGATGACTTTCCTTTGCCAAACATTGACATGATTTTAGACTCTAAAAAAGGCTCAAATATTTTTTCCATCATGGATTTCTTCTAAGGACTAAGGACACACATAAAATAATGTTCTCCACTCCATGGGGAATGTTTAGTTATCAAGTCATGCCATTTGGCTTGAAGAATGATAAGTCAACCTATCAGCATGCCATGATTGTCATCTTTCATGACATGGTGCATGAAATTATTAAAGATTATGTGGAAAACATCTTCATTAAATTTAATGCATGTGCAGGCCATCCTGACATTCTACAGAGAATCCATGAGAGACTTTTTGAATACAAGGTGCATCTCAATCCAAAAGAAGTGCATCTTTGGTGTTACTTTGGGAAAAATGATAGGATTCATTGTATCACACCGAGTCATTAAAGTTGATCCTACTAAATTCAAGGCCATAATGGAATGCCTCCTCCTTATACTCTTAAATAGCTATGTATTCGTTAGGGAAAAATTTAGTCTATTCATTGATTTATTTCCTAATTGATAGATATATGCCATAGTTTTACTCACCTTTTGAATAAAGGTGTAGCATTTTAATGGGACATTAGTTACCACTAGGCCTTTGAAGAATTGAATAATTACTTATCCAACTCATTATTATTAATACCATCTATTCAAGGTATACCATTGCTACTCTACATATCTATAACATAGCATACCCTAGGATCACTCTTAGTTCAGCATGGTGAGTGGGGAAAAGAACATGAAGTTTATTATTTGAGCAGGACACTTCTAATATATGAGAAAAACTATACACTAATTAAAAAGGATTTTTTGGAAATCATGTTCACTTCCCAAAATTTGCATTACTACATGCTCAATAACAAGACCATAGTCATCACTAAGATCAATCCACTCAAATATATATTATCTAATGCCACTCTAATAGATTGCATGGATAAATGGGTGATGTTGTTGAGTGAATTTGATGTGTAATATCAAAACCAAAAATCCATTAAGGGATAATTTTTTGTAAATTAGCTTGTTAAAGCCCCTATATTAGAAACAAAACCCCTCAACTTTAATTTCTTAGATGAGTCCATTCTGACTCTAGAAGTAATAACTATTGATTTCAAATAGTGGAAATTATATTGTGATGGCTCATTCACATCCTGTAGATCTGGGGATGGTATCTTGTTCATTACATTATAAGGGGATCTCATTCCTAAGGTGTTCCATATTAGTTTCCATTTCACTAACAACATGTCCAAGTATGAAGCACTCATTTTAGGACTGTCTCACCATATAATGTAATATTAAGTAGTTAATGGTATATGAGGATTTTTAGTTAATCATTAATCAGGATATAGATCAGTACCAAACTAAGGATGATAATATTGTACCTTAAAAGAGTATGGTAGATAATTTCAAGTCATATTTTGAAATTCTTCAGTTTGAAAAAATACCAAGGGTCAATAATAGATTAGTAAATGTCATGGAAACCATTGAATCAGTGCTAGCAATGGCTAACAGTGTTAAAGAGTATCATTTTCTCATTAACACCCTTCTTTAACAAGTGCATGATCAACCAGAATCTGAGGTGGTATGTGATATTGTTGGTCTTAGTATCCCTTGGTACCAAGACCTATAACTATACTCATGATCAAATCCTTCCCCTAGACCTATCATGAACCCAACATAAATATTTCATCCATAAAACCACCTGATATACCTTACTTGGAAATACACTTTATTATAGGGGCTATGATGGAATGTTACTTTGATGTTTATCCTAGGGAGAATCCAAATTAACATTGAAAGATGTACATGAAGGAAATTTTGGGGCCCACACTAGTGTATTTTCCCTTCTAAGAAAATACTTCAAATTGGGTATTATTGGCCTACAATGGAGAGAGACGCTTACCAACATGTCAATCAGTGTGATGCTTGTCAATGACACCATGATTTGATACATTCTCCTTATTTATCACTCTAACTAATCACTACACCATAGTTATTTTTTACTTTGGGACTCAATATTATGGGGAAAATAAACCCTACTTCCTCTAGTGGAGATAATTATATCCTAACTCCCATGGACTACTTTATAAAGTGGATAGAATCCATTCCCCTCTCATATATCACCAAAAAATAGATTGCCAAGTTTATTCATTACCATCTCAATTGTCTCTATGGTATTCCCTCCACCATTATAACAAATAATGGTGGCCCATTCAAAAACAAATATGTCAAATCCATCTATACCAAATTCAAAATAAAACATAAGAATTTCATAGCATTTTACCCTCAAGGTAATGGTGAAGCTGAGGCATTAAACAAGACCATTTATAAAATTTTGAATAAGATTTACAATGACACTAGTCATGATTAGCATTTAAAATTATTCTTGACCTTATGGCTTACTATAACATTACCCACACACCTATAGGTGTTATTCCATATTCCTTAGTTTTTGGATCTCATGCCATTATCCATATTGATATTGAGTTACTCTATATGCATTTATCTACAAAATATCATTTATGGTGAAGAATATAGAGTGGATAGATTTAAAGAACTAGATCTCTTGGATGAGAAATGACAAGTAACATTAGACCATTTATAATCCTATCAAAATTAGCTACATCATAGCTACAATAAATGTATTCTCCATCGAGAATCCAAAATTGGTGATTTGGTGCTAAAAGAGAATCAAAAGAATACCAACATTGAACATAACAATAAGGGTAAGTTTGAGGCAAATTGGCTTGGGCCATTTTTTATTCTTGTAAATTATGATTTTAGGTAATATAGACTGGACACACCATATGGGAAAGATCTCAAGGAACCAATGAACATAATGCATCTTATATGCTACTATACTTAGTTAAAAATGAATAATTGTCTATAAGATCCCTCACTTGGGGGCTCCCATTCCCTAGACCATTCTTATTCTTCTTACTATACCATTACCTCAACCATTATTTTTGCATTTCCCACATGATCTTATTATCCATCATGATCTTGATTATGACCAATAGGTGTTGCAGGTAGATTCAATGATTATTATTCCAAAGGCATTCAAAATGATCATCATTTATAGCTTCTTTGTACACAAGTGTTTCAAGGTATGTCAACAAGGGTGTTACCTACTTGATAGTTCCTTGTAACTTCATCTAATTTATTATCCTAAATATTATTTCCCTACTATGTGTTATTTTTGTTCCAATCTTGTTATTGTGTGGAATCCTTGAGTGCATTAGGTTGTATTGTTGGTTTGTGCTAAGTCACAGTTGCAGTCATTTTAACTTTTATTTGAGCATCTACCTAAAGATGTTTTTATCCTTTGATAGAAGGTTCATTATACATGTAAACAAATTATCTTGATTTCCATATTCTAAAAACCCCAAAATCATTGAAAAGACCTAAGAAAACCCTAAAACTTATAAAATCATGAAAATTGGTTTATATTTTCCATGTGAGATATAAATCCCCATAATTTTTTTAGGATAGAGCCTCTTATCTAGCCTACTTCATTTCAGATCCACATTACTATTACCATACCATTATCTTCCCATTTTTAGGATAATTACATAAGCCTAAGGTTTACACAGATTGTGTAGGTAGTGCTTGGATGCATGGGACATCTAGGGTTAGCTTGGCCAATCTCATTTTCCATTTCCATTCCCTTATGCTCTCACCATTTTATGAGACATGTCAGTGTGCATTGTGCATTTTAAGTTCATTCACTCCACTTTATTTTTTTCTTTATGATCTCTCTATTTTATGAGTATGACTTTATTATTTCTCTTTTATCATTAGATATCTACTTGTCATCACTTTTATTCTATCCCATATCTTTTGGAGAACTAAATTTGGCCTGAAGTCCATGGGACTATGTAGGTATCCTCCACTTTTATTAGGGAATTTAGAGTCAGATTGAGCATAGATTTCCTCTTCTTATATTCCTCCTATTTACAAAACCAAGTCATTGTACCCTTATCCTAGGGGCACAATATCCAAAGCATAACACCTTATTTTTTACACATGCACAAATTTTTGATAAATTCATTGGTTTTCTCTTTTATTGTGTATTTGTTTATTTTATTTGTTTATGTTGTTTATATTTTTTGAATTATTTTGTTATTTTATTTATTTTCTTGTTTTTAAGTACATTTATTTCCACTTAAGTCTTGATGATTCATATCTTGATTTTAATTTGGTTACATTTTGTGTTTAAATGACTTTTATTGCTTGTTGTGTGTGATACATTATGATTTACACTTAAGTCTTGGTATTTCATATCTTATATGTAAGTTGTTTAAATCTTGTATTTTAACTCTTTTATTTTATGTTTTGTGTTTTATATTTAAATGTGTTATGGTTTCAACTTAGGTTTTGATATTTTATCATTATATTGAGTTTTAAATATTTGCATTTGAATCAATCTGCATGCAATTGATATAAAATATTTTTATGAGGTATATGTACTTATGATGCACAATCTCATTTGAAAAATTAAAAACCAAGTGCTCAAAATTATACATATAAAATGAATCTGCAAGACATTTTTGAAATTACTATCAACCTATCTAATACATGATCACAATGACATTCCATTTTTCATAACACATCCCATAACATAAACACATGTTTATCTCTAAGCTAACTAAATACATGCATCTCCTATATTAGGCATATACCATCTAGTCATACTTCATGTACATCTATGAGATAAACACAAGTGAAAAATGAATTAGAAATATAGATAACATAATCATGGGAACCAAGTACACATCAATATCCAAATTCTGATCAACATATCTATAACTAACATCTCATGTAATGCAAAAACAAAGAGAATCACAAAAAAATATTAAGAGTCCATATATAATAATTAATGATCAAAAATGAATGTCATATATATATATATATATATATATATATATATATATATATATATATATATATATATATATATATATATATATATATATATATATATATATATATATATATATATATCAAGGTCTGATTCATCGAGAGAATACATATCTCATACATAACAAAAATGTGGAGCTAAAAACAAAATATAAGCTTTGACTCATCGTGTCTCTAGGGGGAATCTAATAAAATCTTTGTCATGTGTATAGTGCTACTGATGGTATGGACATGGTGGTGTCATATCCATCACTACCCATTGTGGAATTGGTTATACCACTAATCACTCTAAAGATGTAGTGTGTCATGACCTAGATGTCCTATTGGTCCACTGGGTATGTGAATACTCTTTGTAGGTAGGATCCCTACACTGTACTAAAACAACTACCTCGTATAAAGTATAATAGTAGGTAACCACATCCTTCATGTGTAGGACATCATCCTTCAAACATAAGGCATCACCCTTGGCTAAAATCATGTCATCAAGTTTCATAGATATCCCTTGGTCTAATACTACCTACTGAGCCTCATCCAACTCCCCACATAGCATTTAAACATCACCAATGGTCTTGTCTTACTTCACATGAGCTCTATCTTGGTCACTTATAAATATCACTAGTTTTGTATCTTATGTCATCAACTGAGTTTGAACACCTATCATTTGGAAAACCTACCCTCTCAATGTAGCTATATCCATATCTCAAATTTTAATGATGTCTTGGATCTTAGTGATCTCCCTCTATGTCATAGCTAGCTCATCTTGTAGCTTAGCTACATCTAACTCTAAGCTAGTAATATTTGATAAACATGTTATTATCTCATGTTATAACATATAAGTAAGTGCCTGATCCTTTACTAATCTCCCTATGTTGTAGGTCCTAATCTCTTATGTCCCTATGTTAGAGTTCTTAGTCTCCCTTATCTCTATACCCTCATCTATTTCATAGTTCTTAGCTTATCCTATACATGTATCATGTCCTAAATCACCAATTAATGCCTCATCTATTATGTATCTATCAAAGGATCACATCCCCCATATCTAGCTCCATCCCCATCCACACCTTGTACAAATGGGAGCTATAAAACTTGTTGTGTTGTATGTTGCATAGAGATCTAAAGAACCTATTGCATAGTTTATTACACTATAACATGTAAAATATGTATGGGATAGCCTATGGTATTACCTAATGTGCAATATCCTATCCTTATACATGTGCTTATTTTTGTGCCTACCCCACATCCCTCCTTTTTTGCACTCTCCTATGGTACTACCCTAGATGCTGGGGCTAAGGTCTAGTCAATCAAATAGGTCATAAGCCTAACCACCATGTTGTATAGGCATCTATCACATTGGACTCTATAACCCCACATACATAATCCCACACTATGGGTTTTACTATATCAAAATTAGTGATAGCCTAGGATCTCAATATTGGAATCCCCCACTCTCTAATATCTCATGTGATATATGAAAAAAAAGACCCCTCTAGCACATCTTATCATAATTCAAAATACCATTTTACATGATATAGCTTGTACCTCTCTATAATGAAGTCATGTTGACCTTTAATGTAAAATGGTGTTAACACATATGTGGTCACAAAGTTATCCCCTATCTAGCCAAACTGAGTGGCCATATATGGACTTCAAATAAAGTCACCATCTACCATCTCATCGATGGCTCACCAGTAAAATTACAAGTCTCTCTAGTGGCCTCATAAACCCACTCCTATCTAGAACCAACCATAGGCCACAAGATCCTTAGATCCCCTTTGAAACTACTAACCAACTAGTCATTCTATAGTGATGTGTTCCTAGGCCTAGACCTAGAGCAAAGTGATGTGTCCAATACTATGACCCCTCTAATAAGTGATCATATGTATCATGGTAGAGCTGAGCCAATATTATGGGACCCCATGCAAAGTGAGTGGTGAAATATAGCATATATCTAACCACTCCTATGAGCTTGATATGAAAGAATCATCCACTCTTTTTAGGAAATAGGATGCCACTGATAAGAACCATTAGGATTAATACCTCATGGAGCACTAAATCCCATGCTAGAGGTGGTGTCACTCTAGGAGCAATCATTGGAGGCCAAGCCAGGTCCTATAAAGCATCAATATCAATAGACTCATCTATAATCATGAGATCCATCATCTTGATCAGATCCTCTAGTACCGCTATCTTACCCTCTAGAATCTAACAGATCCATAGACTCTAAATAGGCAATCTAAAATCCTATGCACATCCTTTAGTGTCATAGTGGATTCTCTAGTAGGTAGATGAAATTTCAAGGTCTCTAAATGATTGCACTTCATTAGAACTAAAAAATAAGCATGCTTATCTTGAATAATTATTATCCAAGCTATATGCCATAAATCCACTACATCTAAGATCCCCACTATCTCATATATCATGATCCTAAGCCAACAAATCAATTGTTATCACTGCTCATGTGTTGTCACAACACCCACTCACTCTAGTAAATCACAAAAAATGGAACCAAGTTAGTCATTTATCTATTTTTATCTACTTTATCAAATTTAGCATTTTATTCTAATTTTGGACTTAGAATTGTACTCTTTTATCCTTTTCCATTCTTTCTTCTATTCTAATTACAATTTCTATAACTATCATTATTTTCTTTATGATCTCATCATTTGGCATGGAATTCTCACCAATATATAGGTTGATCCCATAATTTTACTTAATGTTCTATGACTCTACCATTATGTAGGTCATTCCTACCATTTGGTAAGATGACCTCAATATTTTCACTGAGCTTTCCACTTTTATGTGCCTAGTCATTCTCACCATTTGACCAATGATTCTACCAAGTGACTAGTGACCTCACTATTTTATCAATGATCTTACCATTTATTTGATTGATGTTAAAAAATTTGATATCACCATTATGGCAATCTTCATTGATTTTAGTGATTTCACTATTTATATTGAAAATTCACCAACTAAGTTGCAAAATCACCATTTGTGTCGGTGACTTTGCCATTTTCTATTTTTTTAAAATGGTAAAGTTAAAGTTTTTTTTACCCCTAATAAATACCATAAATGTAAAAATTTAAATAAAAGCAAGGGTACTTACTGGTTCCCTACTCCCTAATGGTCGTCAGTTCTCTCGAATGCATTCCCCAAGATACCTTTGGTGAGGGATATTCACCATTTTCTTTGTCTCTCTTGTGTGCAAAAAACATAGCTCTGAATTACAATAGTAGAGGGTAAAAATGAATGTTTTCACCCCTCGTGCATGAATTTATAGTCAAAATTTTGAATTTTTACCCCTTGGGCCTATTTGTACATTTTTCTTCTTAGAGGGCTCATTTTTACCTCGTTTACCCATTTTTAGATCTATTTTCTTCTAATTAATCCATTTTCATCCTTTTTTACTAAAACACATGTTCATTTCTTTTGTTCGAGGGCTTGCCTATCACAAAATATTTTTTTATACTCTACACTCAAAGGGGCATTGTGGGTCTCCTAAATAATTTTTGGGTCATTTTCATTTTTCTTGGCATGTTTTTATGAGCAACTAGATGTTTTTTGTTACTTTTCTTTCAGTTTGTGTTTATTTATTTCATTTTATGTTTGTTTATTTCCCTTTTTTATTATCACCTTGACTTAGTACATAGTTTTTATAGGGGCATAATCATGGTGTTTCCTATTATTTAATTTACTTGATTCTATCCATTAGCATCTACCAACATACCAATCATGGTTTATCATTGATTTAATGTTGTCATTTATTTATTGGATTAGGGGTTGGTCCTTATGAACATTATAGATTAGTCATCATTATATTTTATATCATGATGCATATTATTTTAGTATTATATCAAAACTCAAGATGTTGGATGTCTAATTAGAAATGCTACAACAAGAACTCTCCTTATCTACTATCCCCCAACTAGTTCATCATGTACCTAATAATCATTTATCATAATGAAAATCTACCCTACTAGGGCAAACCACTTGGATCGATCAATGATCAAATCTACCCTACTAGGGTACATTCTTATAAATCAACCAGGATCACCTTCTTTAGGGTTAATTCCTTTATGAATACTTTATTCTAATTCTAAGCCCATAAATTTCACCCTTGTTGGGGCAAGTCAAAGTGTGCCACTTATTTTGGGATGTATACTTCCCACTTCCCCCCATCTTGGGGCCAATTTATTACTATTTTCCTTCACCATTTAAAATCATTGAGTACCTCATTTAGATTAACATAATCCATGGATTAATTTCATTATTCTTATTTCTTCCATCTCTTTTTGAGATCCCATGCATGTCTTTCATTTCTACCTTCCCTCTTAATGGAGCATCATGGGTCACTGGTTATTTCTTTGACCAAGTTTTTCAAATTTCTCTTGATGACTTTTTTATTATTTTAAAATAAATTATTTTTATAGTGTCTCAAAATGCCTTCTCAAATAGGTTAAAAATGTAGACACTCAATTCTCACCACTGCCATGTCAAAATTATAACTGTGGATGACTTCCCACAATAATGCACAAACTAAACCAAAATCACTGAAACACTTTGATTCATCTACACACATCACATGCAATTGAGGAACCACATAAATATGTCCTTAATTAGGGAATTAACCTATGCATAATCAGCACCTAATTCCAATTCACCACCAATGATGTAGAGGGTAATAAATTCTTCACACTTTGCCTTATTTCAATATCCACTTCTTTAAAAATAGGTCATTCATTCACTATGAAACTTTTGGTTCTTGAAGTCAATAGATTAGTTTATGGTTTTTGAAACTTTATATATTCTCATTAAAATCCTTAAGTACCCTGTATTTAATGTGCATAGCTTCCAAAACATCTACACTCTCCTTGGACAACTCTGTTGACTCAAGATAAATAGGTTAGCAACCTTTTTTGCACAAATTCCTTATGTACTCTCTTGTATGGATGCATATGGAAAAAATACCACCTAATATCAATACCCTCTATTCTCATTTATTTTTTCATAAATTTTTAGGCTCTAGTTCATTCTTTAGACCACGTTTTTTGGTCTCTTTATACTTGTTGTTTAGGTTTATTAGGCCTACCAATGCTATTTCAATACACAATGCCCTCTAGAAGTACAGACACATACATAAACAATCCAAAAACTTCAAAATATCTTTAAAGACCATCAAAAATATAAAACTACAATTTTTTGTGAAGTTTCACTAGTGGATTCATTCATAAAACATGATTTTATCTCAAACCCTAGAATAGGGTTTCTATTTCTTGCAACTACTTGAGAAAGATTAGATTTAGGTTTTAATATTTTGTGGATTTTTTAAACTATCTAAATGAATGGATAAGTTTTTTATCTACTCTATACTCCATTTCAAATTATTTTATTCTCCTTAGTCTTTTGTAGTTTCTCTATCTTATTTTGCTTTGACTACATATAACAACATAGTCTGCACATAGGGTTAAGGCATTCTATGTCATGAAATGCATACTCCCATGCATTAGTATTTCTATGGAACCTTTCAAGAGTGTTATTTATTTTATGTGTCTTTTTCCATAGTCCTTAATCCACTACAAAACTTCTATCCTTTATCATACAAGCATGTAAAACAAGATTTTTGATTGTCTACCTAGAGAGCACTCATAGGTTGCAACTTTGAATTCTTTTTATTATTAAGAATCAACCATAGATTTAATGCATGGAAAAATAAATTAATTGATTAGATTTTATCCTAGAAAACACTTGGTATTTTCATAATATTTGGTTCAAATGGTTTTCTTCTTAGAATTTTTTTTGGATTCAATTAACAAAGGGATTTTAATTGTAGTCTGTTAAGGGAAATATACCCCCATTTCTAAAAAATGGGGACCCTTGTGTTAAAATTATTCAAAAATTGAATTTTAAAGTTGAAATTCACTTGACCAGAGCATCATTAACATGTTTTTCACATTATTTTCATTTTAAGATCATCCACCCCTTGGTCTGGTTAGTCTTCTTTGTTCATGGTTCTGCTTTAACTTTGCCTAATGTTACTAACAGTGGATCTCTATGTTTCAGATCATAGGTTAAATGGAGTTTTACTTGATGGGATCATACATGGGTTTCATAATTTTAATTATTTGATCTTAATTTAACCTTTTACTATCTTTTGGTCTATTAAAAGTCAATTTGAATCCATGTTCAAGCTTCCTGAAACCCTCATTTAAAAACCCTAGCACAAGATTCTTTTAGACCAAATTCAAAAATTGGTGGGAACATTTTAAATATGATATATACTTAAGCCTAATTTATATACTAAGGCTTAGTCATGTTTTTCAACATGACCAAACCTTAGCCTAAAAATTATAAGCTTGGTCCCTTTATGTCCTGAGCTCCTTTGTCCCATTTTATTTTATGTGGTCTAAAATTAATTCTTACATGATCCTTTTAAATTCCTAACATGGTCTAAATTTAATTTTCATGGTCCTTATTGCAATCTTAGACTAATGTCTTAATCCTAAGGTCCCATTCATGTTTATTAACATGAACAAGACCTTAGTCTTAAGGCTTTAGCCTAAGTCCATTAATGTCTATAGAACCTAACTTAAATATCATGATTCTTTGAAGGATCAATGGTCTTTTGTTAAGTGAAGGTCAAAGATCAGATGGTATGAGACTGAGATTAAATACTAAAGGGGGTTCTTTGTTATTTTTAATGATATATTATCCTAAGTTTTACCTTAATGTTTCAATTGTATTTATTAATACAATGAAACCTTAGGATAAAACCTATGTTAAGACTATAATTAATCGAAGATTCCTTTTATCATATTCTAAGACTTAAGACTTATGATATTATAGCTAACTTAATCCATTTGTAATTATAGGAACCAATAATATTCGAGTACTCGAATCATAATCAATAATTCACATTCTATTAGATAGGTTAATTAAATGATTCATATCAACTCAAAGCTTCCATGTGACCTACTATGTTTAGTTCTTAAATTTGATGTTCTCATGTCTATCATTTGATGTTTTTGAGGTTATCATTGATGTCCTCAAGGCCATCAATTTTAAGGCCCAATTATATATCACTAGAGATTAATTTTGGCATTCTCACACCTATCATTCAATGTCTATGAGGTCATCAAATTTAATCCCCAATGATATATTTCTAGAGCTTAATTTTGACATTTGTGCGAATGTCATTGACATCCATAAGACCATAAAAAATCAAGCTCATGAACCAATCCCACTTAGATAAATTAACATTGTTTTTTACTTTACAAGATTAATTGGGTCTCATTTGGAAAATAATCATGTAGTTTAATGTTAAAATTAATCTTTCAACTTAGATTGATTAAAGGATATGCTTTGAATTAAATACCATTCTAACTAGGTTTAGATTTGCATAAGATCAATTATAAATTCCATAGACTTATCCTAAATTATTATCCTAAGGTTCATTCATGTTTTTCAAGATGACCAAACCTTAGAATAATAACCCTAGGCTTGGTCCCTTTTTGGACTCATTTCATTTATCATGGTCTAAATGTTTATAGATATAGACTTAACCTCAGTCTTTATCTTAAGGTTCTGATTGTATTCATTAATACAATAGAACCTTAGGCTAAATACTTATGGTTATATATTCTATCATTTGATGGGGTTCCTTTTATTTTGATTTGAACTTAGCCTAAATACTTTAGCCTTGGGATTATTTTGTGTTTATTAAAATGAAATAAAACCTTAGACTAAAGTCTTTAAATTTCCCATTTAGGCGTTAATATTTGATAAGAAAAATAGGAAAAATATAAAGGAGAAAGTTGGATTCCTCCAAAAGATGGATGGCTTGAATTGAATTTTGATGGTGCCTATAGAGGAAATCTAAATGCTTCAAGAGTAGGGTGTGTGATAAAATAATGTATTGCATCATTAATAAGATCTCTTTATCTTAATCTTCCAGATGGTACTAATAATGAAGTTGAATCTCAAGCTTTAGAAGTAGGGGTTAATATGGCTATGAATTGGGGAATCTCCTTCTTGACAATTGAAGAAGATTCATAGGTGATTTTACTAGCTTTATCTAGTATGAGGGAAAAATCATGGAAGATTGCAAATATTTTAGGTGTTATATGGCCTAAATTGGAAGAGTTTGAAGGTTGGAAATGCAATCACTATTTTAGAGAGAGCAATAAAGTTGCTAACTTTTTGGCTAATACGGATATTGATCAGTGTGAGGAGGAAAGGTTGGATAATGTTAGCAAGATATGGGAGGATTGCATGTTATTTGAATAGATTGATTTTGATCAGATATATTAATATTTAAAATGATTTTAATAAAATTATTTTATAATGTTGATATATTTGATTGGTTTTGATGATATAATAATGTTCTTTCCTAAATTATTATTTTTTAAACAAATTTACTTAGTGTTTCTTAAATTTAATTAAAAATAAAACATAAAAAAAATATTTGAAAATGTAATATCATTATCAAATCTTCTAAATAATTTTAGGTGCATGGATGATAGGATAATCAAGTGTTAGCATCCCTCAGGTACAAAGTATGACATCGAGTGGAGCTAGTAGGATAATGTTTTAATGGTGTTTCCACCTTGAGTATTTATTGATTGGATAAGATGCTCCCTTTAATGATGGTTGTTTATTTGTGTGGCATGGTTATTAATGGAAAGATTCATTAAGTGAGTGGCATTCATGTTGGGTAGTTAAAATGGCTATCTTATTTGGTTGAGCTTTAGTCCTTGGTCTTGATGGGATAGATCAGTTTAGTCTAGAATTTGTTGGGTGGCCTTTGGCCTTTAGAAGAACTAAGATCTATAAAATGGGGTTTTCTAAGTCAGTGTCAAAAACATGCTTTTCAAATGTTTTTTGGGTTCCATCTTTAGAGGTGGCATAAGTTGTAGAATAGGTGTTGGGTGTGGATTTCCTAGCCTAGAGTAGGAGAGTCAGTGTTAACTTGGACCTGACCTATCTTTTTATAGCAAATTTGTGCCTGATAATGTTGGATAGGGATTAAGTGTTAGCTATGATCAATTTTTTCATCTAGACTGAGTATAGAATGGAGTTGATAGAGAAATTAGAATCTCTTCCATTAGGGTCATTTCTAAAGTTACCATTTTATGATAGAGACTTCTTGGGTTTTGTCTTATTGGATATGTTTCATGAACTAGAGATTCAATTCTTATCTTTAGTGGATTTTTTGAAGTATGTATAAATGGATTGTGAAGTGTAGATGAATGTTGCAAAGATTCAAGGATCTAGTATGTTAATCATCAAAGACCTACTTAAACCTTTCCTCAAGATCATAGAATTGAGAGCTACAAGGCATTCTTCTAATAGGGTCAAAGCTATCAAATGGTTAGGCAAAGGTGTGGTAAGAGGTTATTTCAAAGTACCACCATGGTGGAAGGGTAACTGGAAGTAAAATTGGGATCTTTTAGGTTGAGTGCAGAAAAGATTATTTTGTTCTACCCTCAAGCATCATGAAGGAGAACTGGTGAGTAGGAAGTTGGTGAAGTTGGGAAGAATGAAGGAAGGTAAGAATTAGGTAGTCTTGGATAATGAAGCAGGTAGGCCAGATTAGGTGACTAAGAAGGAGAATAAGCATCCGAATTAGGGGAAGATAAATCTGGTAATTTTAGATTAATGTCTTTTATCAGTCTTTGGAATATTTTGGTCATTTCTAGTTTATTTTGAGCTAAGTATTGAATGAAATTATTAGCCTCTAAGGATGGTTTTTATATAAAAACTATTTTTTAAGTATGATCTTATGCCTTTTCATGAAATTATGTTGAGCTAGACCAAATTAGTTTCCTTTTATATCTTTTTATTATAGGGCTTGGGACCCTTAAAATTCCTAAGTATCAATAAAATCATTATTTAACCTAATTTTTTTACATGGTCATGTGCTAACTTAAATTTCAAGAACCTTTTCAAGATTGATGGCTTTCATATAATAGGGACAACATGATCAAATGGAGTGAGATCATTTTATACTATTTGACAAAACCTTTGAGTAAGTGTGGAGCCACCATATGAAAAAAACATGTTCACTATAAGACTGACATACATGTAGAGCTCAGAAGGCTTGGAGGAGTGTCAAGTGGTGCAACCATGGGGCCCAATACAAAGGATAACCAATGACATGCCACTCATAAGATTGAAAGTAATATCTTGCATTGATCTGTACAAGATGATCTAATGGAGCAAGATCAGAGATAATTTTAAAAGGTAACAATCAAGTTTTAAAGCATTTATGAACAAAATTCCATGAAAAAGCCAACTGGATGCCATAGAGCTACCACATAGATGTCGCCTAAGTAGAAAAGGACAAAACCAAAGTTTTTTGAGGACCAAAAAAGCAAAGGATAAAGGCAAAATTCCAAATCAAATCCAAGGCACCAAATTCACCTAAGTCAAAATAACTACTAATATTAAATCTTGAAAAGACCTAAAAAATCCCTAGCATCTATAGAAGCCCTGATTTGATCCTAAATTGACCATAATCAAACCAGAAAAATCTCAATTATCTCCCAAACAAGTAAAAATTGATCCAAAATTAATTTGTAGACCACTAATGAGAAATTTATAAAGCTCACAATCATGGTATCATGAAAACAACAAAATAAGGACACAGATATTAGTGTAGGTTTTTATTTTTCCCTATTTATTAATTAGGGAAATTGTATTTCTTGTGCATACATGGAGTTTTCCTACATTTGTGGGATAGGCTAGCTTATGTGGAGGTGTGTGTCATAGGTGTCATAAGAATGTCATAAGTAACTCCCTTGATGGGAATTACTTCTCTATTCTTAGCACCTTGTCACCACCTTTCATGGAGGAGTTATAGTCTATTCTTGGGGTGCCTTGTCCACCTTTTGTAGAGGAGTTACTTACGTACTCTCCTATATGTATTCTTCACTTTGGCCATCTCATGTTAATCAGATTTTGGTTTTCTCCATTTTATCTTGTGTAATTTATCTTCTTGTGTAATTTTCAAATTGCTTTAGCATCTATGTGGTGTGCACTTGCTTCATCTCATGTGATCATGTCTCCATTGCACTCGCATTATTTGGATTCTGGCAACAACTCCGATATGGTATCAGAGCAAACCCGGTAATCGTGTGTCTGGTTATGCTTTTATTTTATTTTGAAATCAAGAGGAGTGGAGTTCTCTTTGTTTTTTATTTCTAGATCTGATCATATATATATATATATATATATATATATATATATATATATATATAATTTTTGGTATCATTTTCTTGGGAATCCTTGGCCTTTGGGTGTCTTGGTTGTCTTCACTTTAGGAGCTGGTTCAGTAGTTAGCTTGGGTGCCATTATTGAGTACAAGGAGCAAAGGGAGGAGCAATAACTCCACACAGTAGTCCTTCCAGCCCAAAATAGCATGCCAACTTCTGCAATGCCTAGCATCCTTCTATAGTGATGCCATCAGCTATACGGCATCCAAAATAGGTCTGTCTTTTTTTGAATATGGCGTAGATTTTATGATGGCACATTTTTCTTGTCTTATTCTACCCAGACCTGTTGTGCATTAAAGTCAATAGATTCCATCATCTTTTCTTGCCTAGCAAGGTGCCAAGTAGGCCATACGATGTCCAGCACAGGTCTGTAATTATTCTTTTGTCTTTTTTGCTAGTATAATCTAGACTGTGTTTTTTTAACACCTCTTTCTTGCTTGGTGTCCCATGTGGCACCCCTTGGACATGTGGAATCCATAAATTCTATCTTTGCTTCATTATTTTTAGTTAAAAATTGACTTGTAAAACAAAAATCAGTCAATTTGACTAAATATTTAGTCTTTTAGACAGTTTTGTAATTTGGGGTTTTCATTTAAACCTTGTATCTTCACCTGTTGGTGGGAGACCAATTCCCCCTCACAAAAACCTCCTTTGGATTCCTCATTTTGTGCTAAATCTAATGAGTGGTTGGAAGGCCACTTTCTCTCTCATAACAAGCATTTTTTTAATGTTTTAGTATTTTTTTTGCAAAAACACTAGTTTATGAGAAAATTAAACCTTTAATATCTTGCAAACGGTAGCTCAAATTTGGGTGCCATTTTTTGCAAAAGTATTTGTAATTCAATTATCCATAGTGTAGGATTGTTATTTGTCAAAAATGCACTATTTTATAAAGTGCCTAAAATTTGGGTCTCTCGAGATGCATTTTTAGCTCAGTCTGACGTCCTGTTTGCTTTAGTCTTACATTGATTGCTCTAAGATGCATTCTCAGCTGAGTCTAATGTCTTTTAAGCATGCACTTTCATATTTTGGGGGCTCAAAATTTTAGTGGGATGTGATTGCTTTTCACAACTTGCATATCTTTGCTTTCATTCTCCTTTTTGCATAATTTCACAACTTGCAATCAACACAACTTCACCTAAATTCAACTAAAAATGGATTATTTTCAACTTAAACCTCTAACACCCTTCAAATATCATGAATTTAAAGTTAAAATGTCAATCATTCTTAGAATCAAAGGGTTGTATAGGATCACCATGGGTACTGCAGTAGAACCCAACACTGACGCTAAAAAGGTCAAGTTGTACAACCGTAGTGATGAAGCCTATGGATTACTAAGCTTGTCTATGTCTCTAGAACTTCTCTTCCATTTAGAATCTTCCAAGACTCCTAATGACATATGGGACACCTTAGAAAACTTATTTGGGAAGCTTGATGAAATGAGAGGTCATGAGCTTGAAAATGAACTCATAAGTCTAAGTCCTAGGAACGTTGACACCCTACAGGACTTTTTCACTAAGTTTAAGGCCCTTAGATTGCAATTTAAAGAATGTGGGATAGATAAGAAAGATGATCAACTCATACTTTCTATTCTCACAAAGTTAGGTCCAAGCTATTCAGTCTTTATCTCCACTTTCCATGCCACAAAAAGTGCCCTTGGCACTACATAGCAAATGCCTTCTTTAGATTCATTCATTGCCAACTTGACTAGGGAGAAAGATAAGATAATTCAAATGGGCACAATGAAGTCTACTCAACTCCAAGCTTTGATATCTAGAAATGGTAAGGATAAGACTTCAATAAAGGAGAAGAAGAAAAAGAACAAGGACCAAGAGAAGAAGAAAGAAAACACCAATCCTGCCAAAAATAACACTGAGTCTTCATCCTCCAATGCTAAACCTAAGAAGGAGAAGGTTAAGTGTGTCTATTGTAAAAATATAGGGTATGATGAACACAAATGTATGAAGAAATAAATAGATCACCTAACTCATCTTCTAGAGAAGAACAACATAGGCATTCCTGAGTCCATCAAGTAGAATTCATCTACCCAAGATTCTACCAAGGCAAAAGGCAAGGCTAAGGAGAAAGAAAAGGGAAAGGCACTTGTAGATAAAATAGCTTCTACATCTTCATGGTTCATTTATTTGGGTGCTTCCCACCACATGGGCTCTTCACTAGTTGAGTTTTCATCTTTAGAGCCTTGTAACATGACTTCAAAAAGTTTGGGTGATGACACTTCAGATTCTGTTGTAGGGAGAGGGTCAGTTGAAATGGAAGGAGGAACATTCAATAATTTTCTAAGTGTTCCTTCTCTTTCAACCAATCTCCTATCAGTATACCAAATCATTCACATTGGTTAGGGCATGAGAGTTGAGTTTTCACTAGATTCAGTGGCTATTAGGGAGTTGCATAGTGATACTATAGTGGTAATGGGTAGGGTACATCACCAAGCAAGGTTATACACCTTCTCATATTTTGCATTAGATTCTTCTCCAATAGCATTGCTAACTCATTTAGATGGAGTTAGAAAATTATGGCATGAGTGGTTTGGCCACCTTAACTACCACTACCTTGAGCAACTTTGCAAACATGACATGGTCATTGGCTTGCCTCATGTCTAATTCTCAAAAGGACTTTGTGAGGGGTGCTCCCTTGGGAAGAATTTTGAAGCAAAATTTGACAAAGCCAAAGCTTGGAGGGCTTCACAACCTTTGGAGTTAGTCCACAGTGATGTATTAGGACCCTTTCCCAAACCATATTTCACAAGGGCCAAGTACATCCTCACTTTCATTGATGATTTCTCTAAGTACACTTGGATATATTTTATCAAACAAAATTTTGAAGTGTTTGAAATTTTTTAGACTTTAAGGCTCTTATTGAGAAACAGAGTGAGAAATTTATCAAGGTTCTTCAAACTGATAATGGAGGGGAGTATGTCAGCATCAAGTTTGAGCAATTTTGTACCATAGAGGGGATTGATTTACAGTGCACAGTCACTTATAGTCTTTCACAAAATGGGGTTGCAAAATGCAAGAATAGGTTCTTGAAAGAGATGGGTAGCTATATGATTCACTCCAAATCCTTAGCACCACAGTACTGGGCCAAATCCATCAATTATGTTTGCTACATTCAAAATAGGGTTCCTCACAAAGATTTGAAAGGGATAACACCCTTTGAAGCTTGGCATAAAATGAAACATGATGTTGAGCACCTCAAGGTTTTCAAAACCCTACCCATGGCCTACATTGTGAAGAAGAAATGCAAAGCTATGGAATGATAGTCCAAGCCTTGCATCTTTGTAGGATATCTAGATGGTATTAAGGGGTATCACCTTCTAGATTCAGTCACTCATGAGTTGTTCATTGAGAGAAGTGTACACTTTCAGGAGAGTCCTAGAGACTCAACACTTGACACTTCTCCCTCATCAAATCTACTTCTTCATGATGATTCCTCATCATATTCAGATCAGCCATAGTAGGTTCTTGAGCCAGAGACGTCTTCTTCTTCTTTGAGTTCAAATAGTGAGGATAGTGATGTAGGGTCATCCACCTCTAGTTAGTCAAAGGATGAGGAGTTAGCACTTGACTCGCCCACTTTTGGGCCACTTTGGGCCAGACAGACACTTGAGAGTGTTGGCACATGGGTAGGAGATTTCGTAGATGATAGATGTACTAGGGGGATTGTTAGAGAGATCCACATGCCTTCTTTGCTTCAGTTTCATATCCATGCATTTTTTAAGAGGCATTTGGGGTACTTGAGTGGGATAATGCTATGGAGGAAGAATATTCTTCCTTAATCAAAAATCACACTTGGGATTTGACTTCACTTCCTAAGGGAAGAAAGATGGTTCAATGTAGGTGGATATATTGGACCAAGTTTATAACAGATGGGTCAGTTGATAAGTACAAGGCATGATTGGTCACCAAGGGTTTCAAACAAGTGGTAGGCATTGACTACTTAGAGACCTTTTCACCCGTTGCAAAGATGACTTCTATCTGACTCACCTTGGCTATTGCCACATCACATGATTGGGATGTGCATCAAATGGATTTGAAGAGTGCCTTTATTCATAGAGACCTAGAGGAGGATATCTACATGGAGCAGCCACCAAGATTTATTTAGGATTCTTCCTTAGTATGTAAACCTAAGAAATATATCTATGGCCTCAAACAGGCCCCTCGAGCTTGGTATGCCAAGATGGATTCCTTCCTTCTCATAGTGGATTTCACTAGGTGCCATTCTGATCCCAATGTCTACTTCTTGTAGTAGGATGATTCGCTCTTAATTTTGGTTCTACATGTTGATGACCTTTTGATCACTGGGAGCTCTTCATCAGCTATTGCAGTAATGAAGGCATCTCTTTAGGATAGATTTGACATGATAGACTTGGGTTTGTTGCACTACTTCCTTGGCATCAAGATTTCATAGTCAAATTCAGGGATTTCTCTTGCATAGCCTAAGTATGCTCTTAACTTATTGGCTCAGTTTCACATGGTTGATTGCAAGCCATCTTTGACTCCCTTTCTATTAGGAGTTAAGCTTGAGGCTGATTATTCTTCGCCATTGGTTGATACCACTCGATATCGACAACTTTTTGGTAGTCTCATCTACTTGACTCACACTAGGCCTAACATATCATATATAGTGGGACTTATCTCTAGATTCATGCAAGAACCTCATGAGCTGCATTGGAAAGTAGCTAAGATGATCTTGCATTACATACAAGGTTCACATAGATATGAGATTCATTATAGATTTGGCATAGAGGTTGACTTGGTTGGATATATAGATTCAGACTGGGCTGGCGATTCACAGACTCGCAAGTCCACTTCTGGTTACAGTTTTTTACTAGGTTATGGTCCTATCAGTTGGTCTAGCAAGAAGCAAAATGCTATTGCTATATCATCCATAGAGGTAGAGTATAGGGGAGCTATTAATGCAACTACTGAGGCTATTTGGCTTTAGGGGATACTTTTTAAGTTTGGCATTCTTATTAGGTAGCCCACCATCATTTATTGTGATAACCAAAGTACCATTAAAATTTGCAAGAATCTAGTTCAGCACTAGCAAACCAAGCACATAAAGATTCACATGCATTTCATTTGGGAGCTTATTCATAGTCAGGCCATTGACTTGATATTTTGCCAATCTTTAGAGTAGGTTGCAGACATCTTCACCAAACCTTTCACTACGAGAAAGTTCATTCATCTACGAGCTCTTCTTGAGGTGCGGTCCACATCTATAGTAGCATCATCTTTAGGGGGGGCACTAGCCTCTTCCTTTCTTTTATGTCTCTCTTTTGGGGGGGAAGTTTTTTCCTATGAGTTTTCTCTTTTTCTCTATCTTATGGGAGATAACATTTGTACATGGGTACCTCATCAGGCCTAGTTGACAAGACCCATTTTGTATTTCCACACTGTCCACCTAAGCTACACTTATGGGAGGTATTAGTGTAAGTTTTTATTTTTCCCTATTTATTAATTAGGGAAATTGTATTTCTTATTCATACATGGAGTTTTCCTACATTTGTGGGATAGGCTAGCTTATGTGGAGGTGTGTGTCATAGATTTGTCATAGGTGTCATACGAATGTCATAAGAAAATCCCTTGATGGGAGTTACTTATCTATTCTTATCACCTTGTCACCACCCTTCATGGAGGAGTTACAATCTATTCTTGGGGTGCCTTATCCACCTTTTTTGGAGGAGTTACTTGCGTACTCTCTTATATGTATTCCTCGATTTGGCCATCTCATGCTAATCAAATTTTGGTTTTCTCCATTTTGTCTTGTGCAATTTATCTTCTTATGTAATTTTCAAATTGCTTTAGCATCTATGTGGTGTGCACTTGCTTCATCTCATGTGATCATGTCTCCATTTCACTCGCATTATCTAGATTCTGGAAATAGCTTCGATAACAGAGTTATATTTAACTTTAGACATAGAAGGAAGGGTCTTTAAGGGCACTAAATTTGATGTTGTAGCAATGAACATTGGGGATAATCATTATTCCAAGATTTTTTGGGCCATTGATGAGTTGTAGGTGTAGACACTAGAAAACTATACACGATGGTTCCATATGTCAAAATAACCCCTAAACTACCCCTGGACCCCATCGGGACCACTTCACATCCTTTTAACCACCAAACCTAAGTTACCCTAACTCTAACCATTCTACCTTTGACCTATTGACCACCAATGGTCAACCTATAACCACTGATGGTTAGCCTTTAACCACCTTAAGGGTTAAATCCATCTCAACTCCACCTTGATTTTTGTATTCTTAGCTACTTGCATAGTTATGCATGTTAAGACTAAAATTAGATGACCTATTGAGCACCTTGTTTGAACTAGTTATTTCACCTCTCCCTCTATTCTATAAAAAAAGAGGAGAAGAGGTGAAAGGGGATCAAATAATCATTAGAAAGAATTAGAAATTATTAGAGTTCTTATATCAAAACTTATTTTATAGGTATTTTTCTCCTAAATCAATAACCAAGTCAAAGAGCTGAAGTGTGTTTGCTCATCAATTGACAGTCAAGGTACTATCACTCTATCAAAATTGCTTTGGGATCCATAATGATTTTTTAACTATCCACCTCAACATTCTTCATGTAAAAGAGTTAAGTATCTATTTTCAATAATTAGTTCTTTTATTTCTATCTCTTAACCAGCCTTCAGCCTAAACCCACCTTCCATAATCACTCAACCACCATCCCAACCTCACCTACCCTTACCTAAGCCAAATCTAATAGTAACTATCAATGGTCACTTAACCACTAATGGTCTATCCCTAATTGTTGATGGTCATCCAACTACCGATGGTTACCTAACCATCGATAGTCACTATGTGACAATTCCAATAGCAAGTTAATTACACCTATTAAACCTTAACCAAATCCTACTTTCTGACTTTCTACCCGATCACAAAACATCACCCTATTTTATAAACCACATCTAATTTACTTAGTATTAATATCTAATCATTTATTTCTATAATTAGGCAAATCCATCTCTTTTGATCATTTCTTATATTTTATTTCATTATATTATGTTATTCATGCAAGCAATTTATCTTTCATTTTTATAAATTGATTGTTTAAAATTGTGGATTGATAGCCTCCAAGGAAGCTTGTGATTCTTGGATCTAGCTTGCTAAGCAATCCATCCTACTATCTAACTAATCAACCATTTATGTAGTGATTTCTTATTTATAGGTCACTCCTTCCAAGCCAAAGATGAGTTTTTACATCCATCTAGATAATAGAGTGCAAACCAAATCTAGGTTCTACTAACCTCACCCTTATTTAAAGTTTTACAATTTTATTCTTAGAAATAAATCAAAATTTATGTGAAACATTATGGCATGCCCAATGGGACGTTTGATTCTTTTTTTGGGTTCATAGTTGCATCTAGGTGCTTCTTCTTCTTGTTTTCTACTCATAAAATGAAATCAAAATTTTATTTTGGGCTTAACATTGACTACATACAATATTTTCTTGCTTATTTTAACTCATATAGCTTAATTAACCAAATGAATTAATCATATATTCACTTTTATCACACACACAAGACCAAACCACTTACACCTAATCAAGCATAAAAACATTGACATAAGGCTTGACTAGGATTTCATCACCTAGAGCTCACCTTTCCTAGCTATCCTACTGGGATTTCACCATCAAGGTGAGAACCAACTGAGTTTGTTAGCTGAGTATAATTTCTAACAATCAGTATATCTTGGCTAGACACCCGACACCCTTATCACTATGGTGTGTGAGTGAGGGGGTAGGTCCCAATATCAATCCACATACTAATTTCTAACATAGATCCCTTTGAGAGCCTAAACATAACCTAAAACCAACCATAGACTTATTTTCTAATAGCCACTCTACAAGCCAAGTTGAGTCACAATTCTTAAACCTTGAGGCATAAGCCATAAGAGAGACTAAAAAGAACCTTAGTATTTAACATGTTTTTAGTGTGTGTTTTGTTTCCTTGATTTTTTCTTATATTCTCTTTAATTAAGTTGTGAGATTGATTATATCTTCCTCTTTCCCTTATTTGTATGGTTTTAAATAGGCAATAACTAAGAAACCAAGAAAATCAGGATCCACCTCCTAATTATCCATCTTCCTCTTCTCCCTCATCTATGGAGTACATCTCAAATGTAAAGAGTTATCCCCATCATTTTATAAGTCCTAAAATCCCTCAGATGGTTTCCCAATGTGATGTAGATTTTTCCACCTTTCTAGATAATAATCCCACAAACCTCCAACATTTCCTCAACACCATATCTCATCGTATCCTTACTTTAGCTTCACCTATTGACTTGACCAATGGTATGCCATCCCACCTTATGGGTAACATTTATATTTTCAACATTTTCACCCAAGCATCCTCTTTTACCAATAATC
Source organism: Torreya grandis (assembly GCA_037957365.1). Classification (NCBI taxonomy): domain Eukaryota; kingdom Viridiplantae; phylum Streptophyta; class Pinopsida; order Cupressales; family Taxaceae; genus Torreya; species Torreya grandis. The sequence continues at coordinate 2,246,129 of JARHVA010000118.1, forward strand.
CCACCAATACCACCATCCAAAACCAACTTACCTAGCCAACTAACATCCAAACACCTTCTATCCCAACTAACAACTGTTATAGTATAGGAATAACTCAACCTTTGGGTACTCATACTCCACTTACCATGGGAGTAACTTCTACTAGTATCACCACCCTTCCTCTTGATTTCAACCCACCTACCTCCACTCTATTCTAGAGCTTGGTGATCCCCATACCTTCTACCCTTCCACACATCAGTACCAAAGTTACCACCTATCCTTTATCCATCAACGCAACCATACCTCCAACCTAGCCTACATCAATCCCCCAATAAATGCCCATTGTACAAAACCCAAGCTACATCCCTAATCCATAAGCGTATGTACCTCTACCTTTCACCCAACTATCTATCTCCATGTATTCATATGTGGCATCATCCTAACCACCCATGTCCAGATAACAACATGTGGTAGCTTCTCAACCCCCCACCAGTTATCTATATGTTTCACCTACCAAAATCCAACAGAATCTACCCTAGACCTATGGGGGTACACAACCACAAATGGACCTCATCAAAATGTTAATGGAAAAAATGACTACTTTGGAGTCATCTATCGCTATTGCCCATGACCTCTTATCTTACAACCAAATTTTCAACAAACCAATTCATCCATTTATCCCCATTCGACGTTATCTTCCTCAATGGTAACTTCCAAAAATTTCAAAATTTCAGAGCAAGGAAGCCCTCAACAACATCTGAGAGAATTTAAGAATTCTTGTTATTTGATCACCTATGATGATGCTCTCCTTGTTTGTACCTTTCCTATGCCTCTGTCAATGGACTGGTATATTGTTATTACAAAGCACTCTCTCTTTTCTCTTGCCTAACTAGCTCAAACTTTCTTGGATCACTTTTCCATAAACATCTCTAAGAAAGTTTCCATCACTAATCTATACTCCATTTAGCAATTTGATGATGAGTTCATAGCCAACTTCATATCCTATTGGAAAAGTTTGATAAATCAACTCTCTTTCTATTTACCCCAACTTTAGATGATTTAACTCTTTGCTTAGGCTTTCACCAAGAAAATTTATTCCACTTTGTAGGTTCAAAATTTTAGGACCTTTGATGAGGCTTTTACTATGACACAAAAATTAGAGAATAGATCCATTGATGAGGGGAAGTTGAAATTGAGAAATAATAATTCCACCTTCAAATAAAGTGAGACTCCCCCCTCCAAACGTAATAATAAAACTAAAACTAACTCCAAAAACAAAGTAGCCATGAATTTGGTTGTCCTTAAAACCACCTCTCCACCCATTGTTAACCAACCTAACTCTTTTGGTTCCTCCAATCAAATCACTAAGAACCCAAACCAAAACAACTAAAATTAATTCACTATGTTAGGGGATTCATATGCTTTGATGTTTTAAAAGTTGTTCAAAGTGAATATCATAAAACTCCCATTGATAAAACCTCCATAACAATTCTATTCCTCATGTCCTATACTTGGTTGGTATAAGGAGAACAAATTGTGTGCCTTCCACCATGTCATTAGACATGATGTTAGTAGGTGTAATACCTTCAAGAACATCATCCAAAATATCATTGACAAGGGGGAACTTATGTTGGATAACCCCAATGCACCTTGAAATAAATCACTTAACATATTTAGACAGTCATTTCCCAACCATGCCCCTTTTGTGAATAATGAAAACAATAGAGTGGAATCCTCTCACAACCACAAAATCCATACTATTAATGTAGTTTTTAGTGAACTCATTACTAAAGAAACCATTTTCCAAAACACCTTTCTTTCTCCTCCACTTATTGAGGTAGTGGATTCACTTCCATTCCTTTCGAAATCAAAACCAAGGAAATAACCACTCCCATTTCTCCACTCATCAAGGTATTTGAGCTACCAACATATCCTTTGCAAGGCATACCAAAAGAGGTAGCCATTACCATTGTATCATTCTCCTCTATCATACAACAATCCAATTTTCCTTTGGAAAGAATCCCTAAGGAAGAGATCATTCTACCTACCTCTCCCATAAGAGACTCACCTTCCCAAACTTTAGAGCCTTTTATTGAGGAAAGGGACAAGGTAACCACTCCTCTCTCTCTCCACCCATAGGTTTGTCCTTTAAGACCAATATTTAAAGGATCAAACCCATCTATCAGCCCTTCTCTAGACTAGTCCAAAACTTGGAATACTTACCCCAACCCAATGATTATCATGCCACATTTTGGCACCATCTCAAGCTTCCTTACCCAACCAAGAAATAACCTCCAACCATGCCACTATCATCCCAACCTTTTATTTCCTCTATCAAACCCACTATCATCAAAACTAAACCATTGAAAACCTCTACTAATCAAACCAAAACTAAACCACCTAAACCAACTCCACCTAAAATGACTAAGTTACCTTTTATCATTCCAACCAAGCCTACCAAAAACCTTGGCATATTCCCTATTCATAACCTTACTCACCTCTCATTTAAATTGGAATTAACCAAACCAAACCAAAAAAGAAGGTGAAACCACCCAAGATTCCACAAACCAAAACTATGCCTCCACTTTCCACTTTTCCTTCTATTTTGGGACCTCACCCTTTTACCTTAGTAAGGAAACTAACCATCCTAGACAAAACCCAAATCCAAACACCACTTTTGATTACACCATCACTCTTACTTTCATCCTCACCTATTTTTACCAAACCTTCTATAACCAAATCACTTACTTCTCAGGCATCTACCCTAACACCTTTCACCCCCAAGTAATCCATACCAAAACCATTTATCAAGAATGCTCCTTCACCCAAATATCTTACCATCAAACCTACTCCTAAAAGGGCTTCTACCTAAACTACCATACCTTTTCCACCTTTGCCAAATTCTTACTCAACCATCTTATAGAGGTTATTATAGGCATCTTGCTTAACCTTGCCACTTATCAAACCATTTGACCCACATAGTCCTAAACCATCTTGGTATAATTATAAATTGGTATGCTCATACTATAGAACACCTAGGCATGATATTGAAAACTATAAATCTCTCTAGGTATTAATTCATTGAGTGTATTATGAGGATGACTTATTATCAGATGAGCCTCTTATGAGCCCACCACTAACCCAATAACTGAGAAACATTAAACAACATTTACTCCCCCACTCTCATCTCAGAATGAAGTGGAACTGAAGTAATCCTTTAGCCTAACTCTTCCCCAAATCCATACCATCCATGTGGTCATAAGATCATAGGCTCAACAAAAGGATAAGGGAAAGATAAAGTGTCCCTTCCATGGACATATCCCTCTTCCACCACCTAATCACCTAACCAACACCAAGAACCTTTACCTTCAACCAAACCCAAGGTTTCCATCTTAGGTTCCTCTCAATCCAACCCATCTGATTCAATCCAATTAGTAGTTTTGAAATAGCTTCATCAAACACTAGTAAAGATGAGATTATATTAACTAATCAATACCTTGCCCCATCACCACCAAGATATAATAGAGTCTTTGTAATCCATAGACGTCTAACTAGAATACCCATAACCTCTAACAACCTTTTGTCAAAGCTTTTAAACTTTCCAACCTTATTACCTTCAAGGATTTAAAAATACCCTCCATCCATCCAAATGATCTAGATCTTCCCCTATCCATTACCATGTACATCAACCAACCCTGCATCAAGAGGGTTATGATTGATGGGGGAGCTAGCATCAATTACAACCAACTCAAATTACTTGAGAACATTATGTTAGAAACCTTAGAGGTACTCTGGTCATTTAATGATACCATCGCCACAACTTCAGGAACTATTGTCCTTTACATTTACCTAAGACCCCACACATTTTTCGAGCTCTTCTACATAGTAGAAGGTGAGTTATAGTCAAACATTTTTCTATTATGCCCTTGAATTTTCTCCATGGGCTATGTGCCATCCACCCTACATCTATGCATCAAATTTGAATATGAAGGTCAAGTTGTTACCATATAAGCTATCCTGAGTCATTTTACATCACGTAACATAATGTACTAACCTAATGAAATTCTCCTTCCTCCATTCAAAAATCCTTCATCAATAAATTATGAACCCCCACCTTATTCTACCAATGAATCATCCACTAGTTCATCTATCCCTTCCACCCAAATCCCCACAATGGACCCTTTAAAATCAACCTTCCAACATCTTTCATTGGGGGAGTGTCTCCTTTTGACACTAGAAACTTTCCCTACTCCTCAAGAGTATGGAAATATTGACCAAAAACCTAGCTATGACCCCACTGTTGGGGTCATTATTCCTTTTAGGGTCTCAACTTGTCAAACTAATTTCATCTATGGGGTACTTGATAAACCCCTTGACACTTCTACCACATCTTTCTCACCTTGACCCTTCACATCTAGTTTCTCTTATCTAGATAAACCAAAGTTTTCCAAGACATATATTTATCATTATGCTTAGAAGGGATTTATTCTAGGTAGATATGAACATGAGTTGCATGAGTTGCTACTAATCAAGACCCTAAAACCTCATGAAAATCATGGCCTCAATTTCACACCACTTAAAAATCAAACCAACCCACCTCCCATTACTATCACTGATGAGGAAACCCTGACCTCACTATCCACTCCACCATTGAGATATAAGAATTCCAACATCATCCCCCTCTAACTTTTTTTTTTCATCAACATTATCAGCCTCAAGCCCCTAACCTATCAAAAGGATGGGGTAACTATGAGTATTTCTCTAACCCATCTTGAGCTGGTTGGAGATGACTCTCATACCATTAATACCATTTGGTGTCAAGATTATTATTACATTCTCACCTATCTTGGTGTATAAAATTCTTCTATCCATAAATATCTTTTTTTTAACACTTTAACCATGTTAAACAAATCCACCATGGATATCAACTTGGGCACTCTGGATAACCCATGCATTGTCAAAATCAACCAATAGTTAAATTTCAAGGAACTTCAAGACTTCCCTTCTTTCTTGAAAGACCTCAACATAGATTTTGCTTTATCTTACAATGGCATGCTAAGAATCAACACCTCCATTTCTACCCACAATATAGTCACCAACCATAATTCCAAGACTGTTAGGCAAAAACTTTGATGAATGCACCTTATGCACCCTCATATAGCCCTTCTCATCAAAGAAAAGATTCAACATCTCCTATTTGTAAATTTCATCCAACCCATTGATTATTCCTAATGGGTATTGAATTTTGTGCATATCACCAAATCCATAAGAGGACTTCACATTTTTGTGTACTTTCATGACCTTAACCTTGTTTCCCTGAAGGATGACTTTCCTTTGCCAAGCATTGACTAGCTTGTTGATCTTATAGCCAGCCATGAGATGTCATATATTATGGACAAGTTCTTGGGTTATAATCAGATCTTGGTTGGCCTTGAAGATCAACACAAAACCACCTTTATCACCCCATGGGGAACTTTTTAATATAGGGTTATGCCTTTTGGACTGAAGAATGCTAGTGAAACCTACCAACACTATATGGCCTACATCTTCCATGACCTTATTCATAAAATCATGAAAATGACCTTCTTGGGAAATCCAAAAGTTGTAAAGATAATTTGGCATTTCTTAAGATTATCTTTGAATAACTCATCCATTACCAAATTTACCTTAACCCCAACAAGTGCATTTTTGGGGTCTTATCAGTAAAGATCATTAGATTTATCATCTCCATTTGAGGAATTGAAGTCAATCCTACCAAAATAAAATAAATCCTTGACATGCCTCCTCCTACCCACCTCAAGTAACTCTGTAGATTATAGGGGAAGATCTAATCCATTCATCACTTTATCTCTCAACTCTTGGATCGCCAACCTTTTCACCACCTTCTTAAGAAGGATGTATCTTTTCAATGGACTAATAACTATCAAAAAGCCTTTTATTTACTTAAATAATACCTTCTATCTCCACCCATTCTTATTCCTCCCAAGGAATATCAGCGTTTTTACCTTTATATTCTTGTCATCGACCACTCCTTAGGGGTAATGTTGGGTCTTAGAGATGAGTAGCATAAAAAACAAGTCATCTACTACAATAACAATATGCTTGTTGATTACAAGACTTGGTACACTCATACCAAAAAAAATTATCTAGCCTTGGTCTTTGTGGCCATAAAACTTTTCCATTACCTCCTCAACCATAAAACCTATGTCATAACCAATACTAACCCACTTAAGTATATGTAATCCAAACCATACCAAAATCAGTGTATGGCCAAGTGGATCATTATTTTAGTTGAGTTTGATCTTAAGTTCTTCCATCAAAATTTAATTAAAGGGAAAGTCATTATCGATAAATTGGTTGAAGTACCATTAACAGACAACTGACCTCCTCCTCTCAAGTTTCCATATGAGTCCATTGTGACCCTCTCTCAAGTAGACTTCACCTATCAAGTGACCATGTTCCTTGAAGGATTAAAAGTGTCTATATGGTGGGGGAGCTAGCATCATTATTATTCTCCATTATTATCTCCCTCCATGGTGAACCTCTTCCTTTATCCTTCAAACTATATTTTGAATGTACCAACAATATGGCTGAGTATAAATCCCTAGTGATAGGTTTACAAACTACATTAGCCTTGGGAGTCAAAATGATTAACATCTTTGGTGACTCTCAACTTATGGTTAATCAAATCAATGGTTATTATCAATGTAAGAATTATGTCTTGTAATAGTAGAAACAATTATTTGATTCACTCTTAACATCATTTGAACACTACCATATCCAAACCACTCTGAGGTCTACAAACAAGTTTGTTGATATGATGGCTTCTCTCACATCCTAGATCCTATATGTAGCCTCTGAATCTAATCTATTTTTCATTATCCATCAAATTACTGAGCCTTCTTATATCAAATTATACTCTCCTATCATCTTTAATTTGGAAGAGACCTAACCTGATGTTTGGTACCAACAGACCTTTGACTATCTCAACATTACCATCATCCCCTCAACCTTTCTAAGAATGATTGAAGAGTGTTTATCTAGAGCACCTCATGTTATACCATCATAGGGGGAATTCTTTATAAATGAATCTTTGATGGTCTCCTCTTCCATTGCCTACGTAGTCATAAAACCTCTCATGTTATCAAATAAATGCATGATGGGATCTGTGGGGGACACTTTAGTGGCCTAACCTTTGCTAAATGCATCCTTCACCTTGGCTATTATTGGCCCACCCTTAACAAATATTGTTGTTATTATGTGAAAAAGTGTGTAAAATGCTAATAACACACTATTTTACATCATGCACCTAACCATAGTCTCCAAAGATATTTGGCCCTTCTCGCAATGGGATTTAGATCTTATTGGTGAAATTAATTTCCATTATTTGTACTGACATCATTATATCATCACTACAATAGAATATTTGACCAAATGGGTAGAGGATATTCCTCTCATCTCAACCAAAGTTGAGAAGATTATTGATTTATCAACCATCACATTATCTGTCATTTTGGTGTTCCTCATAAAATTATCACTAGTAATAGAAATTATTTCCAAAACAAATAAGTCCAAGGTCTTTATGATGCATTTGGTATCAAGTTTTATTTATCATCAACCTATCATCCATAATCTAATGGATAAGATGAAGTCTCTAACAAAACTCTTAATAACATGTTAACTAAACTGGTTAATGCATCTAGTTAGGATTGGCATTGGCACATCCCTTTTGCCTTATGGGCATATCGTACTAGCAATCACACCCCCATGGGTGCTACCCCTTTCTCTCTTGTGTTTGGATTAGATGTTGTCTTGCCTCTTAAAGTCTAAATTCCCTCCCTTCACATGTCCTTGCAAGATCTCATTTTTGAGATTGATTATCATTAAGAATTTTTATCCTAACTTAAGCTACTTGATGAATGTCATTTAGTCATACTTACTCATCTTCATGTCTATAAAGATCAAATCAAGAATGCTTATAATAAATACCTTAAAGTGTGAGAATTCAACATAGGATGCCTCATCCTAAAGAAAAATAAACATGTCACCAATATGGAGAAAAGCAATTAGGCTAGGTTTGTTTTTAATTGGATTGAACCTTATATCATAACCCACAAGTATGGATCAGAAGATTACCAGTTGTCCTCTCTTGAAGGGAAACTTGAACTTGATCCCCTCAATGATTCACATATATGTCCTTTCTTTTGTTAAATAGGATCAAACTCACTTTTTATCTAACTTAAGCTCATCCCTTATTTTCATTCACATTCATCCCCTTATTTTAAGTACAATTGATTAAAATTGAATCTTGTGATTATCCATCACAATCATATCCAAATATTGAACATGGGTACCATGGCTCTACCTATGTCATGATTCTCACAATACTTTATTGGAAGCTTGGATGAGTAAATCATTTGTCAAAGCATAGAAATTTCTTGGAAGCTTCTTGCATCGATCAACTTCACCCATCCCTCCAAGCAATAACAAAATAGCAAAAGACCCATTATCAAAAATCAAAAATCAAAAATAGTAAAATAATTTTGGAAACCATAATCAGCTTTCATAAGTAGACTTCCCACATCGATTAGTATACACTTTATATGACATGGACTTGTTTATACTGGCTCTTTGATAACTTACCAAAGAGGAATGCTAGTCTCATAAGAAGGTTCCATTTTCATCTATCTCTCCAGTATCCACTCTATAAACAAGGGATTTTGAGCTTACTTGACATTATGTGATCAAGACTCCTTTTTAACCAACTAATAGATGTTAATGCAAATCATTTAAAGAACTTATGTTCATAATCCAATCTTACTTCAGTTTGTTTTAGTCATTACCAAATAAGAAGCATCATGCATTCTTTTTATTCTCTCATATCTAATTATTGATACATTCATTATGGAATTTTTCTCTTGATTAGCCTATCTCCCTCACATTTAGTTTTATAATAAAACTTACTTTATGTGTCTTAAGATTCAACCACATTCATCTAATCATATGCATCTCAAAAAAAAAAATTAGAAACCAATTATGTGTTTTATAATGTGTTGTGCCTTGTTTAAGTGTTTTTAATCAAAATAAAATTTTAACCATCATAACCAATAATAACAAACATGCAATCATCACAACATTACCTTTTATCACATCATATTTCAATCTATCATCCTGCGTCAATCTACCTAAAAAATATATCTAATCATAGATAACATCATCACATCTTAATCATCTCATCCAAATAACCAACAAACATCAATTAATCATGAAGCATCTATCACCGTTTAGTCATACATCATCCACATATGTTCTCCATCACATGCCTATCTAGGTAAGGATACAAAGATGAATTAATTTAAAACATCTACATGTGTAATAAGACATCTCATCATAAACCAACATCATCATATCATATCATGAACATCACTTCACCTAATCATAACATCATAATCATCCTACCATCTATAACATTCATAGAACTATGATCCATTAACCCATAACCATGTCATGAACATAAATTACATCATAGTCATCCATAACCATAATATTAATCACAAACATCATAGTCATGTCCAACAAATTATAAATAGTATCATGTCATAAACAACATCCATCAATATAAACATCATCAACAACATAAATTAAATAGCCACATCATCACATGCATAGCTAGGTGAATGCACATGAACCATAACATGCTAATCATATGAAGATAATCATCATAAACATCATCACGTCCATAAACATTAACACACACCATAAACCATGATCACATATGTAGATCATAAGCTCATACTCAAAATAATGACCATCTATACATTAGTGTACATGTCTCTCAAAAATTTATATACATCTTGCTACATCATCTCATAGGTTGGTATCAAAATCATATGATACATCACTAATACAAATGACTCGTAATAGTTTAAGACCCTATAACACCACTACCTCACCTCTTATACCTACCTACCCTATGCAAATATGGTCCACTGACTTGGTGTCATACTATTAGCCCCTTTGGTAATCCCTGCTCTATACTCACCCCATTTGGGCTCATCAAGCATATGTGTGAATACCAAAGCCTTATAATAGCACAACTCCTCCATTATCACAACATATCTAGCCATAAAGATAGTACCTAGTGGTCCTACTAGTGTTGGTACTTTCCTGCTTACCTACTTGATATAATCTCTCTCATGTGTAATAGTGGCTAGTTGAGCCCTAGCCTGATCCCTCTCTCCATCTAGATTAGCCACCTTGCCCTATACTACATCCCTCTCTTAGGTCATTGATCCTAAGGATTCATGTGCTATGACTAGTGTCACCCATGATTGATCCCTCTTAGCAATCAATTTATATCTATCTAGGGCATCTTCATCCCTCTGATCACCACCCCCTACCTCTGCATCCACATCCATGTCCTATTGGCCACCAGTACCCCCAAAAATGACTACATCATAATGTGCCTAGAACTATGTAGGGTACCCATTAGTAAAGCTTGTGTCATTGATCTCAGCCCTTGATGGTAGCTTCTCATGATTAATAAACACATCCTTGAGCTATAGTTTAGGCAATGGGAACTATGTATCCTCGCTCTTGTACCTAGGGAAATCCTTAAGGATATCCTGTACTAGTCCAAAATGCTTCCTCACCCTATCAAAAAAGATAAGCTTGATCTTATGATCTCACCTCTTGAAGATCCATTTGTATCTCTATAATGATAATGTATGTCAAGCATATCTCACCCATTCTAGGAATCCAATGTATGGGTGCCAAATCACCTCTTCCACAACCAAGGCATCTAGTTTATATCTATACTAGTTGAGGTCTCAGTCTCCTCCTCCTAGTCTTGTGAGCGCATAATCTCCTCTCCACCTCATGTAGCTGACCCCATAATCCATATGAATAAAACCATGCCATGGTAGTCCCCTAGGCCTTAGTACCCTAACATGGTCATAATCCCAACAATATAACACAAAGCCCACATTGATCCCATATCTCCTATGGGCATGGTATCCCCACAACTCCTAATAGATCTGAAATAATAAAATAGGCACCCACTCAAACATCATACAAGTCAACCACATCTCCACAAGAACCCCCAAAAATAAGTATGGAAATCTCCTACTAATAGAATCAAGTAAAGCATATCATGTCACAACTATCATCATCATTGTAAATAGCCATCTATTATCCCTATCCATTTGATATAGAGGTGTGTAAAGGAAACCTCTAAAATTTCATCTCACAAGCATAAGGTCCTCTCCATATAGGTGATCCATCTACTCATCTCTCTCTATACTACTAATATGGTATATTAACTCATGTTGTATAAGTAGCCATAATATTTGGTGGATGTCCTATGATAGAATAGTAATCTCACCTATCAGTAGTAGAAATGTGTTAGTGGTTAGATCCAATCTCTTAATGAATACCACTAACACTACTTCATCTTGAGGTAAATGTTAATAATACCTCATGCCTCTTAAGCATACCTTAGTCATGTAATCCTAGTCTACATCTATCATGCCTCAGTATACCTCATCAAGGATTTGGGGCACATGATCATGCATCTACAACTATTCCCTCACTTATAGGGTTCAATATATAGGTACATTAATTTACCTAGTCTAACATACTTTACCTATAATTTTTACCTATTACCCCTATTTCACTGACCTAACCCTTCCCTAAACCCTTAACCTACACCTTTACCTACTAGCCTTACCCCTTACCTAATTCACCCTTTCATTTTAACCAACCCCTAACCCATTTTTAACCAATTTTAACTTTACCATGTTTTCATTGAACATCAATGGCTGATGATCAACCAATGATGGTTCCTTTTTAGAGCACTCACTGATCACACCATCAAATATTAATGGTTAAGAGACCAACCACCAATGGTCACCACATAATGACCTATCAGTGGTAACCTATCAACTATTAATAGTTGATAATGACTAGCAATGGCTGATAACAACCACTAATGATCATTGTATGGTGACCATCAATGAACTAACCCTAATATTATTACCCTAAAACTATCAAACATCCACTAAAATCAACTTAAACCTTATCTACACTACTCTACCCTCCCCTACCTAAATTACCCCTCCCACATTTCACCAAAAATTCCACCTACCCCATTATAAAAACCTAACCCTAGGTCTAACCCACCCATAACCAAATAAATAAAAATTTAAACAACAAACATTCCAAATTTAATTATACCCCCTAACTCATTCCATAATCATTGATGTGGAGGTGCCCTCAAAACCGTCACTACACCCTGAACTCTCCCTCATCCTCTCTACATCCTCAATGGTAAATACCTCCAACTAATCACTCTCACTCACCAACTCTCACCCAAACACCACTCACCTAACAATCTCTCAGTTAAATGCTAACCGCTACCACTTTTTTTTGCTTAGGTAGAAGTATAATCACCATGGATTACTAATTTATAAATGATAAAATACAACCCTTGATAAACTCTTAACCTTGCCCTTTTAGGGCTGATGTCTGATTGCCAATAGTCATTGGGTAACCATCAATGGTTGACCCTGACCACCGATGATCAAACTCGTAACTTTTTTTGCCTTTGCAAATAATTTTTTTAAATAAATTCATTACCTATATCATACCATTGGCGTACACATTCTTTACCAACCAAAAAATTAACCATGTAACCTCCATTTGGTCTTTTTGGCCCAACATTTTCATGTTTTGTGATGACTTTACCTTGGTCACTTTGACAATGATGAATACTTTTGCATTTTGAACAAACTTAAACTTGTGTTAATCTTACACACTAACCCAATTATGTCTTCCCAAGATCACTTCCTACCTTGGATACATATAAATACACTAACCTTGCCTAGAAGATTTGCATTTATGAGTACAACCTAACTGCCATGCCTAAATATGGTCATTTGATCTACTTGTCACTTGTCATTTTAGTGCTAATCTTATTTTTTACTCAAATATTTCAACCATGGTAATCTAGTCTATGCACAATATGTGTTATCACATCTAGTTCAATTTTGTGCACGTGTTTGGGCCTCGATGCCTAATCTAACCAATGCCATAACCCACTTAACAAGCTTATCAAAATTATACCCAATTATATTTTACCTCATCTATTCTCAATTTTAGGGAGAACACCTCCTCCCATGATTTGGGTAATCAAAAATTTTACCCACCTCTTGTTTTTTATAGCTTGTTGATACAAATTGCATAATAAAATGGGGCAAAATGTTGACACTAGAAAACCATGCATGATAGTTATATATGTCTAACTAACCCCTAGACCACCCATAGAACCCCTCAAGACCACTTCACATCCTTTTAACCACCAAACTTAAGTCACCTTGATTAACTTTGACCATTCTACCTTTGACTTGTTGACTATCAATGGTCAAACCCTAACCATTGATGGTTATACTCAATTGTTGATGGTTAGACTTTAACCACCTTAAGGGTTAACTCTAGATCAACTCCACTTTTATTTTTTAATCCTAGACACTCATATAGTTATGCATATTAAGACTAAAATTAGACAACCTATAAAATACCTTATTTAAACTTATTATTTCACATCTCCCTCCCTTTTATAAAAAGAAAGGAGGAGGAGGTGAAAGGCAATCAAATAATCATCAGAGATAATCATTAATTATTAGATTTTATTATATTATAACTTCTTTTAAAGGTATTATTCTAGTGAATCAACAACCAAGTTAGAGATCTAAAGTGTTGTTTCTCATTAATAGATGACCAAGGTACCATCACTTTTCCAAAATTACTCTAGGCTCCACAACACATTTTTAACCACCCTCCTCAACATTATTCATGCAAAAGAGTTATGTATCTATTTTTAGTAATAAGTTCTTTTGTTTCTATCTCACAACTAGCCTCCATCCTAAACCCACCTCTCAAAATCACTCAGCCACCTTCCTAACTAGACCTACCCTTACCTAAGCCAAATTTGATAGTAATCATTGATAGTCACTTAACCTTCTATGGTTATCCAACTATCGATGGTCACTATGTGACAATTCCAATAGCAAGCTAATTTCACCTATCAAAACTTAACCAAATCCAACTTTCTAACTTTTTGCCTGATCATAGAACATCACCCTATTTTTTGAACCATGTTTATTTACTTATCATTAATATCTAATAATTTATTATTATAATTAGGAAAATTCATCTCTTTCAAGCATTTATTTTTTTTTATTTTATTATCTTCTATTATTCATTCAAGTAATTTATCTTTCATTTACAAAAATTGATTGTAAAAGTTTAGATTGACAACCTCCAAGAAAGCTTGTACTTCTTGGATCTAGCTTGATAGGCAATACACCCTAATATCTAACTAATCAACCATTTATTTAGTGATTTATTATCTATAGGTCATTCCTCCCAAGTGAAAGAGGAGTATTTACAACCATCTAGATCATGGAGTGCAAACCAAATCCAGGTTCTACTAACCTTACCCTTCTTTCAAGTAATAAAACTTTCTTCTTAGAAATAAACCAAAATTTACATGAAACAAAAATTAATTACCAAAGAAGATGAAAAGAATTCCATAGTCTACCAAATATACTACAATATGGTCACCATCTAGATGACCAGTCTTCACCATGTGGCTTTAAAACTAGAGGTGTTACATTGCATTGATGTTGTTACCCCTATTTTTAAGGACTATAATATTCACCAAGGTATGATAATCCATGAATGTGGTTTTGGGAAAGTTGCTTATATCTCCCCCACTACCTTTAAGAATTACTAAAAACTTCCCAAACCTTAGGTATATTTGACCACAATAAAATAATGGTCCATTAGGAATGATTTGAAAATTGTCCTTACCCCATGGCTATATTTAGGAACCCATGTGATCCAAGACCCCACTAGAAAGATCCAAATAACCCAATTCAAGGTATAAATTATAATGATTATGACTTTGATAAACATATTATCTTGGGCCCCTTCCACCACATATGTCAATAAAATATGGTTCCCTTATATATATTTCATAATTGAAAAGGGACTTACTCATCCTATAGGATAAATGATCAATATTTGCCTAAAGCAATACTTTTCTAGCATAAAAAAGATGACTAACAATCACTTATTTATGATGTATTATCTTTTGAATGCCTTATTAGCCACTACCAAAATCCCTAACATCAAAAATTAGTCACCTAATAGAAGGCAAACAATTTCCCATTACTATTCTAAACTACATATATTCAAATATAGGGACCACATAAAATTCATTTGTGACTATGTATACCTAGCCCTAGTGGAGGCCATTATAAGAATCCCCATGATGAGGATTATCCCATTGATAAAAAAGTATATGGAACTTATTAGAGAAATTTGGATATATCTTGATTGCACCATAATTAGGATAGAAGGGATTCTGAGTTAGCCTTTTAGATTGCCAATCCATGTACCCACCAAGCTAGTTGAATAAGAGATAGCCTACCAATTGTTCCATGGTATTGATGGTGTATTCAAGGGAAAAAGGAAGGGGCTACTCTATCCTTTCCCTTTGACTATTATTAGAACTGTGTTATAGAATTGGGATAGTGTAGACACTATTTCTAGACACAGAGACTCATTCAATTTACAACTTGATGAATTGAGACATTAGGACCCCTAGGATAATTTTGTGAAGTATTAGCTAGAGTAAAGAAGAACAACATCAAACTCAAAGCTAGATTAATGAGAGATGAGAATCTAATTGGTGAGATATGGTAGATGAGGCCTTTGTATTACCATTTGCTACTAGGACCATCTTCTAGGCCTCCTCTAGAATAGCCAAAGGTATAAATTACACAAGGGTCAGTAAAAGAAAGGCTTGAAGAAATATCTGGTGAAGGGTAATCATCTTTTGCCCAACCTAAAAATCTAAAGTCACCTATTGAGTTCATTGACATGATTACATTAGATGTTGGGGAAACATTGGAAGATGTCTTGGAGGCACTAACTAGTGCTTATAGATCAGATGAGAAAGAGGTGTAGCAATATGAACCTTAAACTCAAGATTAAAAAATAGAAAAGGAAAAGGGAAAAGGGATAGCTTTGGACTTAGTCCTAGTGGTTCCCCCATAAAAGAGAAGGATTGAGCTATCCTTGGTTCTTGTAGGAACTAAAAGGACCAAATTAACCCTCACTCACCCTTTGAGTGAGGTTAATTTGTTTAGTGATGAGAATCCTATTCATGGACCAACCATTCCAAAGTGTTTCATATATTAAAAGATACAAAAGATCCCAAATCTACACCATCAATGGGAATTTACAAAGTTTGCTAACATCCATATTCATGAGGAGCTCAAACCATAGATTTTGAAGATGCAAAAGGAAGAGAAGGAAATACAAGTGGATGCTATTGGATATTAAAGTGGCTCAAAAATTGAAACCTTATAACATCTAAATATTACACATTCTTTAGTTGGTGTCAAATTTGACCCAACCACAACTAACTTATAGAGAGTTTTTTTAAAAAGATCCATGATTGCAGGGGAGGAGTTCACTTTTCAGAAAGTATAACCCTTCATTGGATTGACTCAAGTGGAGGGTCAAAAACCAAGTGAGAACCTTATTTTTGAGGAGGATATACTTGAGGTTACTTAGGGTCAAATTTCCCAGATACAAACTAGCATCAAAGGCTTGCAATAATGAATAAAGAACCTATAGAGGTAGAAGGAGAATCTAGAAAAACAAGTTTTATTTATTCCTAATGTAATGATTGAAATGTGTGAGGGATCATTTCATGACATGTTTGACTATATAAAATTAATAAGGGAAAGATAGAGTGCCCTAAAAAAATAAGATGTAGTAGCTAAGCGATTAATCACCCAATAGTAGAGTTCTAAAGATAAGATGAAGGATTTAATTAGCATCTTAACAGGGGACAAAATATCTATTTTCAAGACCATCATCATTGCTCATATCAAATCCATCCCAGGGTTGATTATAGATATAATAATTAGTTTTAGTACACAGTCCAAGTTCTTAGAGAGACTCATCAAGGATGATAAAGAGCTATGGGATAGAATTGAATGATTCTTGGGAACCATGATTATAAAAACTATAAAACTCAACTCCATGGGAATCATTACAGATGATTAGTTTAAACAAAAGACCACTTTGGCCATGTAGGAGGTGAGGAACAAGAGCCAAGGCAAGTTTGGGACTGATAACATTAGGGTCATGGATATGATCCTGACAGTAGAGGAGAATATTACCAAGGCAAAAAGCATCAGATAAGTCTTGGCGAGAAATGATAAGGACCTAGGAGATTTGGTAGATCAAGAGGATGAGCTCTTCTTATAAATTGTAGTCAATTTGAGAAACATCAAAAGGCAATGAGATTACTTCAATAGGATCAAGGGACTTCATCAACATAGGCTTCACTAGTTAGTTAGGAATAATCCCTTTTGTGGAAGCATTGTAAATTTTGAAAATGGAATATTCTTTTGTAAAGGCATGTGTAGCTTGTTAGCACATTTGCCTAAAGGTCAGTCTTTTTTAAAAAGTCTAGTGTATTTTAGAAACTTTGTCTTTTACATTCTATACACTTGTAATTTGATGCAACCGATCGGCATGCTTCCTTGAAGTCTATAAAAGGAACATTGTCATTTTTAAAGGGGAGGGAGTTTTTGAGCTAAAAAAACTAGTGTAAACTTTGAAGCAATTAATACAAGCAGATAATTCTAAGAAGATTGTCTCATCTTGTTTGTGTGAATTTTTATTTATCTTCTCTCTCAATTGTTGATTTTGAATCTTAGATTTGAATGGTTATTTTAAATTCTTAGTATATACATTTTGAATGAAAAATTCTTAATTTGTGCATATGCTAGGTTAATTGAAGGTTCCTAAGTTTTCTTCATTTCATTTACTCTATAGTTGTATACGTGCATCAGTTATCTAATTAAAATAGTAAAACTTTAAAGTAAACATGGTTCTTATTTACATTTTATCTTATCTTCCTTAGAAGTTTGCCTAATATATGTTTTGATTTGAGCTTAAGCTGATTTACTTCATATATTAGTTTTAAGTGCATGCCTGGTAAACACTTGAACTTTGTCATAATATTTGAGATAAGGATTAACAACACTTTTCTTCTCTTCCCTACCCTACCTTTTACTTCTTTTTTAACTAGATCACTGTATCTTAATATCATTATAAATATTCATTTTAGAATATTATTAGATTATAATTTGATCAAAATTCATTGATATTAGTATAGATTACTACATATTTTGCAAATATTGTTGAGAGGACCAAGGTGGCTCCCAACCTCTAAGTTTTATAAATATTGTGGAATAGTTTGCTTGCTTTACTGCTATTTCATCATAGGAAACTAGATTACCACAACTTGATACTCATGATTTGAATTCTTTGAGTTCTATAATGAGAAGTGTTCTTTAAACACTAAGATCACATATGATACACTTAGAGGCATCAACATAGTCATGTAGTGTTACTAACTTCTATTCATCTATATCTTAATACTCTTGATCATTTTTTTCTCAGGCCAAAATGGTTCAGTCTCCTATGGTTATAATATTATGTAGGTCCTTTTTATAATTTCATATTTTATGTTTTATCTCATTTGATGTCATTTCATATGCCATTATGGCTTTATCCATAGTCTAGCTTAGTCCTTGGGTCATTTGGTGTCTTAGGGGTCATTTTAGAGACATATGCATGTGGCAGGTCTTCATGGTGATCAATACAAGCCAAGATCATGTAAATAGTCTATGCAAGCCCAAATAAGTTCATTAAATCTTTCAAAGATCAAGCATTAGTTTAGGAACAAGCTTTGTGAAGCCAGATTGTCATCAAGATGTCACATGGAAACTAAAATATAACTAACTTGTGCATTTTAAAAATATGCTTAGAAAGTATTGTATGACAATAAAACAATAAAAAACAAATGTAAGTAGTGCCAAGATCATACTCTACAAGTTTCATATCTTGATGAGTCTTCTATCTCAAGATCTAAACCCTCAAAGTTTAGCTTGTCGAGTCTAAAGAGCCAGGTCATCTAAGATGTCGTCCAAAAATGAATGAACCAACTCATTTATGAATTTTTTATCTTCACTTATAAATTCATGTGAGATAAAATATTTTATTTCTATGTATTTTTTCATGCCAAGGTCATCCTCTGCAAGTTTTAAGTCTATGTGAGCTTTCTAGCTCAAATTATGAAGCTTCAAAGTTAAACCAACAAAGTAAGATATCTACACAAATGTCAAAATAAAGCTCAATTAAAATAAAATATTTTGATATTAAATTTGATGGTTACATAAACATAAATTATTATCTCATTAACATCATTTTATGTGATTGTGGACATCAAATTTGATCTTGTGAAGTAGCCATTAGATTTCAAATAATGGGTCTCAAAAAATCTAACAGTCTGTGTTGCATCATACATCTTGATTTGATAGTGAAAGATGATTCAAAAGGCCAATTAGATCAAGAGGACACCAAGTGGAAAAAGTGTGGAAGATGATATAATAACAATAGTATCCTAACATCAATGCATGATTGACATGTGACATAAGCATAGAAGCTGACAACTGATAGCAAGATCCTAAAACCAATGTGTGATTGACATGTGGCATAATCTTGGACAAAGTTGATAAGTTAAGGGAAAGATCAATGTCTCTCACAAAATCATAGTGACCAAGATCAATGGTGCATGGATGGTTCAATGATTCAATGATCTGAGTCATGGTTGATGACCAATGAAATCCAAGGTCACTAAGTTAAGGGACTGCCTAGAGATCAAAAACATGACCAAGATCAAACTAGGGCAAGCTCTTCAAAGGGGATATGCCACAATTTAATCTCAATCAAACACCATGAGATGGACATAGTGATTCATTCAAGTGACCAATAATGTATAGAGATACCATTTAATATTAATATGAACCTCTAGTTAATAGATTTATAACATATAGGGTCCATCTTTTAAAGGTTGTAGCATTGTCTTATGATTGTGTTTTATATTCTTAAAATAAGGGTCTATGAATATATGAATTGTTATTATTAGAAAAGGTAGAAATGGTCTATTTTAGACCTATTCAGATAAAAAAGGGAGCTATGTGGTCTATAGGTCCCATAGACATAATGACTATAGGAAAACTAATAGTCTAAGATTTATTTTATATCTTTAGCAGATCTATGAGCATGGGGACAAGTTCAATCATGATCCAGATGGAATAAGAGATATAATTCCCAAAGGATGACATGAATTCATATGTGTGGACCTCAATGGTTCCATCTCCAGGACCAAATACTTAAAAGGGACCCTTTTCTCCATTTTTTCACACCATGATAAACCAATTAGGAGTAGTTTAGTAAAAAGATAGAATTATAATGAATGGATCATATTATTGTAACTGCATTGATTCCAAAACTTAGCTCAAAACTACTTGATTCCATTATTACAACCATATAGAGCATCAGTGAAGGAATAATTAATGGTGGCAACCACTTGAAGTGACCTAGATTAATCAGAAAGTTCCAAAGAAGCATACTGGCATAAGCAATTATAGCTGTGGTTCAAATGGAGTTGAACTCATTTGATTCCTCTATGGAATTTCCTTTGCCCCCTTCTCTCTCTCAAATGATATAAGTAGCTACCATTTTGGCCCTTGTAAATAATTGCACTCCATGTACGGTGTATCTCTACTAGAATGATGTCATATTTTACCTTTAAACATTAATGTAAATTTGATTTTGAGTTCTTTAACAATTGTATAAGTATGCAAGTGATGTATGGTGATGCAAAGTGATAATTATCTATCCTTTATTCCCTTATCCTTTCATGTTTTTAAAATATTTGCTATTACAAAAATTTATATGAAGTGTTGTTAAGTGTATGAGCCTATATTTTAAGTGTAAAATGAGCCTTAGTGTTTGTAACTAGCTTATGATTCACTTACCTTGGATAGCTCTCATGCATCTCACCTCCATATTGAAATAATCATGTTAGAATCCATAGGACTTGTTAGTTATTGTGACTTATTTCTTTGTGCAATAAAGTATGATGGTCATATGGATTACATCATCTTGGTGTATCACCTCCTTAGATTACGTTCATTTCATGTAACTTATAACTCTTTTCCCCATAAGTAACTCATTAAGCAAGTGTGAGCATTTCAAGAAACATTCAAGGAGATATCCCTTAAATCTAGAGGCTCACTTCCATTATAGGTACACCCACATACCTAGAAGTGTTCCCACATTATCCAAATATGGAAGAGGATTGAATACCCTCTTCTAGGGTGCATGATTTAGGACAATAGTTCTGGCATGCCTGATAAGACCAAGTCTAAGAGAGTGGAAAGATTATTGGTGTGCCTTTCCTCTATCAACTTTTTAAAGCAAGTAATCTAGCACCAATGGCAAATCTAAATGATAATTTATAGTTTTAATTAGTGTAGGTATCTTTATCTGAGGTTTTAATAAAAAAAATTACATTTCCTTTGATAAATGAGGCTAATATGAATAGTTATGGTGAATATCCCTACCATGGACCTCCTTATCAACCTTTCCATGAACCATAGTATACTCCCCAATGGTCCTATCAAAATGGCTACCAATCCCATGATCCATGGAAACCCTATAATCCTCAATTTTCCCCCCATATAAACACCATGTTATTAGATATCCCTATGAGGAAGGATACCAAAATACCCATTCATAAATACCTCCCCATCATTCCCAATATGAGCCCTATCAACCATATTATGATGCTTATGAACCTCAAGAGTAATCCTATGAGTATTTCCATGAGGAATCAGATGTTTAAATAAATTTTACACAAAGGTATTACAAGGAAAGATATAGATTTATGTAGACTAAATTGAAACAAAATAAAGCTGGTATTGATCCCCATAATTACCCTCATCCTCCTTCACTTTTTCCATCTTCTATCAATTCCTTGTTGGCATCCATTCCATAGTTAATAGATATTGAAGATGAAATGTGTGCATGGGATGATGAGTATGATGTTTTCCCTAATATTCTCATGGAATGGTTGAGAGGTGCTACCCAAAATCATATTTAAAAGTTGGAGACATTTGAATAACTAGAAAGAACTCAATGGGAAATCAAAGAACAAATGGACTTGGCAAATAAGTGACTTCAATTCTCAATAGATAGACTAAATATGTGGGAGGACAAGAGATAAAAAATGAACATGTTTCTATTGAATAAACTCAACAGACTATTGGCAAGATGAAACTCTTGTTAATGTAAGTATTTTCTCTTCTAATTAGCCTAAGAAATCACTCCCTTATGAGCTTACTAGTGCATTCCTCTTTCCTAAATCCACTCACAACCCCTATCTAATTTATGAACCTTCCACTACACCTCATATTCCATCTCCTTCACATGAGCCTATTCAACAACCTTCCACCTTACCCTTTATCGAAGAAGAGTCTATCTTGAGAGAAGAAAGTGAAGAGGAAAAAATCCAAGCCAAGGCTAACTAAGAGGATGTCATGAGTGACTATAAGGAGGAAATCACCATAGGGGCTCCCCTTGGTAAATGAAAGGACAATCCTACCTTCTTAGATGAAAATAAACATATTGTAGACACCAAAATAGTGTCTAACTCTTGGTCACCTCCCCCCTTGGTCCATTCCTAACCCATTCCTAACCCATACAATTACTAATTTAAAATAATAAACTTATTTTGAATTAACCCCCCCTCCTTGGACACATCACCCATGACACCTTGCTTAGGACACCTCGCCTTGGACTAATTCCCATCCTATGACTCACCCAAGACCTATTCTTACTTCTCTCTAACCGCCTAACCAACTCTCGTGCGTATTTAGCCCAACCTTTGACATTCTCCAATGGATAGTGAAATTGGCAGATGAAAAATGGGCTTGGTGGCTCTTTTTCCCATTCTGCACCCACCGACGTCGGTCAAATGTCGGCTGACGTCGGTAGAATCACCGACGTCGGTTATACTTATACTATTTTTCTGACCCTTTGACGATCCCAATCACAAATCAGTTAATCTTTGGAGCTAATCACGACTCTCAGATCCTCTTTCGATGAAACAAAGTTCTCATGCTTTTGCTTTTCAGTGTTCTGGCTTCTTGGTGTTCTTACAGGGATCAGCATTCTTGATAGCACTTTCTAGGCACTAAGATCTTGCATCAGACATTTTGCATAGGGATTGCATGATATCTCCATCACCAGTGACAACTGAGACACAGCTTTTGTACTTTTGCCAACCCATATCATAGCTAAGTATTTGTATTGTTTTCATTTCAGTGTCATTTACAATATATTAGCATTTTGTCTACTATTTATTCCAAGCATCCTTGACCCAACCTTCCCTATTCTTCCCGGAGAGGCTGAAAAGCCTTCTCTAACCCCTTATTCCCTTTTCTTTGCCTCTGACACTCCCTTAGTCTCTCTTTAGGCAACACCCTCTGTCCAATCAACTCAACATAAGTTATCAGAGACCTACAGACCATCTTAAGACCCATCTAATCAACCTGACTAAATTGCTTTACGGAAAGGCTAAAAGGCCTTTTTCCTATTTCTCACCCCTTTTCCTAACAAGATTCTCAGTCCCTTAGATCCTAAACAGTCCTTCTGAATCCCTCATAGACCCTCAGACCCTCAGACGAGACCAAATCCATTCTACAAACCAGAAACTAGACCTGTAACCCGTCCCAGGCCAATTGCCCTGACCGACCTCATCCACTTCCCCTACCGACGTCGGCAGTCTAACCATCGTCGGTGACCTCCCTGACTGACGCCGGCAATATCACCAACATTAGAAATTGTGTTTAGCAGATTACAGCTTATCAGGTACGCATTTGTTTTTAGTTCTTTCTTTTCACATCTTTCATTATTTCTCTTTTCTGTCTCTGTCATATTCTGTCTTAAATAGTGGATTGTCATCCTCCAAGAAGCCTTAGCGCTTATAGGACCAAGATTTTGCTTGGCAATCCACCCTCTTATCAACTAATGTTCTTCATGTTTTAGTGTCTATCTCTTTCAGGTGTCATTCCTCCATAGCAAAAGAGGAGTTCTCACATCGTCTGGATTACGGTGTGCAGACTATATCCAGATACATACAAGCCTTGACCATTTCTTAAGTTTCTCATTTTCTCTCTTTGAATGTGAAAGAGAAATTGCATAGAAACACATATTGAAGATACTATTGTAGCTATCCATGAGGAATGTGGCCAAGACTTGAGGAAAGAAGTATTTGAAGAAGACTCTATGTCTAATCATGAAGTGGAGTGTACTATCAAGGAGGAAGGTCAAGTCACTCCTCAATAAGTTACAATCCTAATAGAGTCTCATAAGACCAAGGTGGATGAAATGGCTATTGAGGATGACACTCATGAGGTGAATGAAAATTACTTGTGGTAAAATCCCAATGCCATATGCAAAGAGTTTGACAAGTTGGGTAAGTCTCTTCGTTATCCAAAAGATTACATATCTAATGACTAGTTTATTGATAAGTCTAATAGTTAGGATTGTGTTGACAAGTATTCCATCAAGCATAAATATGAATTTGGTATGTTGATCAAGAATCTATTGTCATAAAGAAATTTGATGATGCTAATGTCTAAGAGATTATAAACATGAAAAGTGAGGGAAAGGTAAAAGTTATTTAACCTCAAGAATAGTTAAGAGACCCACCTGATAGTGAGTCATATCCAAAGGTATTGGATCATGAAGAAGAAGAGCTTGATGCTTCCAAACATCAAGTAAAATTTGTCAAAGAGAAAATCAAGGCCGAAAGGACTATCATATCTAAAAATTTACACATTAAGATCCAAGTACTTGAGAAGGTGGATAAAAAAATTTCCATCAAGGGTAATTACCAAGATTGGGTAGAATATGTAGATTTCCTTAATGACCTTGAATTACTTGAAGCTAAGAAGAAGCCCAACCTCATTGAGAGCATCATGGAAAACTAAAAGGTATGTCTTATTAAATCACCATTAGAGGTCATAGTTGAGGATCCATATGAAATAATTGAGTTTTTTTGTATGCAAGAAGAGTTAATTTTCATAGCCAACCTATTTGGAGTTTCTTGGTTCTCATTGAACATCATGCCAATGAAATTGGAAAACACCATGAAGAAGATGGAGGCATCAATGTCAAGGATAAAAAGGTTGTATGTCTCATTCAACCATTCATATCATAAATCAAGTGAGTTTTCAAAACTACCCTTTGATCTTAGAGGAAGTTTTCATCTCGGTTTAGTTAGTGATTAGGTGTGTATTTCTTTTCTTGTGTCCCATAAGTGCTCATGAAACACATGTATGTTTCTTGTTTTGTCTATTACTACTTCTTTGTCTTTTCTTATGTTTTATGTGTTGTTCAAGGTATTTTGTATGTCAAACATGTTATACATGTGACTCCATATCCCAATAGATAGGATTAGGTAACTGGTCATGGCATAGCAAGCATGCCTTCCCTAAGAATTCACCAAAGATGTTGACCATTTTTTTCCTCGAGCCAAAATGGGTCAACCCCCTATAGTCAAAATCTTATATAGGGCCTTTTTATAATGTCATATGGTATGTTGTAACTCATTTTATGTCATTTCATATGCCATTCTAGCTTTGGTCATAGTCTAGCTTAGTCCTTGGGTCATTTGGTGTCTTAGGGGTCATTTTAGGGTCATAAATGCAACTGGTAGGTCTTCATGGTGATTAATTAAAGCCAAGATCATGGAAAGAGTCTACATAGGCCTTAATAATTTCATTCAAGATTTCAAATATCAATCAGTAGCTCAAGAACAAGCTTTGTGAAGCCATATCATCATCAGGATATCACATGGAAACCAAAATGCAACAACTTGCTTGTGCATTTTATAAATATTCTTAAAAAGCCTCGTGTGACCATAAATCCATGCATGACTAATGTCCTTAGTTAAAATATAATTCTCTAAAATTTTCATATCTTGATGAGTCTTCTATCTCAAGATCTAAGCCCTCAAAGTTTAATTTGTCAAGTCTAAGGAGCCAAGCCATCCAAAACATCATCCAAAAATGAATGAACTAGCTTATTTGTGAATTTTTTTATCTTCACTCATAAATAAATGAAAGCCAAAATATTGAAGCATCATGGAGTTTTTTATGCCAAGATCATCCTCTAGAAGTTTGAAGTCCATGTAAGCTTTATGGTTCAAGTTATGAAGCTTCAAAGTTGAACTAGCAGAGTAAGACATCTGCACAAACATCAAAATAAAGATTGAGAAAAAAATTGAGCTTAAATTGGATCATTGTATGAATTTCAATGATGGTCATGCAAAATTTATTTGACAGGATCAAGGACATTAAATTTGATCTCGTAAAGTAGTCATTAGATTTCAAATAGTGGGTCACAATAGATCTAATGGTCCACATTACATCATACATCTTAATCCAATGGTGTGAGATGATTCAAAAGGTTAATGAGCTTGAGAGACCACCACATGGCACAAGCATATAAGCTGATAGAAGAATAATAGGATCCTAAAATCAATGCATGATTGACATATGGTATAAGCATAGAACCTGATAACTAATAACAAGATCCTAAAACTAATGTGTAATTGACATGTGGCACAATCTTGAATAGAATTGAAAATTCAAGGGCAATATTAATGGCTCTCACTCAATCATATTGATCAATATTAATGGTACATGGATGGGTCAATGAGTTAATTATCTGAGTCATGGTTGATGACCAATGAAATCAAAGGTCAAAAAGTTAAGGGACTTCCTAGATATTGAACACATGACCAAGATCAAACCAAGAGAAGCTCTTCAAAGGGGATATGCATCCATTTAAGCTTGATCAAACACCATGAGGTAGACATGGTGATGTAGTCATGTGATCAAGAATGTATAGGGATGAAATTGAAGATTAATATAGACCTCTATTTCATAGATTTATAACATACAAGGTCTATCTTTTAAAGGTTGTAGCATTATCTTGTGATTGTGTTTACCATTTATTAAAATAAGGGTCTATGCACATATGATTTATCAGTCTCAACAAAGGTATAATGGTTATATTTTTGACCTATTTGGATCAAGAAGGAGTTATGTGGTCAATATGTCCCATTAACACAATGACTATAGGAAAACCAATAATTTGAGATTGGGTTTTTGTCTATAACAGACCTATGAGCATGGGGACAAGTTCAAGAATGATCTCATTGTAATAAGAGATAGAATTCATAAATTATGACACAAAGGCATAAACATAGACCTCAACGGTTTCATCTCCAAGACCCAACTACCTGAAAGGGACCCTTCTCTCTACTTTAACACACCATGACAAACTAGTTAAGAGTAGTTTAATAATAAGACAAAATTCTAATGGATGGATCTTATTGTTATAACTAAATTGATGCTAGAACTTATCTTAGAACAAAATGATCCCATAGTTGAAATCATATGGAGAATCAATAAATAAATAATGAATGGTGTCAACCACTTGAAGTGACCTAGATCAATCAAGAAGTTCCAAAGAAGCATATTGGTAGAAGTAGTTGTAACTATGGTTTAAATGGAGTTGAACTCATTTTATTCATCTTTAGACTTCTCTTTTCCCCCTTCTCTCTCTCAAATGCTATAATTATCTACCATTTTTGGCCTTTGTAAAGTATTACACTCCATGTATGGCATAGCCCTATTGAAATTATGTCATATTTTGCCTTTAAACATTAATGCAAATATGATTCTGAGTTTTTGAAAAATTGTCTAAGTATTCAAGTGATGTATGGTGATGCAAAGTGATAATTCTCTATCCTTTCTTCCCTTATCCTTTCATGTTTGTGCAATATTTCCTATTCTAATAGGTCATATGAAGTGTTTTAAAGTGTATGAGCCTATCTTTTAAGTGTATAATGAGCCTTAATAACTAGCCTATGGTTCAATTACCCTAGATATCTCTCATGCATCTCACCTCTATATTGAAATACTCATGTTAGAATACATAAGACTTTGAAGCTAGATTGTGTGCCTTATTTCTTAATTTATGGAAGTATGATGGTCATATGGAAGACATCTTAGTGTATCACCTCCTTAGATTAGGTTCATTTCATGCAACTTCTAACTCTTTTCCCATAATCAACTCATTAAGTAGGTATGATCATTTCAAGATACATTCAGGGAGCTATCCCTTAAATCAAGAGGCTTACTTCCATTATAGGTACACCCACATCCCTCAAAGTGTTCCCATGTTGCCAAAATATGGAAGAGGATTGAACACCCTCTTCTAGGGTGTAAGATTTGGTGACAATAAGTACTATACACATAAAAATGTATCAATGAAATAATATCACTCAAAGGTAAAGTGTCATTACTTTAAATCATTATTTAACTTTCATTGATTCTACATGGCAACCTTTTAGTCTTCAAAACATAGTTTGGAACACACATAATAGATAGTTTGTAACTTGTACATTCAAAATACCTTTAAATTTATTAATAAAATCTTGTAATAACCATCAAAAGGAAGGAATTATCCAATTAAAAAATCTCTAATAATACGAACTAAAACACATCCTTGTTAAATTTAACTTCATACATTCTATATGCACGTTCAATGTCTTTGCACACAAATAATATCAAGACTGGCAATAAATTTGATTTCTAACATGAATTATCCTTACATATTCTTTGGGTTTTTTTAAATTAATTTATTTTAATCAAACCCCACCACCTCTCATTCTGACTACTTCAAACAAAGGCATGAACAAGTCCTTTTATTGTTATGTAACTCACTTAACTAACTTTTGTAACTTCCTATTTATACATTGAGGAAAGTTTATAAACTACCTAAACCTTATAACAAAACTAATTACTCTTAAGAACCATAATTACTCAATTTAATCACACTTTAACCTTTTACAACATCAAAACACTTGAGAAACACTACAAGATTATTCAAATATTTGAATGGACCATTTAGGCCAAAAAATGCCTAATGGGTCCAAATTCAAATTTGATAGCACTCTAACACCTGAGATTGATCCCTATAGACCCAAAATGGTTATATTTACTCCCTAATGACTCTAAACATAAAAATGGACTAATATCTATAAGGAGGTAATGATGTTCCTGCATCAACCAGTCAAATTATGACCTAGTAAATTGATGTTTTCAACCAATAGTCCATGGTAACTAATCAAATTCTATGAATTGTAAAAAGTTTAATCAAATTCACTCATTTAATAAAATATAATTAAATTATTAATTTAAAAATACATATCAAATTAGTGAATATCTAATTTTTAAAAATAAAAATTCAACAAATATTTAAAAGGGTAACATCATCAGCCACAATGTTAAAATGTAAAATATCAATATAAATGCAATACAAATTAGAAATGTTGAGCCACACCTATTAATTAATCCTTTATTAAAAGGTATTAATTGCATCTGGTATCCAATTTTGAATCAATATTAGACCACACATAGTGACCTTGACATGGACGATCGATATCATTTCATGAAAATTACGAATACAAGGACCTCCCTGAATAACTATCGAGCTTAATTGTGTAAAGATATAATGCCAAATTCATAATAACAGCTTCACCATTTTATCATCTTGATTGATCAAAACCACTAATGGATAAGGGGATATTCCATTGAAATGAATAGAGTGCATTGACAAATAAACCTACTTCACAAACTAAGATCAAGCATTTGTAAAACAATTTCTAGATGGGGTCTTCAAGGTAAATGTCTTATTTGTCTTCATGATGTTGAAGATTTTTATGGTAGAGGATATTGTTTCACTACCTATTCTAATTTTTTATCTTGAAATACTTATGTGAGTTGGTCCTTTCAAATAAACCTAGGCTCATACATAATTTCTTTAATTAAAGTGTCCAAAATGTTCAAAAAACAATTATACTACCTCTAGTTTGCCAAGACATCTTTTATAAAGTTGAATAAAGTGCGTAGGAAATTTTGAATCTACATGATCACTTGGATATATTATTCATTAATAGCTAAAATTATTGGTAAATGTTGGGTCACCTTATTTTATATTTATTATGTCAAAATATATATGGGGTCCACATACCTCTATGTTTTAATGACTACAAATATGTTACACAACATCTTGAGCTCCCATGTTTGTATGCAAGTTTTTGAATGTAATTTAAAAAGATAAAAGTGTGGAGTCTTTTGATCAAAAATGGTCAACTTGACTAAAATTTTGTCAAATTTATTATTTCTCAAGTTAAATTATCTTACCCTAGGTATTCATGGTCAAAATTCAACACTTGGTCAAATGCTAAAGTCAAAATTGAGAAAATTCAAAAATTGACTATCTTTTAGTCTTATTAGGTTTTATAAGCATGTTGAACACACCTAATATTTTTAATATTTGTCAACAAAGCTATCAAAATATGATACATGTTTAAATATACATTGTGATATGAAACCTTGTTCAATATGTCATCAGATTTTAACCTTTACTTAAACACATTTTATAAATCGATAGGTGCTCAAACACCTATTAGATCCTGACTAGCTATAAAACATGTTTATAGACTTTGATTTATATTGAGACACCACTAAGGACCCGATCATTGCTACAATCATTATCAAATATTGATGTTTTCTTGATCACACCCCAATATCTTCCATTTATCATCTTTGACCCTCATATGCATGAATTCATCACAAAATACAATATATTATTCCATGTTTTCCATTATGCATATCACTTACTCTTCACCTCTCACAACTCCTCTCCATCATCACTCTAATTTTGAAATTTTGGCATTTTAATGATCTTTGATATTAGAGGCATTTTCAAGGATTTAGATTATTTTGAAAACTCATAGACAAGGACTAGAGTTTATAATTGTTTAGCTATGGCATTATTTTTCTCAAGGCTTTCTTCAAAGACTTGATCATTTTCTTAAAACAACCCCATAACACTTTGTAGAGTTCAATTTTCCCATGACACATCTTGTTGGGATTCACACCTTTTAAAACCATCATCTAAATTCCAATGGATATTCAAACATCCATCTAATGTTGGGACTTTCTTATGCACATATTATACTCTAGTTACCTGCTAGGCACATAATTGGATTTCGAATCCTATTGGTGCACTTTTTTATAATATGAGACATTAATGAGCATTTTACTAGACTCTGACACTTGATTTTAAACATCTATAAACCCACTTACCTACTCAACACTATGTTAGACTCCACGTATCTATAGAACACTCCATTATAATCTAATATCTTGACAAATCCCTATTGAATTCCACCATATGTATTTACATACCTTGAATTCCACCTCCTTTTAGAGCACATTCAAATTTCCATATTTCTTCATAAGTTAATTTAGGTATTTGTCCTTCTCTCATATGTAGTTAATCCTCATCAGATGTCAACATTTAACACCTTAATCAAGGAGACTCCGAATAACAACACTCCAAAGAATACCCCTACCAAGAAGAGTCTCTAATTAGAAGAGGGCACAAAAATGAAGTATCAACTTCAAGGAGTGGTTTTACCTTCATACCTAGAGTCAAATGTTGAAGAGATAATATATACTGAACTAGGCCACATTCATATGGAATAATTTTGTATTAGAATAAGTGGTGTAAACAAAAATTATTATGGACAAATCATCCATGATAGTGGATTAGCTTAAATAACTACATTTCTTATTTCAGTACAATGCCCAAAAATAGTGTTGGCAATGGCCAAACACTGTGATGCACAAAAAAGGGAAGTCAAAAATATAAAAGGAGATTTAACCTTATGATTTGGGTACAAATCATATTTATCATCTACTATATCTACTTGATAGGAAAGCATTTATAAATTTGACCACTGCATCTACTCGGTAATTATGTGATTCTAATACTAGCTCTTATTCAAAGTGGGTTAACAAGCAATAGTTGACAAAATCTAGGCATAAATCAACAAGTCTACCTAAGAATATTTCTAGATTTAAATTCAAGAATGATGTCAATGACATGATCACACTCTTACATAGAATAGTGGGAAGCCTAGTTTCAAATAATTTATAAACATGGATGTACAGGTACATATGGATCATCCACCATCATAAGTAGTATATCAACTAGGGATAATTGATCAGTGATTCAATTCACAAGTACCTTGTAGAGGTCAATAAAACTTACAAATTCTATATGACTTCTTATCTTTTTTATTTTGTCACCAAAAGAATATTCTAAAATTGTTTTGAGTATAATGGGTGATATGTAGACTACCAAAATCTATGACTTCTATCCTCAACTCTCTTTGAAAGAAAGTGCACAACATTTTCATAAGGTAAATGCTATAATCTTATAATATATGATTCATATGTTTGAACTAGAAACATATAATTTGAGGATATAAATTTAATCTTATGTATAGACTTCTAGGTGGGGAACATGGTTCATACGATTCCCAACTTTCACCTAATTGAGAATTTATGGTTGTGAAATTCCTCTATACATGTTTTTGAGATATGTGGATGGCAGATGGGATTTAATGGAACTAGTGAGATAGTTAACTAAAACACACTATATTTTATCTTATAAACATAAGTATGGAATAATTTTTTTATCTCTATTAGTTGATATACTCTGTATGTAAATGTAAATGTAACTGATCTATTAAATCAATCCTAAATCAGAGAAGATAAATCCTAATTACACTTTCAATTGTTGATAGATTAGATATTTAGGGTCATGACCAAGATGGATCTACTATAGATATACAAGGGATCTCTTACCACAATAATATTACTAGGAAGGGTTCCAAAGCCTCTAGTTGAGAAAAACTATGTAATAGCCCTAATTAGGTCCTACACTTTCATATTCATAAAAGGAAATGACAAGTAAATTAAATTCTAATATAGTGCTAACCAAAGCTTATGGCATAAACTGGGTGTAATAAACATAAAAATTAAACATGCATAGAATATATATACTCACATTAATGTATACAAAATCTTAATGCATGGAAGTGAAGTACAAATTCAAATCTATATACTCTTACAAAGGAGGAATAAAGTTAGGAATACTTACCTTTGAAGATGAAACCACTGAGCCTTAATATCTCCCTTATCCAAGGTGATTTTCAAGATGTTGTTGTGGTATGTAAGGATGACAAGGATAAATCAACTATAGGATACACAACCTATCTATGCATCTAAAAAACTTCTCCATAAGACAAGATATGTATTTCCAAAAAAAGTATGAAACCCTAAGATATGATCCTCAAGTAGAATTGTGGATAATTAGATGCAAAATATATATCTCTTCTTCTTCTCTCCTTAAATAAATGATGAAATGAATGTGTTTATATATTTGAATCCAACCCTAATCCTTTTTGTAAATTTAGCTAACAGGGTTAGCCCAATCAACTCTATATCATTATTAACAAATTAGGTCTTAGTTTAGGTTAGCTAGGGGATGACCTAGACCCTAAATGAGTTTTGTCAATTAGAGTATAGGGTTGATGGGGTTGACATCATATTATAAAATGTCAAAAAAGAGTTTAGGCTAGGGAAGGGATAAATTAAGGAAGAAAATGACTAGAGGAGGGTGAAAATAAGAGGAAAATCTTAGGGAAATATTTTTAGGAGATGGTTATGTCAACATAAAGTGGTAGTAAAGGGAAAACAATCATGTGAATCACCAATGCTCTGCCCACTCCTTTCCCAGTGAACCCCTTAAAGCATGCACTTAGAGAGATTGAGACTCAATGGGTTCTTGCAAAATATTTTCATCAGTAATTGATAAAGTTTAAAAATATTATGTGTATACATGTTTTGCTTCTTTATCCAAAGTAAAATTGATTGAAGAATAAATGACTTGAGTTACTATTTGATCATTTGAAATCCAACCTTCATTTAATGGATGGGTCTGATGTAGAGTATCATTGGTCCTTCATATCAACATGTACAACATTTTGAATACTACTAGATGGACTGTGATGATGAAAATTATGTGAGAATACATGATTATTCATGATTCCCTATAGAATAGGTTATTATTCTTGATATATTGAATATCAATAAAAATATATCAGATGATGAAGATGTATTATATCCCATCTATGTAATTGAATCAAAAAATCTCAAAGGATAGATTAACACAAGAAATAATCAACTTCACTCATCGAAATAACTCAAGATGTGCTAAACATAACTCTGAAATGGTTAAAGAGTAAAGGCATTAATGTTGATATAGTAGGATTTCTTCCTCTAATAAAAGAGACCAAATTAGTAGCTACTCATCTAAAAAATCAAATAGAGATAGGAACGTCCTCCATGGAAAGAACTAGTAAGGATTCAGAGGAAATAAAATCAGAAATATAAGTTAAAGCAATTATAGAGGATATTCCAATGAAAAACCACTCAAGTTGAAGATAAGCAGATTGAGTAAAAATATTATAGGTACTCCAAGTCTTTATATTTTAGAAGAAACTCATTTTAATAATTTTTCCCAACCTCAAGATCTTGTAACTAATACTACATGGTAGTTTTTGGCCTTTGATTCATCCTTTTTATTATATTCTCATGTTCCTTATCAACCTGATACCTGTGTACCATTATCTCTTGCACAAAATGTTGAATTAATGATTTAACCTTCTCCTAAGACTCTAATTGATACATTAGGGAAAGAAGAAGGTGAAATTGTATTTGAAAAATCTCAAGTTTTGTCAACTCCTCCCCTTCTTCTAAAACACAAAAAGAATATTATATTGCCCTCATGCAATAGTCTCCTAACATAAAAGTTATTGATTGGTTAAATGAATTTATGAAAAAAAAATATTGAGTAACTACAATAATTGGTTTTATCATCCTAACAACTATCCATCCTCATGCAGAAGTGAAACTAGAATAGTCTCAAGAATAATCACTGATTATAAAGGAGATAGATATATATAAATAATAGTATCTCTTATAAACAAAAATAAAGAGGATGTTGGAGATTTTGATTATCAAATTACAAAATTTCACTTGGGAAAAGATATAATAGCAAGGTATGAAGGAGAATATTCAATTAGCACATTATTCAAGAAAATGGACCAAGATAAAGTAACTAAGGATCAACTCAAAGAAAAAGTTGAACAACTAATGTTTGTGGTTCAGAAACTAGTTAGGCCTATTCAATCTTCCAATTCTATTTTCCATAAAATTTATTATACATATCCACTAAATGTTGTGGAATAAATTGGCCATATGGGTAAGGCAACAAAAGAGTGAACCCAAAAAATTTTGCAACAGGGTATCACTACTCTTTAAACAACATTGGTTATACATTCTAAAATTCAATTATAATATAATATAAATAAGTAAATATGAAAAAAAATATGAAGAATTAAATAAATAAAATGAATTGGTTCTTAATTTGGAAGATTTCTCTTTTACCTATCCAAATGACCTAATTCAAGAAAAGGTCATCTAAAAAGAGGAAATTGTGAACCTCACTGAGTTTTTGAGAGCTACTAAATGCATAGTTTACATTGTTAAATAAAGTGTCAATAAATTTGAGGACTCTAATTTGATAGGAGGAGATGCTCTCCTTGAGATACTAGGATAAGTAAGAAAATTAAAATGCAAGCTCACTGATGATAAATGGAAATTTATACCTAAGGAAATCATTGTTGATCAGTTAAAGAAAAATATTGAAAATATTACAAATCTAAATTTTTCATTCAATTTTAGATGTTAATCAAGTATTAGAATAATTTAGAGAACCTTAATGCAATGTTGAATAAGCTGAAAAGAACAAATCAAATGATGATAGACCTATATCATGATGCATAAATAGGCTATACATATTTAGATGGTCTAGATGAAGATAAAGTGTTGGAAATCATGAAAAAGTTTGATGAATAATAGAATAAGCCATAGCCTAAGAAAGAAGATGTCTAGATAATCATCAACAAAGATGATAAAGAATTATTCTTCCTCAAATTTTCATCTTTCTCAAAGATTTTTTTTCCTAAATCACTCTTACAATTATCATTATGCCTTCTTGTATTAGTTAATCCACACATTGTAAAGTCGTGCAAATGTACTAAGTTGTTTTTATTAATTTTGAGTCATGTAAATTTATTAATGTAATTTTTTAGGTTGTGCAAATTTGTCATGTACTTTTACAATTTTTGTGAAAACACCAACACATTTTTTCAAGTTGTGCAAATTTCTTAACGTGTTTTTACAAATTCTATTTTTTTCAAATTAGCTAATGTGTTTTTACATGCCCCTAATAAGGAAAAAAAGATGGTTATGATGCTATTTAAACCTATAAATATGAGTTAAGGTCTTCTTGTAGAGTTTTTTGACACTTAGAATTTTCAATATATATTTTTGAAAGAGGAAATTGTATTGGCAACCCAACAAATATCAATACAAAGAGATTTTGCAAACTTTATGTTCAAGATATTTTCATGGATTATGTATGTATATGTTATCTATGTTTATTTTGATATTTTATTTTGAAATGTTATTGCAGTTGTTATAAACTAGTCAAAACTTAGAAATTTCATTATAGTGTTTATTTTAAAACCTATATCTATTATTTTCATTTTGGTGAAAACTTGGTGGAGTTAAAAAGTATTTTTTCACTTTTTAAAAGGAATACAAAGTGATTGTTATATTTTATTATCAATCATATAGAATTATTTTGGTGTATTTTGTGTGTTCTTATGAACACATATATGTCTTTCCTATCTATTTAATGATAGAGGTTGCCTTCTAGATAGATTACTCACTGCTTAAACTTTTTAGTAAGTTTCTAAGTTTGGCTTATTGAACTTGTCATCTTCAAATTTTCTAAGCGTATTTATTTCTCTTATATCTCTCTTTCATACCTTACTCTCTATATCATTTTCATACTTTCTATTTAAAAATATTATCTTGATGAAACCCATTTTTGCTATAAATGTTTTCATTTACCACATTTTTTTGGTTTTCATTAAGGTAGTTTTCCCTGATAATAGGAGAGGAAATTTATCCTATGATTTTTGACGAGAAACATCTATTTGTATTCTTGACAAATTCTCACACCAATAGTTTTTGTCACACACCATTGAGCATGTTTTTACAACACTCATGCAACCTACATTTTGAGATATTGGTTCATTTTAATTTACCATCAACTCAAGGAACACTCTATCAATCTGAGTTATATTTAGAGCATTCTACACATTTGGACATCATTTCACATATCAAATAATTGGACTGGGGCTTAGATGAAATTATAGTGACTCAATTTCAAAGTATTATAGGTATTTTGAATCAATATTTGATTCATGCTGAGAGAGTATAAATAATTATTACATGTTAAGAAGCCCATAAACTTCGACAAATAGCTCAAAATCATTAGTTTTTTTCATGACTATTTCAGCCATTCAAAATATTGATTGTCAACTTTATTTGAACTTGATATACATCTCAAACTAAGAAATTATTTCAAGTCTTTGAAAACTAGCATGGAAAAATAAAATGAGTTGTACTCAATTCTATATTGTCACTATAGTAATAAACACAGAGGAAGATCATGCTACATTACCAAAATAAATGTTGAGATAGTTTCAAGAAGGAAATCAAGAAGACAATAAAGAAGATTGGTTCATATAATTGTTAGAAAACTTTCAATATTAATAATTTCATCTAATGACCATTCAAGTAGTCCAAGCACCAGTTCTTCAACTAGATCTTGATTGGTTAAGTCAAGTACAAGAAGATATTTTTCTAGATTTGAAAACATTTATGTGGGAAAATAGAAATAATTCAACACATTTTCATAGAGTTTTTGAGGTATTGGAAGACAAATAAGATCATTTTATTTTAACACAAAGAGCTAAATCACTAGTTACATGTAGAGTTCAATAAATAAGGCTAGCTCAGAGAATTTTTCAATTTACATCAGTTCATATTCAATAGTAAAAACTATCATAAAAATGATTCACTGGTGCTAGTAAATTAAAAGGTGAAATTGATCCTTTTATGAACTATAAGAGGTTTCTAGTTTCAAATTGAATCTCAAATAGAAATTCCAACTAAAAAAATTAGTCATTCTTCCTAAAAATCTTAAGAAAGGTAAACCCTTACAAAGAGGAACAATCAGTAATCAAGCTCTTATTTTGACAGGTGTTATTGTACCACTACAAGCGGTCTTTCTAACCATGGTTCTACCTTAAGGTAACATACTTGGCTTGTTTAATTTAACATAATTACATATACTTCTAAAAGGGTCATGAAATATTTTTTCCCAAAATTTTAGGTGATGGTAAATAACATACATAAGAACATATCATTGCCTTCTGTATAGCATGTGAAATCTTAGGTGTTGAACATGAGGATTTTTTAGTGTGATTATTTGTTGAAACTCTCCAAAATAGAGAAATAAAATATTTCTATCATCTTCCTCTAGGAGTAATAAATAGTTGGAATAACATGAAAGCCCAATTTGAAAATAGATTCAAACTAGCATAAGATGCACATAGATTATTGGCTTAACTCACTAAAGTGAATAAATAAACACATGAACCTCTAAGATATTTCATATCTAAATTTAATAAACTAATACATAAAATACTAATAACTGCCAAATTGACATAAGAGAATCATAAATGCTTCTTTATCAATTCTTAATTTCTAGAAGTAAGTTATCGATTGAGAAGAGATAGAATAGTTGATTTAACTACAAATCAAACATTAGTTATTGATTTCAAAGATGACATGATAATGGATAGAAAGTTAAATAAGGAAGCATATAAAATTAAAATTTAGAATTTAGGTCAATATTCAATAGAATAACTTTTATAAAAAATGGCTAATGATATAACAATTTTGAAGAAGCAAATGCCCTAGAAAACTATTACTGCTCCTTATCAAGACATCCCAATAATAAATTGTGTATATTTTTAATTAAATCATCCTTGATTGAAAACTCCTCAGTAATAGCTTGCATGAAAATCTCCTCCTCAAGAAAATACAAATCTACCTGTGAATGTCATTTTGGAAATAGAAGAAATAGTTGGATATGAAGAGATCGAAGAAGAAAAAGAATTATAAAATATAGACCCTCTTGAATGTGAAATTGAAGAACCTAGTGGTGAATCCACAAATGTGATCCTAGAATATAGTTTAGATGAAGATGACTATGTGTATAATGTTAAATACATCAATAGTCATTCATTCGTGGTCTTTACAAGATTTCAAAATCAAAAAAAAAAAAATTAAATGATAGGCAAGAAATATATACAAAATTTATTATTACATGAGGAAACACACCTCCTCTATTCAGATGAAAATAAAACAACCAATAGCTAGAATATGTGATTCTTCTCTGAATAATTTCTATTGGTTATCCAAAAAATACTCCTCTTGTCAATAATATTTCTAATATATATCAACTTGTGGATTGTTCTTATTTTACTAGACTACCTACTTTTGATATAATTGAACATGTTAACAAGACTAAAATTAAGATGTCACAAGTTGAATATTTAATAACATATCTAGATCAGCTAAATAGACTATAGAATTTATCAAAGGTAGAAATCCTATTCAAAAGAAGGCCAATGTCAAAGGAATATTATCCACCCCACCCCATAATGGTGTTTTATCTCTCCTCTTAATCTCAAAAATTGGTGTTATATGTTCCTTCATGCCAATGGCATCCCTCATAAAGAGTTTAAACTTCACCTCAAATCATTTTTTCCTTTCAACAAGTCAAACTATTCCTTTAGAGGCATATTTGATGCAATTTAATGCTTATAAGTGAAAATATTTATTTTATGGTAGAATTTTATTTATTTTCTACCTCTCATGTCTCCCATAATGCAATCCATCTAGTAACATTTCAAAATGTCCTATTAATAGCTTAGTCAAAACATCTTCTAGACAATTATTTAGGCTTTAAGGCTATTTCTAAAATTTTCAAACATTTAATTGAAGAAAATTACAATGTTGAGAGTGTTTAGATTTTCATAAATAATGCAACAAACAAATATAATTTCATTTTTAAGCTTACATGTGCCCATATAACATTTTTATACATTATCAATCATTAAAACATCCTTAAATACAAACTTCAAAATATTATTGTCTAAGATGAATGCCTTAATAGGCATATATATGCCAAACATGGTTTCATTAACTGTGATAGAATTTTTGATATGATATGAACATAAAGGATTTATTGATTAGTTTATTAATGTGGCATGACCTCTCTAAAACACTGTGTGTCATGTCCCCTTTTAAATAAATTTTATTTTGTGTGAAAATTGGCCAATTCTAATATTTCTCTTGCACTATTCACAATCACTATTCATGGATTACTATTCACTATCACTATTCATGGTGATGTGGAAAGTAATGCAAATAATGATGTAGTTGGTGATTTGGCATAGTGATAATTTGGAATTTATATGATTTTTCATGGCCCCAAACAATCTTTTATGGTAAAATGTTGATTTGAAAGAGTGGGGTGTATCTTGCACTAAAGGATAGGTTTCTTGTCCTTAAGTGACTCGTGTGTTCTTGCTCTCACAGGTGTGAAAGTGGGATGCCTTATTTGGGTGTCTTCATGGTTTTATTGTCTTATATTTATTCAAAACTTATTGAATACCTATCTTAGAGTCTTATGTTTACATGGGAAATAAGACAAGAGTTTACTATTCTAGATTTGGCTCACATGTGGAAGTAGGGTGCCATTTTTGGGGTCACATAAAAGGTGGGAGATAAAGATAAAATATGGGCTGATCATGAGATCCACCTTTTTAAAATTTACATATGGGTAAAAAAACCACACTATTTCTCTCATGTGTGAAGGTGGGGTGCCAAATTTGGAGTCACATGGGGTGGCTAATCTTGTCTCTCTTGATGCTCTCCTTTTTGACTAACTTGCACTTCAAGACAAACATTTCACATGGAGATGCTTGATTTACTTATAGGGTGATGAATTTTTCATCCAAGTGAATATTATCTCTCCTCTCCTCTCTTCTTATTGTGAATTATATAAGTAGGAACTCTCTCCTTTGTAAATTCATCTTTTGTTAAATCATAAACCCCCCATTTTTAGAGCTTGACCCTTATGTTCAATTTATTCCTCTCCTAAGATGAAAATACTTGGAGTGTAGATTTATTAGAGGATTAAAACCCTCAAAATATTATTAATTTTGATTTTTAAATATAATTCCTACATATTTATGGTTATTTCACTCATAAATCACAATTGGGCTTCAAAATAGATCCATAATTCCTATGTGCAGAGTGCGTGTTGTGTGCAAGATCTCTAATGCAATTATGTGGAGAACTGTGGTGTGTTGAAACTCATAGTAATTTTTTAGTGTCTATAAGTTTTAAATTTCATTTAATATATCTACCTTCCATTATTATAACTAATATATTATTTGGT
Organism: Torreya grandis; assembly: GCA_037957365.1. Classification (NCBI taxonomy): domain Eukaryota; kingdom Viridiplantae; phylum Streptophyta; class Pinopsida; order Cupressales; family Taxaceae; genus Torreya; species Torreya grandis. The sequence continues at coordinate 2,287,556 of JARHVA010000118.1, forward strand.
AGTGTTCTTTCCAAGCATGTTCAGTTTGAAAAGTTTCTAGATATAGCAACAAAATGCTACATTATGTAATTTAAAAGTTTATTATATACAAAAGGTGTGCCTAATATATATAAATGTATGTTAATTCATGTGTGGGTTTTTGTAAATAATATCATATTTTAGTCTAAGTGCTGAGTTAGGATTAATACAGGGTGAGTGTATTTAGCAATATTCCCATTTGGGCATATTTCAGTGGTATCAAAGCTAATGATCTTGCCATCCTGTAGGGTGAATCATGGGAGGATTCTTGAAATTTTTTGAGCTTAAAAACTCCAAGATTTTTCTAGAATAAAAAATAAAAATATAGTTCATGAATTATAATTTGGGTATTTTGTATAAAAAGTATCAGTCTCTTTCTAAAGAAATTAAGGCAACCATGTCATTTCACGATTTTTAGTAGTGATAGGAATCATTCTTGAAAAAGAAAGAGAGTCTAGAATCAGAGTCTCAATAATTTTTGCATGTAAGTTCACATAAGTATATAAAGAAGAAAAAACCCAAGAATGCATTCCTAAAGGAATAATAAAAGCTAGAACTAGAGCCTCAAGAGATTGCTAATGACAAGATTTTCTTTTAGGATGAAGAAAGGGTTTAACCAGAGGCACTCCATGCCACAAAATTTGAAGGTAAATACACTTTGAAAAATTTTAAAAAAAAATATTGACTTATAATGAGTATATATGTAAAGAAAATTTATTGAAGTCAAGGAGCAAAAGGCATCACCTACCAGATACAAAGAGCCCAAGTTACAATAAGATGCATCAAGTCCTACTCTACCTCTCAAAATTATAAATGGTGAACCATTGATTAATTTTCAAGATACCATTGTAGATTGATAGGAATTTGAGGTGCAAATTTTATTTATCCCTAAGTTGGGAATATTAAGCCACAAAAATGAAGGTGTGGAGGATATCTCAACAAACTCTCTTTTGGCAAATGAGGATGAGCATTCTATTTGCAACCAAAGGTTTGAGGATGAACATTCTATTTTTAGACAAAGGTATGATAATGATCACTCTATTTGCATCCAAATTTATGAAAATATTATAGATTTTCTTATACCTATGTCACTAAAAAAATTATGTCATCATGGAAAGCATGCAAAAAGGGGTGATAGAGTAAGGGATACAACTTGCAGTATAGGGCATGAGGACTCTTTGATACAAGTTCCAAATTGTTATTTCATATGGGATCTATTTAGTATCTTGAGGGTAAAATTAGATAGGTACATTGATATTATTATTGTGTTTTCCATGTCTTTCATTGGGAATGAAGGTAAGTTCATGAGTAATCACTTAGAGTTTATTGTGTTTCTTAACTGCATTGTGAAAGATCAATGTTCAGGGTTTATAAATCACTTGTGGGAGCCAAGTACCATAATTTAAGATAGGATCATGAGTGATGGAAAAATGGATATTATCCTTACAATAAACTTTATGTTAGATACCAGTAATAAAATTAAGTGTTTTTTTTATGTCCAATATGTTGTGACTAAGTTTGTTATGGTGATTTGGGTATTACAAGAAAATTGAAGGACTCATGAAGGAAGAGACACTACAAATTCTTAACATTAAGAAGGCAAGACAATTAGTCATTATTTTTGGTAAACAAGAGATTTTAAAAGACCTTTATATCATGAGTCTTGAAAGAATCAACAAAACATAGATCTTACATGGTGCGTATTTTATGAGAGAACTCATTATGGAGTTGGAATCTAAGAAAGAGAAGTTTTTAGTCACTTGTTGGAGGAGTTTTCAACCCAGGGAAGATGAGGTATTAAATCATGATTTCATTCATTTTGATGATATTATGATCTCCAAAAAGACTTGGGTGTATGAAGGAGAACTCAAGAAGGATGTGAAACCATAAGATGGATACATTCTTCTTAGCATCAAGAAGGAAAATATTTAGGTTTGTTTAAAGTTATGGGATCTAGGTCCTAGTTTGAGACACTTATTTATAAAGTTTGAAATATATCCTATGGCTGATAGGACACTCACCACATTTTAGAGAGGTGAAAATGAAAAAAGGATAATACTTGAGGCAAATGAGTTTGAAGGCCCTAAGGTCATTATTATAGAGAGACTCACTATTTCATTCACCAAAATGACCTAATAGCTCAACATATCCATGGGTGATCATGATATGAATATTAAAGTGGTGAAACAAACACATGATAGGAATCTATTGATATTTATTTGGAATCCTAGTATAGGATGTAGATTACATGGGCCCTATAGTTGGATGTAACACCTTGGCACAATGATTCTTAAGCATCATGGTTTGTAATTGCTTGAGGATAAATAATTTTGGGAAGGGAGGATTTTTCATGTCCCATTTTTAATAAATTGGATGTTTTGGGAAAAATTGGAAAATTCAAACATTTATTTGACACTATTCACAATCACTATTCACACATGCACTATTCATGTATTACTATTCACTATCATTATTCATGATGATGTGGTAGGTGATGTAGATGATGTATCCAATGATGTAGTATAGTGTTGAGGTGGAATTTAGATGATGTGGCATGGCCCATAAAGAATATTTCATGGGAAAAGGTTGATTTGAAAGAGTGGGGCATAGCTTACACTAGAGGATAGGTTTCTTGTCCTTAAGTGACTCACATGTGCTTGATCTCACATGTGTGAGAGTGGGCCACCTTCCTTGGGATGACCCTTGGTTTTATTATTTGATAATTAGTCAAAAATTATTGAAGACTTATCTTCGAATCTTATGTGCACATGGGGAAGAAGATAAGAGTTCACTATTCTAGACTTGTCTCACGTGTGGAAGTGGGGTGCCATTTTTAGGGTCACATGGAAGGTCAGATAAAAATAAAAAATATGGAATAATCATGAGATATACCTTTTCATAATTTTCATATGGGTACAATCACCACACTATTTCTCACATGAGTGAAGGTGGGGCACCAAAGTTGGACTCACATGGGGTGGCTAATCTTATCTCTCTTGATGCTCTCCTTTTTGACTAACTTACATTTCAAGACAAACATTTCACATGGAGATATTATGATTGGCATGAAGGATGTAAAAATTTTCCTCCACATGAATATTCTCTCTCCTCGCCTCTATTCTTCTTGTAAATTCTATAAGTAGGATCTTTTTCCTTTGTAAAGTCATCTTTTGTTAAATCATAAACCCCCATTTTTAGAGCTTGAACCTCATGTTCAGTTTCATCCTATCCTAAAATGAAAACTATTGGAGTGTAGATATATAATGTAGAGGTTTATGATAAAATACTCAAACTCACCATTCTTGTCTCTAAATTTTTTCATTGATCACAACTACCAATGATTTGCTTGGTCCTTAAACTTCAATTCTCAACATTAGTCTTTGACCTTCACTTTAGACAAGCTCTTCAAGGCTTAAAAAGATAAATATTGTTATATCATTCATGAAAAAACCCTACCTTCTTGGATAGCCTTACCTAATCACAATACACTTTTATCAATAACTTTAAACCTCTATTTCACTCTCTATCATCTATTGACACACCTCAGATTCAATAGTGAGCCAACTCCCTTATAGCTTTTTTTCACAAATATCTTTGGTTATGACATTATAAAAGTCATATAAAGGATATAAAACCATATTTAGATACCCTCTATCTTTTTACTTCTTCCCATGAATTTTTCTCAATTAACTCTTTGTGTAAACACTAATTCCTTTGTAAGTTCTTAGCCAACTAGGACTTGTAGCCCTCCATACACTTTCTTAGTCACCAAATCATATGGAACCTAACTTAAACCTATTAAATCCTTTTCCTCTTGTAAAAAAATGTATTATTACAAATTTTGGTTATTTTCCAATGGTTAGAACTAAACTTATTGGGGTTTTTGTTTCTAAACCCTAGTTAGTTGACTATAGTGGTCGAAAGGGGTCCAGACTAAATATCTTTAGTTTGGGAGCATATCAAACCAATTTAAAACATTAAAAATGTATTTATTAATAATTTACACCTTTCCAAATGGTTAATAAACCTTTTTTAATCTTGTCATGGTTATAATAAGGCAAAACACAAAATTTTGTGTCCTAGTGTAGGACTATTAAGGTGTTCGTAGTTTGTTTATATTAAAAAGGTTCCAAGAATTCAAAATGGCTATTCTTATGACTTTTTATCCTTTCACACATATTCAAACTTAATCAACCCAATAACCATACTCTTTCTCCAACACATACACACTCATTTCTTTTGAAAGTAGCTACTGAGAGGGGGGTGAATTAGTATACAACAATGCACATTCAATTCCAAAACCATTCCATGATTCATCAACTTGATCTAAAAACATAAACATGAAATCATGTACATTAAAATCATGAAAAAAATCATACATCACATCGACACAACATCTGCATGGGAAACCCTTTTGGGGGATAAAACCCACTAAACCCTACAAGATGAACTATAGTCATATAATGACAAGATCCAATTTAGACTAGTTATAACTGATTAAGGAACTACCATCCCTTATTTTAGTGAGACTAAAATCCCACAAGGAGATACTACACATGTCTATCTAATCATCCATAACAACTAGACCTTTAGCAAGTTTCACCTTACAAGGAGGATACAACCCCCTAGATGTTGAGCAACCACAATAACACCTATAAACATCTCCACCTTTGAACTAATGTCTTCAACACCTAATGATGGACCTCTAATTATCACTCTTCACCTTCACTCTTTCATCCAAATTTCCCTATTTTCCAAATAAAATTAAATACTTGAGCCAACACATAATTATCAATTAGGAAACATTACATATCCCAACTAACCCCTCTCTTTGACCCTTCACTCACACTCACTTTAGTACACCTTCTCAATGAATCTAAAGCCACCTTTTGGATCACTCTAAACTCTTCAACAAAAACTCAATCACTATATTGACAACATTACTAGGTGGTCATACACATAGTCCACACTTTGATCTACCTCTCAAATCAACCACAAAGCTCACATAAACACCATCTATCCTTCACTCATTCTCAAGAAATCTAAAACATCCTTTTGGATCAACCTAGACCTTTTCAATCATCCTCAAAATGTAAGAGAATTTATTATACCATCATAATTATGACCTATATGTCATACACATAGTCCTTAGTATGGTATGTTCATCACCCTAAGCATTGGGCACACTCACTCTCTTCTCTTATTCTCTTCAATGAATATTGCTCACACACTAGCCTAGAAACCATTTCCTTTAATTTCTCTATATATAGATTCTTTATGATAAATAACTTATTAGTCAACCATTAGACTTGTCTTAAACCTTACAACTTATCTCACATCAAGACACAACTCAAAACAATCTTCATAGGTTGGCCATAGCATCTATGGGTCACCCTTAAGTAGTTATACCTTTCAATTAGGCCCTTGTAGCTCTTATAAGTCTCATGGAGACATATTCACCAATTTATCACTTCATTGAGAAAATAAAGAACACATTACCACTTAAAAATACATGGGTCCATGCCTTATGTCCCCTTTAACACCCTCAAATGATCATATTCATCTTTACACTTTTTTGTGCAAGCTCAATCAACTCAAACAATATCCTTGTTCATAAGGACACCATGAATGAACACATAGTCAACTTATTAATCTTTGTTCATACTGAATATCCATTATTCAAGATTTTAAATGCCACATAGATCATCCATAAGCATTCTAAAACACTTTCTAATAGATAATTCATTATGATACATCCAAACAACAACAAAACAAGCTTGAACAACCTTCTTAGGTCATTTGCAAAACACATTCAATCACATAGTCAACTTTGGAGCTTAATATCTTTGTATATACATACATTCAAACCTCCTAATAACATTTTATGGATGCATCATGGATTCCTTTTCAAAGTTTATTTTTATAGCACCAACAAATTCATCTTGGATAAAAATTTATGGACAAAATATAGAGCACTACTTTTCCTTTGCAAATTCAAATATTCAAATCCCAATGGTCACAATTACACTTTGAAAACCTTGTCCTCATATCATGTTCTCACATCTTAGATTAAACATGCACCATCGATCTTCCTTGAAGTATCTTGACCTTTACCTTTCATCACTCATCATTGAATCTTCATATTGACTATTTGACTTATTGTCCTTTATCAATCTCTTATAGCTCAATCTTTATTTGTGTTAAACATTGGACACCTTGAAATCATCTCGCTCAATATGCACCATTGATCTATATATTTATGAACATCCACTCACCATTAAATCTTAGAAGAATCTTGATCTTTACCTCTTCTCAATGTTAAACTTCAAACACTTGTCCTCGTCTTGTTGCTTCCTCACATCTTGGAATAAACATGTTCCATTGATACTTTTGTAAAGAGTAACTTTGTTAACCAATGAACACTTTAAATCATTTGACTCAACATGCACCATAGATCTTCATTATATGATCACCCACAAGCCATTAGATCTCCATCTAGTCCTAATCTTTAACATAAAGTAAAATAGAATAAGTATGGAGACCATTATTATTTTCCTACAAGGCCAACTTTGCATAGTCAAATCTTTTACCTTTCTCACTCGCATGTTCTCAAATTTGAGCCATATAACATAGGCAAAATATAGAACAAACCAATATGACCATTTATTCCTAAAACATACACATGTATGAGATATACCATCACCAAACTACTTACTCATCTATTTAGCCATATGAATTTGAGCTCAGGTTCATTTTTCATCATTGATATTCAATGTGATGAAATGTGGACCATTAGATCTACCTTTGCAAACTGACTAAGTGTTGAAACTTAGTGTGCTTTTGTTTGAAAGACCAACTTTGCACCTTAATAAATTTGGTTATGCTTAGTTTCATGATATAAAAATTGAACCACGTGATCTCCTCACATATGATAATCTATCCATATATCTATCAGCTCCTATAACCTCACATGCATGAGATATTATGACATCAAAATATCTCCTCAGATTTTTCTGCTATAGACCCATTTATGCCTAGATGAATAAAATGAAGAACTAGGTGAATTACACTTATGAACATAATCTCTCTAATCATCCTTGACCACTAATAGGACCCCTTTCACATGCTCAATACTTTAGAATCATCCCTAATCATCTCAAACCATGCCAAAATTGAAGATCAAACAAGCATACTTCAAGCATACTAGGACAAACACATTTCACACTTTGTCATTGTCACTTAGACTATCAAGGCACTTCATCCACTCACTTGGACACCTCCATGACATCATTGAAAACTCTCCAACAATTTCTTGGTATTTTATTGATTAAAATAAGGGTTTTTGACTATGTACATAGGGTTCTACCTTCAGGCTGACTATGCATTGAACTTTGTCAATTGTTGTATGTTTAAACATAATTACCTATTTTTTAACTAAGAATGATTCTCCATATATATTATCTCAAATATAAAAATGTCTCTCTTGATACAAATACTTCAAGAACATTTAAACCACACACACTTTGACTGTCACAGTCACATCATGAATTCCTCTTCAAGAACTTTTCTCTAGAGTCTTTCTTTTAAGAATATATCAGCTATCAACATGAAAATTATTATGATTTATATATACCTTTTATATGATTAAATCAACATTGTTTATTATTCAAATATTCATAAACTCCATCAAACCCTTCTCTTATCTGACTGTAATCTCATTCTCCTTTTAGACTGTCACCCTGTGTTCTTTGACCAATACCTGAAACAACATCAAGAATGCTCTATATATAAATTTAATAAATTTATAACAAAATATTTAATTAATAAAAAATCATTTACCTAACATTATAGAGTACACATTCATAAAATGACTCTTCTTTATTTATATTAACTATTACATTTGTAATCCATGAATGGACTCTACCACCTTCTTGGAGAGTTATATTCTTTATTAGTTTTTTCACTCTCATTCTTGGAAATATCTCTACCTTCCTCCTACTCTCCTCTCTTCTTATAACTCCATTCTCATCCAACATCTACGTTGGTTTTGGTAGTTACAACTAAAACTCTCTTACATTGGCCAACTCAATGTATGATTAGCGGTTACATTTTTAACATGACTCTTGATTTTCACCACCTTAATGACTTAGAGATATTATGTCTTAAAAAACTCTTTTCATGACCTCGTGTACCTTTTTTAAAACACTCTCTCACGTAACCACCTCATACATGCCCATCATCCTTAAATACTTAGTTCTAGAATTTGAATTTTCAAACTTACACTTTTGGAGGGAAAACTCTAATACATTCAAAACACACCCTTGATGACTCAAGATGAATCTAAAGAAAAAAAATGGACCCTATATTATCCTTCACACACTTTTACATCCCAAAATAGATCATTTGTGACCCATAACTAGCACATATCACTTCAACAACTAAAAATTATGTTTTGCTTATTAGATGCTCATGCATAATACTCCCTAGGAGGGAGAACGTCTAGTGTTAAAATCTTCTTTATTTCCTTTCAATTCATTCTTTTAGGATCTTCCATTCTCACCTTAATATATATCCTCATTTATTGTTCTTTTATTCTCATTACACTCTTGTATTTGTGCTTCTTTTCTTTGTCTATCTTCCTTAATAACTCATCCTCTACCTCTATGAGGTGTACCACCTATTAAAACTCTATGTTATCTACATTTTCTATATTTTTTAACTTAATTTTTCATTCATAATACTCTACTTCTAACAATGATTCTCACTCTTCATTCTTACTTTTGTTCCATGGCTTCTTTCTTCATTGATCTCTCTTTGTTCATGCTTCCTTAGTTTTCTTTGATCCTTTATAATGTTGGTTCTTTTTTCTAATGGCCTCATAGGCATCTATATATTTATCATGTATTAAATAAGGCTTTCTTTTTCTACCTTTTCATTACACCTCTCCAACTCTTTATATGTCTTCACACAACTTTGTTCATCTTGAAAAGATAAATTCTTAACCAATTCTCTTTCATCATGTTGCAATATGGTTTGGCATATTCTTATCTTTCCATCATCATAAAAATCAACTAACAACTCAATTATAACTTCACCCATGGAATACATTACCTTTTGAACTTTCTCATGCTTTAATTGTTTGCTTTCGAGTTTACTTGCTTGTAGCTTTGCTTCCTCAAATCCTTGTGCCTCACTATGTTGCTCATTCATCTTTGTGTCCTCATCATCATGTTTTCCTATATTATTTTATCTAATTTTTGCCTAATCTACCCATAATTATGCTATAATCAACTCATTAGACTCTATACTCAACGTTCCTTGGTTTGTCACCTTACTTTCATCATCTTGTACCAATTTGTGTCCATCTCTTGGGCTAAAAATCATCATTTGCTTATGATTTTATGTTGTTATATAACCTAAAAATTCATCTTGATCTCCTTGAGCATCTTGATCCATAACCTATCTTTGGACTCTCTCTCTCTCTCATGAGAGCCAAATCAATCTCCTACTTCTGCTACATATCATTTTTGTTAATCACTCTATGAGGTGCTTCATCTTCATCTTTAATTTTCACAAGTCTATCCATCAATTCCATTGTTCTCTATAGAAATGATCTTCATTATTTAAATTATCTGTATATGCATCATAAAAAATAACTGTTGACCAAATTTTGGCACTTTAGGCAAAATTGGGCATCCCTATTTGAAAACTTAGCAACGTAAGTCTATACCTTTGGCTAGGTCCACTATGTAGGTTGCATTCATCATAAGTTTTATATACAAATCCCATAATAAATGCACATGTCCAATTATTTTGAAAAGTTTAGTTTTGGTCTTTTGTTAAGCCTTTGCATAGTAATCCTTTTGAGTCTTTTGTTTTTGACTAAAGCATTATTTTTTTCATTCGACCAAAGTACAAAATTATTTTAGACAACTGTTTGAGACAAATTTCATAAAGATAAAGACTAATTAATTTGGGAAAATTATTTGAACAATTTTCTCGAAGGACCTTTTCAGGCTAAGGGATCATTTTCAACATTTTTGGAGGGTAGTTTACAAGTTTTGAAGGGAACTTCTATAGGAAATGGTCCACTTCATTCTTTTTGAAGGATACTTTTAAAAAAGAAATTGAGCAACTTTCTTGAAGGGCACTTCAGAAAAAAGTCATCTTCAACTTTTCCAAAGGGCACTTCAATTTTTTTGAATGGAATTTGTAGGACGACTGAAAGGTACTTTATAAAAAATTTGAAGGGCACTTCAACTTTCCTGAAGGGGAATTTTTAGAAATCCAAAAGGATACAAAAATTCTAAAAGATTGCTTTCATAGGAAGGTGGATCAAAGAGAAGTTTTGAAAGGATACTTCTCAAGCCAAAGGGGTCATTTGCAAGATTTTGAAAAGAGTCAATTCCTTAGAGACATGGCCTAGACACATTTTTCCAAGAAGGCACTTTTAGAAAAAGCCTAAAATATTGTTCAAAATAAATTGTGTGTGGAATTGTCTAAAGGAAAAGTCTAAGGAATAAATTCTTTTAGGAGAAGTTTAAGGGAAATAAGAAGCTTGAGGGAAACAAAAGTCTAAAGAAAATACCTAAAGGATGATGGCCCAAAAAATGTTAATTTAAAACTATGGAAAATAACTATTAGAGTAAAAAATCTTGGCATGAACCTGAGGGAAAATGTGGAAGTAACAAATGGTAAGATCCTAAGCATCTGGCATAGACAAAACAATCAAAGAATAGACAGGTCAATGGTTCAGGTAATTTTTTGGTAGCTGATCAAATCAAAGAGCTTTCATAAAATTGACAAACATAAGTGTCTAGAGGATGGCTAGCAGTTAAGAGAAACATTTTCTATCATAATGAGTTCTATTTCCCTTGAATAGTGCTATGTGTTGACTCTCTTGTTTTCAATTTCAAACATTCATGGATGGTCTCTAATGGAGGTAATTTCTTATGCTAATTCTAAAGATTTTATACCACTTTTCACCATTCTTATGACTTGTTTTGGACAATTAGACCTCTATGATATGGCATAGATCACCCCACACCTCTGTCACATGAAAATGTAATTTATTCTCTCAAGGTGACACATGTCCAAGTGACCCTTGGAATTCCTTTGCTTATTCTTACTCTCAAAGCTATAAATATGCATTCTCTTGGCTCATTTGAGTAGCCTCCACTAGGTATTGGGGAAAATATAGCTATATTTGTACTTAAAAGACTCTTGAAGAAATAATACAAGTTTTTGCCACTCATGTGTTGTACTATTGAGTATTGGTTCAAATCCTATTGTTCTTGTTTAGTGAGAGGTCATCTTTCCTAACATGTCATCTTCAGTTACCTACCAAATGTGCAGAAAGAGTGTTGTTATAGGTCCTTGTTAGTATTATTTTCTTAGTGTATAGAGGTTTTATAAGTGGTTTATGACTGTATTCCTTATTGGAATCATCTATTCCCTCCTAAATTTTGAATGCCTTCTTGAATCTAACATGTGACATGTTGATGTGATAATGCACAAGGAGTTATGATTTTTGAGTGAGAAAATTTTTATTAGTCTTTAAGTAGCATATTTTTAGTCAAATTAGAGGAAATAAACATTGGTGCATCACCTTTTTGGTTTCTTAGTTATTTTCTTGAACCCTTTTCATATACAAATTGATAGGTTAGAGAGTGTTTTAAAGAATTACATCAAGGGAACTAGCCCTACTAGAGATTCATCTCAATAATATTATCACCCATAGTAACAGATATGTTTCCATTGTGACACTTGGATGACAAGAGCTAAGCATCTTCTCAAGGGTGAGAATCCAAATGTCAATAGTTTTTGGAATGCCTGATGAGATTTCTAAGTCCTATAAGATTATTCAAGATTGGTGTTGGTCTTGGAATAAGTGAAGTTGAAGGAAACATCTACATTCAATTCCTAGTGACTCCATTGAAGAATTAAAGTCTTTGGTTGATGATCAATCCTATTTTCCATGAAAAAGGTGGAAACTAGATCTACTACTAAAGAGACACTTTTTGAGTTTGTGCAAGTACATCCATACTCCACTAAAAGGTTTAGGTTTATAAACAATCATCCTTACAAAAGCTTCTAAGTTTGTGTTACATTTCATTCCTAACATCTATAGTGATCATTATAATATGGATATAAGACAACCTTTTATGCCTTTCACTGGGGCATCTCTCTTGCATCTTACCCAATATGATCAAATTCCAAGAGTAGCCCTCAAAAGTGTTCCATCTTTTAGTGGGGATGGTCCTATTACTGGCATTGATCACATTAGGAATATAGAAAACTTTTGTAATATTCACAACATCACCCAAGAAAATGTAGCTATTAGGTTATTGGCCTTGTCTTTCAAAGGAAAAGTTTGGATTGGTATGGGAACCTACATGTAAATATTATTGGCTCATGGGATGAGTTGGGAGATCTATTGACTAATAGGTTTGGATAAAAGAGTGATCACCGATCTCTAGCTAAGTAATTGAACTTAATTAATAGGGCACCACATGAATTCATGAAAGACTTTAATACTAGGTTACAAAAAACATGGGATAGGATCCCATCTCTTGTGAGGCCTACACCAAACTACGCATTTTTGTATTACCTAAAGGCATTAAACAGTGGTGTTTCCATGATGATTCAATCTATGGGGGGAATACACTCCCTATTGCCTATGACATAGCTATAAATTCAAAAAATTGTCTTTTCCAAGTAGGGAAGATAGTTTGTAGACCCCCAATGCCTTTGTTCCCTGATTTACAACCTCATAATCAAGTTGCATTGCCTACATTAGCTCCTTTGCCTAGTCATGAAAAATCTTCTATAATTCATTCCAATGAAATCAATGAGGTAAAAATTTTGTTTTAAAGTTTTACCAATGAATTTTTTCCCTTAAGAGGCAACAAGCTCAAGGTTATGGACCATATCAGACTTATAACCAATTTGGACAAATCAATAGACCTCCCTTTCAAAATAATGTGCTTAGACAAGGTCAAATCACCCAAGTTAGGCCTTATCAAAGATATAATCCAAATGCTCCCTCATCTTCTAAATCCCTTATTCCCACCCAAAATAATATTTTTCAAGAACAACCATGCTACCCTTCTTTTGAGCAAATTCAAAAATAAGTTATTTATGCAAATGAGATGCGTAACCAAACCATGACAATGCAAGGAAATCAAGTACCACAAGTTCCAAGTTATGATATGTCAATACAACATGGGATGGAATATGGTCAATTAAAATCTAATTATACTCTCATTAATCACTTGGAGGGAGATTTTTGTGCCATCAATTACTTATAAAATTTAAACAACATCAATGCTAGTGTGGCTACCAACACTAAATCAAAAAAGAGGGATGTGGATGAAGTTTAAGGACCCAATCAAGGACCTATTTTGACCCCTAAATCATATCCTATGGTAATTGGTTCTAATATAGATCCTAAAGTGCAAAAAAATTAGAGTATTCCAAATTTTAAGCTAGCTCTTACACAAGCTACTTCAAAAGGTGTTGGTGCTCCTAAAGATTTGCCTAAAGTGAAAAATCTTTCTATCAATGTCATGGACCAGATGAATAAGCTTTAGATTAATATCTCATCATGGGAATCCTTGAAAATTCTAGGTAAAAAATATATAATTCAAAATTAACTACATGAATTGGGTAAGCAAGTTGGCCCACCTAGACATGACAATGTGGTCTTAGAAAATAGAACCCAATCAATTGATGGTCAAGTAACAAAAAAAAAGACTCCTCCATTTTATCTCTCTATAACCATTGGTGATTTATTTGTATATAATTTCATTATAGATAGTGGGGCTATCACTTTAGTTATACCCAAATGTATAGCTAATAAACTAGGCTTAAAGTATGAGCCAATGACTAAGGGAGTCTTACAATCGAATGGATCACTAGCCAAGACTTTAGGGATAGTAAAAAATGTGAATTTGATACTTCATGATTGTCCTAATTTTTATATTCCTCATGATGTTGTGGTTTTATATTACCCCCATACTTTTCCCTTTTCTTGTCAAGAGATTTTACAGCTAAAATAGGTAGGTACTTGGCAGTTAATTGGTCCTACATGGTGTTTAGAACAAAGTATGACACTAAGGTGAAGATTGACTCTGAACCTATTTACAAAGATCACTTAGAAACATACTCACATAAGGTGGTAAATTTTATCTATGACATCATTGATGAAGAGGAGCTTCACATTGACCAATCTCCATCATCTTCCCTTGAGGGAGTTTCTGATTTGTTCCTAAATGAGTAGGGAAATCAACACTATGAACATAATCCTTACAAGTTTATTCAGGAATTTGGTCTTGGGGTATATTATATACATGAGAAGGACTCTTTCAGTCCCAATGTGATGAAGTCATGTGAATATGTGAATGTCTTGTGGAAGCTCTTCTTTGATGGGTTTAGAAGTAAGATTGGGGAAGATGGTGGAGCAATGTTGGTTTCACCTTCCAAAGAGAAGTATTATTCAACCTTTAGACTTTAGTTCTCATGAACTTGTAATGTGGTAAAGTATGAGGCCCTTATCCATGGCCTTTAATGGGCTATAAAAAGAGGATTTAAGGAACTACAAGTGTATGGAGATAGTGAGCTTGTTGTGAATCAAGTTAGAGGGCAAAATTTGATAAAAAAACTCTTTACTTAAGTCCTATAAGCATAGAGTGTCAGATCTTGTGGAAGATTTCAAAGCTGTCACATCACTTATATTTAAAGAGAAGATAACAATCATGATGATAGGTTGGCAGCAATTGGATCTCAATTTGATGTTCTAAAAGGGATAAAAGAAGATAAGAACCAACCTCATCTAAAAATGATTTTAAAGCCCTTAATACTAGACGATGTCACTAATTGGTAGGTGTTTGATATTAATCATCAAATAACCCTATTTATACAATAATAAACTAAGTTTTCTTCCAATAATTAGTATAAACTATAGTAACAATATGGAGGGAAGATTATGTAATTAATGTCTTAAAAACTCCCTAAAGGCTTAGTCACTCTTCAAAGCATATTCAATGATGATAACTAGCTAAAGAAAGAGAAGATGAGCATATCTACCAAGTACGAAAACTATGAGAAGGTTCATATCTTCAAAGATAAGTTACTTGGACTTGGGAAGGTATCTACAAGTCAAGAGAAGCCTTCTTTCATTAAATTATGCAAAGAATTTTTTGATGTCTTTGCATGGGAGTATAGAGATTTAAAAGTTTTTGATCTAAATCTAACTCAGAATATTATAGAGTTAGATTAGAATGCTAATCCTATTAAGCAAAGGCAAAGGCCAATCAATCCCAATATTGAGCCTCTCATAAGGAAATAAATCACCAAATTGATTGAGTCCAAAATCGTCTTTACCATTAAGCATTCATCTTGGTTGGCAAACCTAGTTCCTATTAGGAAAAATAATGGAGAGATAAGGTTGTGTGTTGATTTTAGAGACTTAAATATGTTTTATTTTAATGATCATTACCCACTCCCTTACATGGAACAAATCTTGTAAGTTATGGCTGGTAGTGAAAGGATTTCTCTCCTTGATGGGTATTCTAGGTATAATCAGATTCTGGTGAAAGTGACCAATACAAGACACCCTTCACCACCAAATGGGGTACATTTGTATATAGAAATATTCCTTTTGGATTTTCAAATTCTAGGGATAATTTTCAACATTTAATGGATATGGATTTTCAAGGACTGATCAATGACATTGTATTGGTATATCTTGATGATGTGATAATTTTCTCCAAAGAAGCAAAAGATCATTTAAAGCACCTAAGGTAGATTTTTGAAAGGTGTAGAGAGTTTGGAGTCTTTATAAACCTAAATAAGTGTTTGTTTTCTATCCATGAAGGTAATCTCTTAGGACATATTCTCTCCAAGAAAGGCTTATCCATTGATCAAGAAAGGGTGAATGCCATCTTGGCATTGTCTTTGCCTAAACAGAAGAAGGGTTTACAAAGCTTCTTTAGTAAGATAAATTTCATTAGGAGATTCATTTCTAACTTTGATAATTTGTTCAAAAATTTAACATCTATGCTAAGGAAGGATGAGATATTCACTTGTACAAGAAGGAGAAAGGAAAGTTTTGAGGAAATCAAAGAAGCCATTGCCCAAGCCCCTACTCTTGCAAGTCCAAACTTCTCTAAGGAACTCAATTTGTACACTTTTGGGAATGAAGAGGTGATTTTTTCCATGCTTACCCAAGAAAATTATGATAATTCATAACAACCTATTGGCTTTTTTAGTCAAGTTTTGGAGGGGTATGAGGTAAAGTATACTTATGTTGAGAAATAAGTGCTTTCAATTGTTAGGAGCTTGAAAAAATTTAGACACGTGATATAAAATAATAATATTCACATATTTTTGCCTCATCCTAGTGTAAAGGAATTTCTATTGAGAACATATTTTAATGATAAAAGGGCAGGTTGGATCATCAAAGTGATGGAGTATGATGGGGAGATCAAAATAACCAAGCTAGTGAAGAGAAAAGGACTATGTGAAAATCTTGCTTTAGACTTAAAATAGTAAATGAAGGTTGTTTTGGCACTCCATGATGGAACTAAAACATTTTTACATTCAAACATGAAGATTTAGACACAATACATGATTCATTTCCTTCAAACTGGTGAGTGTCCACAAGGTCTTGATAGAGCTATAAGAAGGTGTTATAGGTTACAATCCATTCCCTATGTACTTGTTGATGGAGTGATATTTAGGAATGAATCTTTAGGTGTGTTATTGAGGTGTATTTGTTTGTATCAGATTTATAAAGTATTTTATGAGTTTTATGATGGGCCAGCTGGTGATCAATTTGCTCTAAGAACTATAGCTACTAAAATTATGAGGGTTGGTTACTTTTGGCCTAGCTTGTTCAAAGACACCCATGCTTGGGTAAGAAAATGCTAAAAGTGTGATATTTTTGATGGAAAACAAAATCTTAGTTCCTTACCTCTTCAACCCTTCATGGAATGGGGTTTAGACTTGATAGGTCTAATCCATCCTCCTTCTAGTGCTGGCCACAAATGGGTGTTGATTACCACTGACTAATTTACAAGATGGGTGGAGGTTGTATCTCTAAAGGAGGATAATGAAATTTTAGTCCTTGACTTATATGAAGGTATAGTAACAAGGTTTAGATCTCCTTAAATAATTATTTTAGATAATGCATTAGCTTTTCTAGGATCAAGGACAAGTGAATGGGCTTTGAAACATGGCATCTATCTTAGAACCTTCTCCAACTAGTAACCCTAAGGTAATGGACTAGCTAAGTCCACAAACAAGAACTTAATTAGGATCATTAAGAGGACAATGGAAGAAAATCAAATAACCTGGCATGCCAAGCTAAAGATAACCCTTTAAATTGATAGGATTACACCAAAGAAAGCAATTAAAAACTCTCCCTATACACTTGTCTATGGAAAGGAAGATAGACTTCCTATCTCACTTGAGTTACCAGATTTAGATCTTACCTATCATATACAATTGATGGAGAATGATAGCATGGAGGTCAGGGTATGTGAGTTAATGGAGCTTGAGGAGGCAAGAAATCAAGCTATGCACACCATGACAACTCACCAAGAGAAAACAAAGAATTATTTTGACAATAAATCCATGCCAAGGAGTTTCAAAGGAGACATTATCCTAAAATGGGATGAATATAGGGCCAAGCTTGGAAGACACACAAATTTTGATGCTTTGTGGAGTGGCCCATATATTATCACATAGTGCAAATAACATAATGCTTTCCAACTCTCAAAGTTGGATGGAGAGGAGCTGCATATCTTAGTCAATGGGATATATCTAAAGCATTGTCACTAAGGTTATCCTTTTCCATTATACATAGTTTCCTACTTTTTTGTATTCCTTAAGTGGTTATTCACATGTGTGAGTTGTCTTATGTCTTGTTTTGCTTTATGTCTTGTTTTTTTTGTTCTTATTATGTGTTGTGTCTTGTAGTGTGGGTTTTCCTTCTAATTTGGTGTTTTGTTCAAGGTTTTGAGTCATGGCCAATGTTTACTTATTTGAGTGTCCTTAGATGACTCCATGCCCAATGGATTAATTTGGCTATTGGTCTAGTCAGTATAGCAGGAATAATACCCCTATGAGTCACTAATTTGTTGACCAAATTTTATCCCTTTAAGCCAAAATTGGGCACCCCTATTTGAAAACTTAGCCACCTAAGTCGATACCTTTGGCTAGGTCTAGTATGCAGGTTTTATTTCGAAGAAGTGTTCTATACAAATCCTATAGCAAATATAGATGTCCAATTCTTTCAAAAAGTTTGGTTTTGGTCTTTGTTAAGCCTTTGCATATTAATCCCTTTGGGTCTTTTTTTTTTTACTTAAGTGTTATTTTTTTAGAATGTTCATTTGGCCAAAGTGTCAAATTCTTTCAGATAATTTGTCTGAGACAAATTTCTTGAAGATGAAGACTAATTCCTTCAAGAAAATTATCCAAACAATTTCTTTGAAGGACCTTTTCAGGCTAAAGGATCATTTTCAACTTTTTTGAAGGGTAGTTTACAAGTTTCGAAGGGAAATTCTATAGGAAATGGTCCACTTCATTCTTTTTGAAGGATAATTTTTTGAAAAAATATCCTAAGCAACTTTCCTAAAGGGCACTTTGGAAAAAAGTCATCTTCAACTTTTCTGAAGGGCACTTCAGTTTTTACAAAGGGCACTTTAGTTTTTTCCAAATGGAATTTGCAAGAAGGTTGAAAGGTACTTTACAAAAAGTCTGAAGGGCACTTCAACTTTCCCAAAGGGGAATTTTTAGAAAGCTGAAAGGACACTTACAAAAAGTCTAAAAGATTTTTTTTTAGGAAGGTGGACCAAACAAAACTTTTGAAAGGATGCTTCTCAAGCCAAAGGGGTCATTTGTAGGATTTTTAAAAGATTCAATTCCTCAGAGAGATGTCCCAGACACATTTTTTTAAGAAGGCACTTTTAGAAAAATCCTAAAAGATTGTTCAAAAAAAAATTCCATAGAATTGTCTAAAGGAAAAGTTTGAGGAATGAATTATTTTAGGATAAGTTTGAGGGAATCAAGAAGTCTGAGGGAAACAAAATACAAAAGAAAATACTCAAAGGATGATGGCCTACAAAAAGTCAATTTCAAACTATGGAAAATAGTCATTGGAGTCAAAAATCTTGGTATGAACCTAAGGGTACATGTGGAAGTAACAAATGGTAATATCCTAAGCATCTATCACAAACAAAATAATTAAATAATATACAAGTCAATGATTTGGGTCATTGCTAACAATCGACCAAATCAAAGAGATTTTATGAAATTGACAAACACAGGTGTTCAAAGGATGGATAATAGTTAAGAGGAACATTTTATAACTTTCATAATGAGTTCCATTTCCCTCAAATAGTTTTATGTTTTGACTCTCCTATTTTTAGTTTCAAATGTTCATGGATGGTCTTTGATGGAGGCAGTTTCTTATGCTAATTCTAAAGGTTTTATGCCACTTTTCACCATTATCATGACTTGTTTTGGATAAGTAGACCTATATGACATGGAATATCTCACCCCACACCTCTTTCACATGAAAATGTAATTGTTTCTCTCAAGGTGACACATGTTTAAGTGACCCTTTGACTTCCTTTGCTTATTCTTACTGTCAAAGCTATAAATATGCATTCTCTTGACTCATTTGAGTAGTCTCCACTAGTTATTGGGAAAAATATGGATAGATTTGTATTTGAAAGACTCTTGAAGAAATAGTACAAGCTATTTTACCACTCACATGTTGTACTATTGAGTATTGGTTCAAATCTTATTATTCTTGTATAGTGAGAGGTCATCTTTCCTAACATGTCATCTTCGGTTACCTACCAAATGTGAAAAAAGAGTGTTGTTGTAGGTCCTTATTAGTATTATTTTCATAGTGTATAGATGTTTTAGGAGTGGTCTATGACTATATTCCTTCTTAGAATCATTTGTTTCCCTCCTAAATTTTGAATGCCTTCTTGAATCTGACATGTGAAATGTTGATGTGACAATACACAAGGAGTTGTGAGTTTTGTGTGAGAGAAACTTTGTTAGTCTTTAAGTATCATATTTTAAATCAAATAGGAGGAGATAAACATTGGTGCATCACTTTTTTAGTTTCTTAGTTATTTTCTTGAACCCTTTTCATACATTAATTGATAGGTTAGAGAGTGCTTCAAAGAATTTCATCAAGGGAACTAGCCTTACTAGAGATTCATCTCAATAATATTATCACCCACAAAAATAGAGATGTTTCCATTATGCCACTTGGATGAGGAGAGATAAGCATCTCCTCAAGGGTAAAAATATAAGTGTCAATAATAACATTAGAAATAAAATTTTGAGAACACTTATCCTCTTCACACTTGTCATCTTGATCCCTCAGCTACAACATCATCTCTTTGTCTTTGATTGGTTCCACCATGTCTTCTTACTTCTTGATTTTATACATTTCCTCTTTCTTTATGATTTATTGAAATGTACCTACAAGACTATCCTTTTGTACATTTTCTATGTTATTCACAACCCATTTTCTACCTTGCATATGCTTAGAATAAAGTTTTCTTCCTTTTTCATAATTTTCATGCTTCTTGTCTTGATATCATATCATGATAACTTGATGTAACCTTCCCTTTACTTCTTTTCTCTTTACTTGCTCTTGTATTTCACTTTTATTCTTTCCTTGCATGACCTCTTGATTGAGTTTATCCTTATTATTCTCACCAACTGATGCTTTGGGACACTTAGGCACTACATAACCATGCTCTTATACTCTCCTTGAGGATTTTAATTTTCCCTTCACTTTTCTAACATGCATATTAGCTTCTTTCTTCTCATATGTGCAATCAAATTAAAGTCCAAAACATTCATTTACCTCTTTTAAGGATTGTTGCAAGGTTATATTTTTCCTCATGTATTCATGGTTTACATTTGTGTCTTCCTTGTGGGACTATTATCCTACTTTAGCTATAATTCTTGTCAAAGTGTCATATAACTCTTCCTCCATCTCATCCTTAGCATGTTGATAATCTTCATTGTTCATCATGTAGACTTATGTAATATGTATTTTCCATTTGTCATCTTATTTCATTTTGATGGGTGATGTACTTGACCCATTCTTCATAAGCATTAAGGTCTCATTCTTGAACTTCAACCATCTTTCCTTTATACCTGCATACACACACTCAAATGCAATATTAGAATATAAAATAAGAGACCAATAAGTCTCTATGAATACCTCTTTCTTAGACAATCTCCTCTTCTTCTTATATTCTCCCTCAAGTGATTCTCTCGACACTTTTCTCTTCATGTTCTCCTCAATGAGAAATATTTTCTCAACTTTTTTATCATGTTTATCTCTTGGAAACTCTTCCTCCTTCATACCTCTATGGGTTGTACTCTCTTTATTCTTCTTTTCCCTCAATCCATTCATCTTATGCCTTCTATATCTTATAAGCATCTTTAATCACCACTTCACCCTCTTCCTCAAATTAAATCCAAGCCATTGGCTTCCTTAATCCTTAATGATTTTCACCATGATATTTATCTTCTTATAATTCTACCCAAAATCTCTTCTCATATATTTCACTTCTTCTACATCCATATTCTCTCTTTTTCTTCACTTTATAGGCCTACATAGACCTATCTCTTAGAAAGTTTACCTTAGTTCCTCTTAGACATTTATTAATTCCTATTTCTCCTTTTATATTCATTTTTACTAGGACTTCTTATCCCTCTTTAATATCACTTGGATCCCTCTTCTTTTCTTTATTGAGCTTCAACGCTCTTTTCACTCTATCTTCTCTAGTTCTCTTGACTAGTTTCAAGTCCTTCTCATTGGACTTGGGGGATTTAGTTTCTCCCTTCAAAAATAATCAATTTACCTATACTAACCTCAATAGGTCATACATGCATCACTCTTTTCTCCCATAATACCTTTGCAATGTCACTTCATGTATTCCTCATAACTTTCTTTGCCTATCTCAAATCAATAATCTTTAAGAACACAAACCAAAATTGAACCAAGATCATACCTTGATCTAGTAAAAAATGATGTAGAGGTTTATGATAAAATATTAAAACTCACCATTCCTAGCTTTGAACTTGGTCATTGATCACTACTACCAATATTTCATTTGGTCTTTAAACTTCAATGCTCAACAATAATCTTTGACCTTCTCTCTAGGTTTTTAAGCATCCTATACTATATCCCTATTTACCAATCCCATTGGAGTCATTATTATCTATCATTAGACCACCCATAAGTCTCACATTAATTCCCCTAACTCATTTCATTCACTATTCCATCTCTTTTCACTTAACTCACTCACTAACTTCACTCTAGACAAGCTCTTCAAGGCTTTAAAACATCAATCTTGTTATAGGGTTTATGAATAGAACCTGCCTTCTTGGATAACCTTACCTAATAAAAATACACTTGTCTCAATCCCTTTAAACTCTCTTTCACTCTCCATCATCTTTTGACACACGTCAGACTCAATAGTGAGCTAACTCCCTTGTAGCCTTTTTTCACAAATTTCTTTGGTTAGGACATTCTATAAGTCATATAAAGGACCTAAAATCAGATTTATATACTCTATATATTTTTATGTTTCCCATGAATTTTACTCACTTAACTATTTTTGTAAGCTCTACTTCTTGTGTAAGCTCATAACCAATCAGGCCTTTTAGCCCTCCATACACTTGCTTAGTCACTAAATTTGTACCAGACCTTATGGTACCCAAATAAAACATCTTGAATCCTTTTCCTATTTTCAAAATATTTATGATTAAAAATTTGGTTATTTTGAAACAATTAGAATTCAACTTATTGGGGTTTTTGTTTCCAAACCCTAGTTAGTTGACTATAGAGGCTGAGAGGGGT
The DNA here is from genome assembly GCA_037957365.1 of Torreya grandis. NCBI lineage: Eukaryota > Viridiplantae > Streptophyta > Pinopsida > Cupressales > Taxaceae > Torreya > Torreya grandis. Next base: position 2,310,483 of record JARHVA010000118.1, read on the forward strand.
TCAAATTCAATATCTTTAGTTTAAGAGAATATAAAACCAACCTGAGAAATTCCAAAGGTATGTCCTAATAATTTACACATTTAAAAATTGTTAATAAACCTTTTTAAATCTTTTCATGGTTATATTAAGGCAAAACATAGAATTATGGGTCCTAATGTAGGACTGTATAAGGTGTTAGCAGTTTATTCATTTTAGTAAGGTTCCAAGACTTCAATAATGATATTATTATGAATTTTTATCCTTCTAAACATATTAAAATTTAATAAATATAATATAAATAATCTTTCTCCAACACATACACACTCATTTCTTGGCATTTGACTAAGTGAAACAAGGGTTTTTGATTGTATACATAGGGTTCTACCTTCAGGTTGACTGTACATTGAATGTTTATCAATTATTTTATATTCAACCCTATTTAAATATATTTTCACTAATAATTACTCTCCATATATATCATTTAAAATATAAAATTTAATCTCTTGATATAAATACTTCAAGAACATTTAGACCACACATGCTTTTTTGACTATCACAGTCACATTAGGAATTCCTCTTCGAGAAATTTTCTCTAGAGTCTTTATTTTAAGAATATATCAACTATCAACACAAAACTTATTATGATTTTTATATATCATTTATATTATTAAATCAACATTCTTTCTTATGCCAATAGTCATAAACTCTATCAAATCCTTCTCTTGTCTGACTGTAACATCATTCTCCTTTTAGTCTGTCACCCTATATTCTTTGACCAATAACTATAAAAAAATCAAAAATGATCTATCTAAAACTTAAAACTATTTTAAATACAATATTTAATAAATAAAAATTAATTTACCTAGCATGAGAGAGTACATATTGACAAAATGACTCTTCTTTATTCATAAGAATCATCAAATGTTACATTTGTAGTCCATGAATGGACTATGGCACTTTCTTGGAGAGATATAGTATTTATTTATTAGTTTATTCACTCTCCTTGTTGGATATCTCCATACCTTCTTCCTACTCTCCTCTCTTATTACAACTCCATTCTCATCCAACATCTACATTAGTTTTGATAGTTACAACTAAAACTCTCTTACATTGACCAACTCAATGTATGAGTGACAGTTAATTAACATGACACTTGATTTTAATGACATTATTTAATTAGACATATTATGTCTTCAAACACTCTTTTCATGACCTCTTATACCTTTTTAAAAACATTCTCTCACCTAACCTCATATAATATGTCCATAGTCTTTTAATACTTAGTTCTAAAATTTAAATTTTCAAACTTACACTTTTGGAGGGAAAATGCCAATACATTCAAAACACACCCTTGTTAACTCAATATGACTCTAAAGATAACAAATGGACCATATAGGATACTTCACACACTCCTACATCCCAAAATAGATCATTTATGACCCCTAATTAGCACATATCACTACAACTAAAATTCATGTTTTTATTATTAGATGCTCCTACATCAATATCTTGGAGGATGAAAACCCTCATAATATTGATGGTTTTAGTGATGAAATATCCTCCCTATATATTTATGGTGGTTTCACTCATAAATCATAATTGGGCTTCAAAATAGATCTATAATTGTAGTATGTAGAGCGTGTTGTGTGTAACATCTCCAGTGCAATTGTGTGAAGAATTGTGGTGTGTTACAACTCATATTATTTTATCAATGTGTGTGTGTGTGTATTTGTGTTTGTAAGTTTCATATTTTATGTAATATATGTACCTTCTATGATTAAATTTAATATATCATTTGGTAGTGTTCTTTCCATACATATTTAGTTTGAAAGGTTTCTAGATATAGTAGTGAAATTATACATTGTGTACTTTGTTAGATTATTATAAAAATAAGGTGTTCCTAATATATATAAATGTGTGCATGTTAATTAATTTGTGGGTTTTGGGAAAGTATATTATATTTAATTCTAAATGTTGTGTTAAGATTAATATAAGGTGAGTGTATTTATCAATATCCCCATTTGGGGACATTTCATTATGTAATAGATATATTTTAATGTTTGTCTAACTAAAAAAAAGGATTGTAAAATAAGATAATTACTATATTTAGATATTAACTACCTAATTTCTTGACATGTGATTATTGACAATGCTAACACACTAAATAAATGATGGAGGATGGTAAAGATTCAAATGGATTATCTACCCATCTGTAGGGGTATGCATAGTTAACTATTTATACTCAACACATCCTCTTTATTTCCCTAAGCATCCCATCTATTCATCTCTCCTCGATGACACCCTACCTCTCTATATGGATAAAAAACTTATGTTGCAATCACACACTCAATAAAACCCATAAAGTGGTTAATCAAATCAAAATATATTAAATAGATTTGTACGTTGTGATAATAAATCATCTAAATTATAAATGTTAACATCATTTCATTGCTTCAAAATTAATTAGTATATTCCTCATATCATTTGTATCACATTTACTTGAACTTATGCAAATCAATGTCATAACCATGATACTTGGCATTCAATCAATGTCAAATCAATTCCATAAATATTTATATTCATTGTTATCCCAAAATTGTTTAATATAAGGAAAATGTTTATATAATAATTTATTTTGTTCAATATAGTAAAACAATCATATAATCATTTCTTAAAATGTTTTGGAGTATGATTAGATAAGTTTGTATGGTAGGCCATGACATCACAAAATAAGTAAATAATTAATAAAAATCAATGTGACAGTATTTTTTTTGTAATAACATGATCAATCTCAATAGCCATGATAATCCCATCAATAGGATGTGGAGTATACCTTATATCATTTTTAATGTGTAATTTTTATTGTTTACCAAGTCATACTAAACTTTGTAAAGATGTCACTTAATGATACTTGTGAACTAAAGAAGACTTGAGATTGGGCATTAATCATTGAAAACTTTATATGATATTTGGATTTGATTAATGCCAATTTATAGTGAATCCAAACAATGGCTTGGAAAGCAAGACAAAATGTGATGTTGAATTTCAAAATGTGTAAGTAAAAGGATATCATTCTATTAAAATGTGAAACTTCAAAATTATGTAACAAAGAAAAGGGTGAACTAGTCAAGGGTGTTTTTACTTTGTAGGCTCTCAAATATGTTGACCCTAGTCATAAATAGTGAACATGTCCATAAAGGAAGTAACTATGAAGGATTATGTCATTTTTAAAATATGTTGAGAGCAAATTATTGGGGATAATTACTTACTACTACACTATAAGAACAAATGGTTGAAGGTTTCCTATGGATAAAATAAAACATAATCATTTTTGATATATTATGAGGTACATGGTTTATCTCTAAGAATCTGAATAGAACCACCAGTTTTGGCAGGGTGCTAAATCAAGCTACTAAGAGGCTAGAAGGATCAAGGGTTTTATGGGCTAAAAGAGATCTATAGTGGCTATCTGATTTTCCAACTTAAACCAAGCTATAGACAGAATTGAAAACCAAGTTGAGGCTAGCATGAATAGGCACATAAAGTATGCAAATTATTGTAATGGATCTAACCATAGTAAGTGTTGACGAAATTTGACTTTTAGGTCAAATGGGGTTATCCTTAGGTAAAAAATTGAGTTTTAGGTGTTTATGGGATTGATATAGATGTCACAAGTTATTTTATAGGTTAATTAATGTCACTTAATGTTGTACTAGCCTTAGTCATTAGTTATTTTTTTCCCTTTAGTCATTTTAGGGGTCAAAAAAGTGCATTTAATGATTTGTACAAATTTATTGGGAAGAATGAAGGTTATAAAACATTATTTCATGTCTCATGTGTCCCTATAAGTCTTAAGTAACTAACATAACTAAAATATGGTAGGTTATGTATAAGAAAAGGCAATTTTCTTGAAGGAAAAGAAGAGTTTGACACTTGTATAGCTTACTTTGGAAGTGTACCACATGGTAAATGGTTGAGAAGTTCCTCTTTAGCTTCCCTATGCTCAATTCCATGTTTTTTTTGCTTTAGAAGTGTCATTTCTGAGCTAAGACTTTTTTCTCCCTTTTTACCTTTCTTGGCAAGCAGAAGTGACTTACAAGTCTATACTTGGTACGATCAGCACTAGGGGTTTAAAAAAAATGATCTTATGGGTATATATTATATTCTATGTTTTCTATAGATAAATGGTGGATTGAACTTTATGAACCATTTTTAAGAAGTTGACCTTCCAAATATGCCCATTAAGTTATGCATCCCATAGGTTTTACTCTATTTTGAGAAATTATATATGAAATAGTTCTTTATATTGGCTCTAGAATATTCTTATATCTTCCTCAAATGTTTTCCATTGTTTATTTCATGTTTCAAGTCATTTTCATAGTTCAAATAACTCAATTTTCAAGAGGGTGCCATCATGTGAAGTCCAAGTCTATTTTCACTACTTGTAGAATGTTGTATTCTCTAAAAATAGATTTAGGTGAAGGGGATAAAGTCTTTTTAATGTTTTAATTCCATATATACTACCTCATTTTCATGTTTGGCCTCATAATTCCATGTTTGGATTAAGCTTGCAGTCCATAGTCATGCACACAGTTAGCCCTTTATCTACTTTTCACTTGTAGTCACATGTGTAGAACCTTATATCATGATTACATGGGTGTAATGAAGGTTTCAAGGCTCTATTGCATCCTTATTATCATGAAAAAATGATCCAATTTTTTTGGATGCAAAAGAGGGAGTGTGCAGTCATGTATAACTTTTGTATTTATTCTGCCATTGAGATGTGCCTACAGGAGTTTTCAAGTGTTGAAATATGAGATAAAAATCCTTCCTCATTTTCTTAGATCATGATATATTTATTGACTCATTTTAAAATCATGGATAAATTTATAATGTCAAATTGTGTTCACTACCCATCACATTAATCTTACTACCTGTTTGTAAGCAACTTAGTGTGCACCTATAGGTGGCCTAAATAAGGGACTGAGATACTCAATAGAGTTTTAAAACACATAGTGAAGCTTTATTTGGAACCCAAACATGTTGATAAGAGCATGGTATACATGTTAAAAAATTTATATTGATAGATTGAGATGGGAATCACCTTTACATGAGGTTGACTAAGTTTTGAGACCATGTTCCCTAAACTGAGAAAATAGAGGTCCTCAGTGTTTTGTGTATATATTATAGCATGGTTGAAATGACTAAATTGGTAAAACTTGTAGCCTTTATCATTTAAAATATCCATGAAAAATATGGAGGTCAAAAAAATAAGGGAGGATAGTAGTTGAGCTCCCCAAAAGTTACCATTTAGACACTAAACTCCAATAGTGATGTCTATAGGACTCTAATTCAAAATGACCTTGCACCCGAGGTTGATGATTCTAAACCATGCCAACACTTGAAGATAACTCCAAAATGATTCAAATGATCATTCATGTTCTAATTATCATCTATGGACTATTTAATGATATGTTTGGGGTTTATGTTCACCTACAGGCTTGTCCTAGTTTTCAAAATATCCATCTATAGGCAGGGGTATCTTAGTCCAGTAGGGTATGGAATTATGACCCCAAGATAGATACCTCAAATAGCGTTTTGAAGACTGAAAAAGAATTTTATTATTCAAATGGATGTTGTGTGACCTTAGGATAAATTCAAGGAATTTTTTCACACTATAACCAAGCCCTAAGAAGGTAATGTGCACCTACAAGTAGGGGTTACTATTAGAGAATGAAACCATAGTCCAAAAGGCATACTTTGAGAGGTTAAAGTTTATATAAAAGGATGAAAAGAATGAATGGAATAAAAAATTTATTTATAAATTTAATAAGACCCTCAACACCATTCCCAATTCCATATTTCATGGACTGAACACCTAAAAGTGGACCCATGTTTCTACAAACACAGTCACAATGAAACTCAGTTTTGACCGAGTAAAGTGAGTATAAGGGGTATGTAGGAGTTTAGGAGGATGATTTAGGTTTATAAACCCTTGATCATGATCATGAAACTATAATAATTAGAGAAATAATTAAGGAAATAACCCTCAGTCACACAAAATGTAGTCCATATGAACAAAACCCTGCACAGTCATTTCCTTAAGAGCCTGTCTTGGTTTTGGCAAGTTTGAGGGGTCAGATCATGCAATCAAGAGCTGTAATTTTATGGAGGGAATCCTCAACACTTGAATAAATACCTAAAATATCCATACATCTTAATAAAATATGGCGATTAGCCCTTATTTTATCTCAGATAGTGGGAACTCCCCCTTGAACAAGACTAGCAGGTTTTGGGAAAGGGGATGAAGAGTGGTCTTAGGATCTATTTTAGTCTTGATATAGGATATGATAAGTTGAGGAACATGCAGATAGGACTATCAAGCACATTAGGGCCTAAAGGCCAAGTAAATACGTAATCCCATTTGTGACATGAGGTAAGTTCTATAATTAATTTAGACTTGTTTATAAGGATAGAGGAGAGGTGTTTAAGCTATTTAAAGGTAGGGAAACCCACCAAAATCCATTCTAACTCTAAAGTGCAGTTAGGCCTATTAGGCAAGGTCTAAGCCTAATACCAAATGGTAAGTCACTTGAATTTATAGAATAATATGATCACTCCAATTAATTGAAACATGTTTATGGGGTGGATATAAAGGTTTTTAGGCTATTTAGATTCAGGGGAAGCATAAAAGAAGTCATTTTTTGGTCCAAAAGCAACATCAAATTTTTGTAAAAAGGTGACATCAAGTGTCCACATCTTTATTGGTTCTTTTCATGGGACTAAAAAAAGTTCATAGGAATTATAATAGGTATCTAGAAATCATTTTTTGGCATTAGTTTGAAACTCTAATGTCAAACCTTTATGAATGAAGCTTAAGAGGGAAAATAGGCATAAAACCCTTGTTAAACCCTTACAGAGACTTGATGATGCAAATGGAGATATAAATATAATATAATGGCACATTATTATCATGAAACCTATTTTTATTTGTAGAGGACTCACTAAATCTCCCTCCCATGAAAATTAGCTATATGGACTTGTACAGACATTACAAAAATAGGCTATTTTTGACCATTTTGTGTTATGTAGGCCAAAGGAGGATTTTTAACATTAAATAAAGTTTGGGGGGAATTTTTATACTTGTTCTAACTCCATATTTTCATTTAATTCCTTGAATAAACTTTTAAATTTCAAAACCAAGTACTTTAAGTAATCCAATCAAAACTAGCCTATTAGACAATCTAGTGAGAAGGGTGGAAAACTTCAAGTGAGATAATTTTAAGGTATCCCTAATGATTTTATTATAATTTATGGTATTAATATGGGTCATCCACTCCTTCATATGTACTTTCATGAGAAACTAATGCCAATTTTGAAGCCAAGTGTGCAGAGTGCATGAAAGAAGAGTTTTCTGGAGTACAGATGATGATAACTCCTTTCCAATTGATTCTAGAGGACCAATCCTACAATATATGCATGTATAGGAATTTATTATTTCCTTACACTTCATTATAATTATTTTTACTACTCCTAATTAGTTATGAGGTATTCAAATAGGGCCAATCATGAAGGCAATTGTTTTAAACCAACACAAGGAGTTTTATGTCACTTTGTAAGAGTTTTATGCCTTGAATTGACACTTAGGAATATTTAAATTGAATGGTTCATCCCATATCCTCTTATAATTCAAAATTATCACCTTTAATCATCTTAAAAAGTGTCCTTTTGACCCTTGGACTTCTCCTCTCTCTCTCAATTTCTATAAGAACTAGCCATTTTGGCATTATAAGGGATGTTCCACCTGAATATGGTGAAGCCCTGCTCATTTTTCTACCTTTTAATCAGTAATAATACTTATTTTTACCTCTTCCAAAACTTTTCTTAGTTTTTTTATTTATAATGTTTGATTTTGCATAAGTGATAACTCTTCTTTCCTTAGCATGATTGTTTTATTTTATCATCTAGTTATAGTTGGAAATATTCTTCTTGTGGGGAATGTGAAGTGTTCTAGGAAATTTCAAGGATTTATTGAGTTATTATATTTATTATTGCCCTTATAATCTTCTTGTATAGTCATCTTGTCTTTTCACATTAATCCATAACCTCACAATGTAGCATTGATGTGAGAAGATGAAGATTGGAGAAGTGTATGTTTAGTTTGTCCATTGATTTCAAGTGTAATATTCATATGTTTGGAATTAATAAATATATTTGGTGTATCACCTCCCTTATGATATATTTTTTTAATTTATCTCTCTCCCTTTTCAGCCCCCAAGTTAGTTATAATGTGACCCAAAGTGGTACATCAAGGGAGCTAGCCCTATCTAGATATTCACCTCATTACTTAGGCTACCTACCATCCTAGAGGTGTTTCCATTATGCTACTTTGATGAGGAGATATTTTAAATATCCTCAAAGGGTGAAAATTCAAGTGATAATAGTTTTTTTCATGGTTGATGGGCTCTTATTCCAAGAAGTTGAGATATTTTTAGTGTTGTCTCTCAATAATCAGCCTTTAGAGGCATCTATCAAAGCATCAATGGCAACTCCAAAGATAAATTAGTTGGTCAAGCATCCTAAGTTATGCTTTTAATATTTTTATAAATTTCTTTCTTTCTATTCTTTCTTTCATGATGTTTCATGGCTGAATTTGATGTTGATTTTTGTTCTCTACATGTTAGTGAGACATTGCAAGCCTATGCTATTCCCCATCAATATGAACAAGTCCTTGATCAACCTTGTCATTATTCTTACCAAACTCAATATGATCCTCATCAGCTCCAATATGATCCTTGTTATCCCATTTATTAAGTTTATTAATCCTATCAAAATGGATATCAATCCTATGAGCCATGGTATCCCTATAACCCCTCATTTTCCTCCCCATATGGACACTATGTTCTTGGACAACCCTATGTGGATGGGTACCAAGAAACCTATCAAGAAACACCTCTCTATCAATCCAAATATGATCCCTATCCTTCATATTATGATGTCTATCAACCTCAAGAATACTCCTATGAGTCTTCTCATATGAAACCAAATGTTTCCATGAATTATACATAAAGATATCATTGACAAAGTGAAGCTCTTACTCATGTAAATTCTACTCCTAATCAGGCCAAAAATTCACTTCCATATGAGCTTACTAGTGCTTTTCTCTTTTCTAGACCCACTCATAATCCTTCTCTTCCATCCCACAATCCATCTCCAATTCCTTCACCTTCCACTACATCTCATATTCCATCTCTTTCCACCTCACCCCTTCTTGAGAGAGAGCCGATCATAAAATAAGAAAGTGAAGAAGACAAAATTCAATTCATGGATGATTAAGAAGACCTCATGAGTGACTATGAGGAAGATTTTACCTTAGGGACTCCCCTTGGTGAACAAAAAGACAATCCATAAGTTATTTCCTCCATATTTGAAAGAATGTGTGTCTATGGAAAAGATTATAATGCCTTCATATTTGAAGGGATTTCATGTCATTAAGTAAGCTCCAATTATTTCATTTTTGAGGGAATGATTTTCCATGAAGAATGTGGCCAAAAATTTAAGAGAGAGATATTTGTAGAAGATTCCATGTCTAATCATGAATTTGTGGATGACCATCACAAGAATGTAGTGGAGTGTGCAATCAACGATGAAGAACACTTTCAATTCATCCCTAAAGAAGTGTAAATCCTAGGAGATTTTCATGAGACTAAGATAGAGGAAATATCTATTGAAGATGATCATGAGGAAGAATATTTATGGTAGAAGTTCAATGCCATATGCACGGAATGTGATGAGTTGGTTAAAGTGTATTATTCTCCAAAAGATTACATGACTAATGATAATCTTATTGATGAGTCTAATCATGATATTGAGTTTTCAATCAACCATAAATATGAATCTCTTCTTATTGGTTAAGAACCTATTTTCATGAAGCCATTTGGTGATGATAGTATACATGAAGTTGTTGACAAAGATGATTGGCAACTGTAAATTAAGTTATGTCAAAAGCTTGAAGAGCTTTTCCAAGTTGAGGGTAAATTACATGACAAGGTGAATGAGGATTATTTCATGGTGTACAATGATAAATATTGGATAGAGTATGCAAATCTCCTTGATGAGCTAGAAGATTTTGTAGTTGAGAAGAGACCCAACCTTATTGAGATCCCTATGTGAATCAAGAATGTGTTTGTAATTGATGATCCATATGAGGAGTTTGAGGTTATTTGGATTCAATAGGAGTTTATTTCCTTGGTTAACTTGTATGGAACTATTGGGTCCTCTTTGAACATCATGCTAATGAAGTTGGTAAACACCATGAATAAGATAGAGACATCAATGCTAAAGGACAAAAAGCTACATGCCTCACTAAATCACTCATGTCATGAAGAAAGGAAGGTTTCAAACTTTCCTTTTGATCTAGGAGGGAGGTATGATTTATTATTAGTTGTATATAATATTTTTTTCTAGATTTACCTTAAGTGCTTTGAGCATATATGTGTGTGTGTTTGCTTTCTTTATTTTGTGTGGTTGAGGTAGTCATTAGTTATCTTGTCTTGGTCAAGCTCAAAGTCAATGGTCAAAATTTTCCTTGTTTGTCTCAAGATTTAGATGAATCCTAAGCCCAATGGGCTGATAAGTCTACTGGTCTAGTTAGTATATCAAGTGTACTACCCTTATGAGTCATCAATTTATTGAATAAATTTGACTTTTAGGTCCAATTAGGGCACCCCTAGGTAAAAACTTTAGTTTTAGGTGTTTGGAGGACTAATATAGATGTCACAAGGTGTTTTATAGGTTAATTAATGTCACTTAATGTTGTAATAGCCTTAGTCATTAGTTATTTTAGTCCCTTTAGTCATTTTGAGTCATTTTAGGGGTCAAAAAGGTGCATTTAATCAATTATACAATTTTTTAGGGAAGCATGAAGGTTCCAAAATATGATGTCATGTACCATGTGTCCCTAAAAGTATTAATTAACTAAAATTTTAGACACCATAAATCTACACACTGTAATTCTAAATTTCAAAAATCCTCCAAGACCTACCTAAGACCCTCTTGGGACCAATCTACACCAATCTAGCCTAACCAAGTTCACCCATAGTCAGTTTCACAAACTAAATCAACCTATCCTTGAGTACCTTTTCCTTTGGGTACCTGACCATAGATGATTAGGTTAACCATCGATGGTCACCCTTGAGAAATCCTAACCATCGATGGTTAGGGTACACCTCCTCAACCAAAAACATGCAATTATCCACCAACCTTTTCGTAATATAACTCATCTAAATCTTGTTTCAAGATTTTATATGGACAAATTATATTTATATGGCCTAGTTTTACCTTGATTTCCACCTCTTTCTTGTGCCTATAAGAAGAGATGAGTCTGGGAGGTCAAACCCATCTACAATAATTCTTAGGAGCTTAGGGATTTAAGAGTGTTCTTTTACAAATCAATCAACATCATTAGCAATTCAACCATTACATTGAAATTTGACTCACCATCACCTTTTAACCAAGATCTCAAGTACCATTACTCTATTGGATTCAAGCTAGATTCTACCAATAGGTTAACTACTTCAGCCACTCACCCAATCAACTTTTGGTAAGACAAGTACTTGTTTATCAATATTCATTTACTTTATTCCCATTTCACAATCAGCCTAGCCCTTACCCATCTCCTACAATACATATTTTATATCTCATTATTTAGTAATTAACAACCTATAACTTACACAGTAACCATCAATGATTAACTCAACCACTGACAGTCTACCCAACCACCAACGATTAGCTTGACCACTAACAGTTACCATAATTGCTAATAGTCACTATGGTAATGAAATCTAACAAGCTATTTTCACCCATTTACCCTCAACCAAACCTAGTTTTCTATGTTCCTATTTGTTCACAAACCCCTCACAAATTTTTTTAAGCATAACCCAAACCCTTAACACTAGTATTAATTACTTTATCACTAATTTGATCAGTTCTAGTCTATCTTCCAAGTAGGCATTCTTGTGTTCAATTTTAGTACCTTTTAATTAGTGATGCAAATACCTTATTTACAGTTTTGTGAACTTAATTATTTAAAACATGTGGATTGATAGCCCCTAATGAAGCTCTCACTTATGGGATTTATCTATCGCTAGGTAATCTACCCAGCTATCTGTCTAATAAACAAGTTTACTTTAGTGTTTTTTTATCTACATGTCTTCCTCCTAAACCAAGGAGGAGCTCTTCACAATCTTTTGATTCAACATGCACACAAACAAATACATTATTCAACCATACCTATATCAAGTTTCTTTTCTCTCTTTCTTAGAACTTAAAGCAAAAATTAACATGAAACATTATGGCATGCTCAGTGGGACCTAGAGTCTCTACTCACATTTTTTATTTGTATTTGTATGCTCTTCTCTCTATCTATACTCATAATTGAAACTAAAATTTATTTTGGGATTAAAATCAACTCCATCCATTGCTTGATTTTAACATTAGCTCAATTTGAATTAAAGCATAGTAATCTTATCATATCACCACTTTTGTTACACACACTAACCGAATCACTTTCAACAATTAAACATTAAAATAATTTGAGACAAGGTGAAACTAGTATTTCATCACCTAGTAGTCACCTTACCATTTTTTGGTACTCCTATGTGGACATCATTACCAAGGGGAGAACCAACTCATCTCTTTGGTTGAGTATAATCTCTGGATATAAATATATATTATCTAAGCACCTGACACCCTTATCGTTATGGTGTGTGAAGTGAGGGGGTAGGCCTCAATACCAAGCCAAATATTGATTCCAATATGGATACTTTTGAGCACCTAAAACAACTTGAAACCAACCATATACTACTTTTATATTACCTAATCTATAAGCCAAATTTTATCACACATTATCATAAACTAAGGCATAAGCCAAAATCAATATTAAAACTAACCTATAGGCTTAATGTACCCCCTAGTGTATGCCTTGATTGCCTTGATCATTTTTTATCTTCTTTCTATTTGATTGGTGAGTTCATTCTTTTGTATTCTCTCCCCCTTCTTGCATGGTTCTTACTCACCAATAGTGTAGAGACCTAGCAAAGTAGATACTATCACTCAAATCAACCTCTTCTACCTCCTCATCTATGGAATACTTCTCTAAAGTGGAAGACTCACCTCATCCATTTGGAAGCCCTACTTTTCCTTAGGTATTTTCCTAGGGAGACATGTACTTTACCACTTTTTTGGATAACAATCCATTTCTCCTCTAGCAATACCTCAACACCTCCCCTCACCATGCCCAGGTTTCAACTCCATCTCAAGATCCTCCTTATGACATGCCATCCTAACTTATGATGCATTTTCGTGTTTCCATAGTCACCACCCAACCTTTGACTACCCAGACACCTTTGTATATTAACCCCTTTAACACCACAATAGAAAACCAATCTCTCTAACCAACCACTACCCTTACACCTTTTACCCCTACCAATGATTCTTCCACCTTAGGAACAACCCAACCATTAACCCATCACACTACACTCATTGTTGGAGCACATACCACCAACACTACCAACCTTCCCTTTATCAAAACCAACCCATTGGTCAATACCCCTTTATTGATCTTAGCAGTGTCTATCCCTTCTACTTCACTACCTATTAGCATGAAGGTTACTACTTGTCCCCTTGTCACCAACCTAACTACCATTCATCCCCAACCTATAGGAATCCCTTAATAGCTACCCATTACACCAAACTTAGGATACATCCCTCACCCACAAGGGTATGTATCCACTACTCAACCACTAGCACTTACCTACCCTTACATTTCATCTACCCAACCTCTAACATCCACATTCCAAAATGTGATAACCCCTTAACAACCAAATAATCACCAATATGTTACCAAACCCCAACCATAGTATCTACCTTAAAATTATTTTGGTGTGTCACCTCAAAATGACCTAATGAAGATGCTCATGGACAAGATGAAAAAACTTGAGTCATCCATTTCAAGGGATCATAACATCCTATCTTATGATTAGATTTGTAATGAACCTATTCATCCTTATTTTCTTATCATACCTTACCCTCCTCAATGGGAGCTTCCAAAATTTACTAAATTTTAGAGCAAGGAAGACGCCCAAAAACACCTTAGGGATTTTAGACAAGTATGTTATATGATTGCCTATGATGATGCCCTTATCCTTCATACCTTCCCCATGTCTTTATCTGGATTGAAACTTGACTGGTATAGTATGATCACCAAGAATTCAATATTTTCTTTTACCCAAATAGATCAAGTCTTCTTAGATCACTTCTCCATTAACATTTCCAAGGTCTCTATCACCGACCTCTATTCTATCAGGCAACTAGATGATGAGTCCATTTCTAATTTCATCACATATTGGAGAAGCTTGATTAATTATCTTTCATTTTCATTGCCTCAACATGAACTTATAGATCTTTTTACTTGGGCTTTCACCAAGTATATATCTTCTACACTGCATATCCAAAGCTTCAAAACCTTTGATGAAGATTTTACCATGGCACATAAACTAGAGAATCAAGCCATAGATGAGGGTAAATTAAAGTTATAAAACAAGAACTCTACCTTCAAGACCAATAAAATCTCCTCCTCCAAACTAGGCAACCAAGCCAATACCAAAACCAAGAACAAGGGACCTGTGAATGTAGTTGTCCTTAAAACTGCCCCTCCACCTAATGTCAATAAAAAAAATCTCCCATTACCTCCAACCAAAACATAAAGAACCCAAATTGAAATATCTAGAAATATTTCACTCCACTTGGATAATATTATGCCTCAGTTTTGGAGAAACTACTAAAAGCTAACATCATATAGCTTCCCCCTATCAAACCTCCTCAACAATTTTATTCTTCTCATCCTGCACCTACTTGGTATTAAAATAATGACCCTTGTGCTTTTCATTAGGTAATTGGACATGATGTTAGTTGATGTAATACCTTCAAGAGTTATTTAGAGAATTATTAACAAGGGGGAACTTATGCTAGATAACCCTAATACCCACCAAAATCAATCTTTTGACATCTTCAAGAAACCTTTTCCCAACCATGCCCCTACCAAAAGTGATGACACACATGTTGAATGCTCCCATGATGCCCACATAGTCAATATGGTCCTTGATACACTCATCCATGAAGACTCAAGCATCCAATCTATCTACTCCTCCCTCATCTCATCTATCGAGGTGGTGGAGTTACCTTCCCCTCTTTTGGAGACCTAAATTGAGGAGGTTCCTTTCTCCTTAGCTTCACTCATAAAGGCTTTGGAATCATAAAATACCACCTCAACTAGCATATTTGAGCAAATAACCATTAATAATTCACCATCTCCCCTAACTACCAAACAAACCACTACTCCTATGGGCATTATCCCTAAAGGGGAAACTTCATCACCAACACCTCTCATGTAAAAATTGTCTATTTAAACTTTACATCCCTCACTTGAGGAAATGGACCAAACTACCACCCATCCTTCCCATCCTATGAGTTTATCCTTTGCATCCACTACCTAGAGATCAAGACTGCTACACAACCTTTCTCTACATTATTTTAAAAATTGGAATTTGCCTTAAAACTGGATATGGATCAAACCACTTTTTGGAAATGGTTAGTGTTCCCTTACATCAAAAAACCCCAACCTTTTGGCACACCTTTAACCAACCAATCTATCATTTTTCCACCCCCTCTTAAACCAATCAAAACTTCTACCAGCCCCTCACCTTCTTAATCAACCAAGGCAATCATATCTCAAGCAATCAAATAGCCAACCAAACCCTTTACAAATCTTGGTGCCTTCCCTACATAGAGTTTGGTCCACCCATCTTTGAAAGTAGAAATAACCACATCTAAACTTATACCCAATCCTTGACCCAAACTAGCCAAAGAGGTGAAACCATTGAAAATCCATATGGCTAAGACTCTACCTCCTTCCACCTTACCTTCCATCTTAGGATCTCATCCCTCAACTTTACTTGAGAATTAGGATCCTCTTAACATATGCCACCCACTATTGTTGGTTACACCAGCCCACTTACTATTTGATAGGCTTGTTGTTCCTAAATTACCAAAGGCTAAATATAAACCTTGAGCATTCTAACCACTAGCATGCCCAAACCAAAACCATTAAATAGAAACACCACCTTACCTAAAACCCCTCTCATTAAATCCATTATCATCAAAACACCTATCTTACAAACTAAAACCACAACCTCTAGACCCTTCTCATCCCTGGCTAAGTCTTACTCAACCATTTTTTAAAGGTTGCTCCAAGCTTCTTCACTTGCCTTACCTCTTATCAAACCTTTCAATCCTCTTGGTTCAAAACTATCCTAGTACAATGATCCTCAAGTTTATTCCTACCACAAGACACTTAGACATGACACAGAGAACTTCAAAGCTCTCCAAGCCATTATCCATCATCTCTATGATGAATATTATATTTTATTGAATGAAATTCCATTGAGCCCTCTACCAATACACCCAATAATCATATTTCAAAGCATGCCTAGCCCCCCACTCTCACCTCATAATGGTAGGGAACCTACCCAACCTCCTATCACATATTTCCCTTTTATCCACACCATTAATGTGGTCACATGATCACAATAAAATAATAAAGTGAAGACCAAGGTGTCTATTCCATGGACATACCCATTTTCTCATCCTAAACCAAACTAGATCCCAATCTCTTCATCTTCAAGTAAGCCCAAAGTGACAATCTTAGGCACTTCTGAGGATAACCCTTTTGAATCCATTAGGAGGGTCATTCTTAAGTAACTCCACTAGACCCTAGCTAAGATGACCCTCTATAAGCTCATTTCCACCTTATCTCACCATCACCAAGCACTGATAAAGGATATGCAAGCCATTGAGGTTAGACTAGGAGACTCCTAACCCATAGAGGCCTTTGTAGGTGCTCTCCAACTCTCTACCCTTGTTACCTTCAAGGACTTTGAGATACCTTCTATCTACCATAAGGAACTAGATCCTCCTTTTTTTGTTACTACCCATATCAACCAAACCTGCATCAAATAGGTTATGATGGATGGGGGATCTAGCATCAACATCATCTCATCCCATGCCTATGACCAAATCAAATTACTGAATAATGTCATGTCTAAAACTTTTGTCATCTTTAGATATTTTAATGACACTATGACCACTACCTTGGGAACTATTATCCTCCACATTCATCTAGGACCTCACATGCTCCCTAAAATTTTCTATGTCATTGAAGGTGAATTATAGTATAATGTTCTACTAAGGAGACCTTGGGTCCACTATATGGGTAATGTACCTTCTACCCTCCATCATTGTTTTAGTTTTAAACATGATGGTTAGGTTATCACCATACAATCACACCCAAGCCCTTTTGATGCATGCAACATGACCTACTAACCTAATGATGTCCCCCTACCCTTAACAAAATCACCCTAAGCATCTACCACCAAGCCCTCAACCACTAGAAATAAAGCCATTACTTCTCCTTCCTCAAAGGCATCTACTAGTTCATCTATTCCCATGGACCAGATACCCACCACTGATCCCTTAGAACATACCTTCCAATGCCTTACCCTTGGATAATACCATCTCCTCACCCTTGATGCCTTCTAAACTCCCCATGAATATGATAAACTTAACCATCAACCAAGTTATGATCTCAATATTAGAGCCATTATTCCTTTGGGACTTCCCAATTGTCAAACTAACTTCATCTATGGGGGAATTGACAAGCCCCTCAATGAAGTTGCCACACCCTCTTCACCTCAACCACTCACCTCCACCTTCTCTTACTTGGACAACCTAGACTTCACCAGAATATACCTCCATAGGTGTGCCTAGAAAGGGTTTGGCTTAGGACAATATGAGTATGGCCCATACATATTGATCTTGATTGAGACTCAAAACCCTTATGAGAAGCACAACCTTAGCTTCATTCTACCTAATAAAAATAAATCCACACAACTTATAACTACAATTATTGAAAAAGAGACTCATTTCTCACCAACATCCCCTACACCTGAGTATGAGGATGAGGACATCATCCCACCTAAATTTTATTTTATCAACATGATCACCCTTAGCCCCCTAACTTATCAAAAAGAAGGGGCACCCTTATGCATCCCTTTGACCCATCTTAAACTTTTGGGAGAAGAATCTCCTATTATTAGCATTGTTTAGTGCTAGGATGATGATTCTATTCTCACCTACCTTGGTGCACCTGATTCCTCCATCCACAAATCCTTACCTCCATAAACTTCAACCATGTTAAATGAATCCATTATGGATATTGACATCAATACTTCAAGAAACCTTTATGTCATCAAATTTACCAATCTCTCACCACTGAGGAACTTCAAGACTTCTCTACCTTCCTCCAAGACTGTAGCATTTCATTCACCTAGTCATACATTAACATACTTGGTATTGACCCAACCATTACCACCCATAACATCATAACCAATCATAAATCCAAGCTTGTCAAATAGAAACTTTGATGAATGCATCCCCACATAACCTTTCTTATCAAAGAAGAGCTTCAATTCCTCCTCTCTATCAACTTCATTCAACCCATTGATTGTCCCTAGTGGGTTTTGAACATTGTGTCTATCACTAAAGCCATAGGGGGACTATGTATCCATGTGGAATTTCATGACCTTAACCTTGCCTACCTAAAGGATGGCATTCCTCTACCTAGCATTAACCAACTTATTGATCTTATAGAAATCCAGGAGATGTCTCTCAAGGATGGCTTCTCAGGTTCTAATCAAATTTTGATTTCCCCTAAAGATCAACACAAAACTACATTTATCACCCCATGGGGGACTTTTTGTCATAAATTCATGCCCTTCAGTCTTAAGAATGCTAATGTAACCTAACAACATGTTATGACCTACATCTTCCATGAACTTATCTAGACAATCATCAAGGACTATGTGGATGACCTCCTTAGGAAGTCTAAATATCATAAGGACCACTTATCCATTCTCACAAAATTATTTGAGAGACTTATCCATTACCATGTTCACCTCAATCCCAAGAAATGTATTTTTGAGGTCTTCTTAGGTAAACTCTTTATCTTCATCATTTCCCTTTAGGGAATCGAAGTGGATCTGATCAAAATTAAAGTCATCCTTGATATGCTACCTCTAACCAATTTTAAGAAACTCCATAGTCTGTAGGGGAAGTTCCAATCCATTCACCACTTCATCTCTTAACTCTTCAATCAATGTCAACCCATCCATCACCTCTTGAAAAAGGATATCTCTTTCAAGTGGAATATTGATTGTCAAAAGGCCTTTGATACACTCAAACATTACCTTCTATCTCCACCTATCCTCACACCCCCTAAGGATGACCAACATTTCTACCTTTATATCTCTACCACTGACCATTCCCTAGGGAGAATGTTTGTCCATTTGGATGAACAACACAAAGAGAAAGACATCTATTACATAAGCCACACCCTTGTAGATTATGAAAATTAGTATACTGATATCAAGAAACTTTGCTTGGCCCTAGTCTTTGTGGCCAACAAAATTTTCCACTACCTTCTTAATCACAAAACTTTTGTCATAACCAATAGCAACCCACTCAAGTATATGCACTCCATGCCATACCAAAATGAGTGTATGGCTAAGTGGATCATGCTTTTAGTTGAGTTTAAACTTGAGTTCCTCCAATAGAAGTCAATTAAGGGATAAATCATTACTGACTAATTGGTCGATGTACCCCTAACAAACAACCAACCTCCTCCTCTTGAATTTCTAAATGAGTCTCTTATAATCCTATCCCAAGCATATTTCACCAATCATGTAACCATATTCTTTGATGGTTCCAAATGCCAGTGTGGTGGGGGAGTTGGTATCATCTTTATCCCCCTTGTTAGTGAACCACTTCCTTTATATTTTAAACTTGACTTTGAATGTACCAATAATGTGGCTGAATATGAAGCCCTAGTCATAGGTCTCCAAACTATCTTAACCTTAGGAATCAAAATAATCAACATCTTTGGTGACTCCCAACTTGTGGTCAATCAAGTCAATAGCATCTACTAGTGTAAGAATGAGATTTTTTAACTATAAAAATAATTATTTACAGAACTCTTAGTATCATTTGAACACTACCCCATTCAAACCACCCATTATCTACCAATAAGTTTATCGACACCATGGCTTCTCTTGCCTCTTAGATCCTGTCAGTATCCTTAGACTCCAAGCTATCAGTACTTATCCATCACCTCATCAAACCTTCCTATGTCAAGTTAGACACTCTAACCATCTTCAATGTGGAAGGGATATAGCCTGACCTTTGGTATCAGTATACCTTTGACTACCTTAACCTTGGCATTGTTCCATCTAGCCTCTCTAAGAATTATTGTTGAGTGTTCATCTAGAACAACTCCACTTATATGATTATGGGAGGAATTATTTATAAGCATGGCTTTGACGTTCTCCTTTTTCATTGCCTTCATGGTCTAAAAGCCTTTCACGCTATCAAGGAAACACATGATGGTATATGTGGGGGTTACTTTAGTAGAATCATTGTGGTTAAACACATCCTTTGCCTAGGATATTACTAGCCTACCCTTAACCAAGACTATTTTGATTATGTGAAAAAGTGTGTCAAGTGTCAACAACATGCTAATTTGCACTATACACCTAGCCATAGCCTTCAAGTTTCCACTAACTTTTGGCCTTTTTCATAATGGGTTCTAGACTTTATTGGTCAAATTAATCCCCACTCTTCACTATGACATCACTCTATCATCACCATGATCAAATATTTCACAAAATGGGTGGAGGCTATTCCTCTTGTCTCAATAAAATCCAAAAATATTATCAAATTTATCACCCATCACATCATATGTCACTTTGGTGTTCCCCATAAGATCATCACTGACAATGGTAAATCTTTCAAAAATAAACAAATTCAAGGTCTTTGTGACATATTTGGAATTAAAATAAGCTTCTCATCATCTTATCACCCATAAGAAAATAGACAAGTAGAGGCCTCAAACAAAACCCTTAACAACATGCTTACTAAAGTGGTCAATGCCTCAGGTCAAGATTAACACTTGCACATCCTTTTCATTTTATAGGCATATCATATTAGCATCTAAACCCCTAAAGGTGTTACACCTTTTTCTCTAGTATTTGGAGTGGAGGCTGTATTGCCTCTTGAAGTCCAAATACCTTTTCTTCAAATATCTTTGTGTAATCTTATTTCAGAAGATAATATCATCAAGCATGTTTATCTCAATTTGAGCTACTTAATAAGCATCATTTGGCCACTCTTTTCAATCTTCACTTCTATCAAGAATGAATCAAGCGTGCTTATAATAAATACTTGAAAGTGCAAAAATTCAATATTGGATATCTTGTTCTCAAGGAAAATTAACATGTAAATAATATAGAGAAAATCAAAAGGGGATATTTTGCCTTTAATTGGCTTGGACCCTACATCATAACCCATAAGTATGGATCAAAATCTTATCATTTATCCTCTCTTAAAGGTAAACCAAAATTTGAGCCTCTTAACACTCCGCATCTACTTCTTTTTTATTATTAACGAGTGGTCATAATCACCATTTTCTAACTTAAGCTCATCCCCTAAAACTATATTCATTTTCCCTCTTCTTAGGGGCAAAAAATTATAGCCAAATCATGTGATTATCTATCACAGTCATAGCCTAATCTTGAACTATGGGTATCATAGCTCTACCCATGGCATGATTCTCATGGTCATTGTCACCTAATCTTATTTTCACCTATGTAACCTTCTTGTGCTCTTAGTCTTTCCTTTATAAAGGTAACCCCTTGAGCATGTATAATCAAGTCTATGTCAAATAACATCAATATCAAAAACAAGTCTTGGGTCATTCTTAGCATTCATAGACTACTCCCTTGAAAGGTAGTTGTTGAAAACTTATTCAAAATTGTAAAAATGTAAGGTGGACTTCTCCCTTGAAGGACAACTATCAAAATCATTTGAACTAAGAATATAAACTTAAACCACTACCTTGATAGATGGATATGTAAAGAACTTGTCAAAGCTAGAAATTTCTTGAAAGCTTCTTGCATTGATCAACTTCCCTAACCCTAAAGTAGAATCAAAAGTAGTGAAAGACCCATAAGCAAAAGCAACAACAATGTGAAACACTGTAATTGACTCTCATAAAATCAATAATCTTAGAAAGCTGCAATTGGCTCTCCTTAGTATAATTTCTACATCAATCAATCTAAACTTTATATATGATCATATACTTACTTATACTATCCTCTCAGAAGCCTACAGAAGAGGCATGCTAGTTTCACACAAAGGTTCTAATTTCACCCATCCTCCCTCCATATATCATATGCATCAGACTATGAACTTACTTGACATAATGTGATCAAGATACCCATTTATCAACCTAAGCATGCTACTATGAAGCATTTGAAATTCTTATTTTCAATAATCTAACCTAACTTCAGGTTTCATTTTTGTCTTTACCAATGAAAAGACATCATGTTTCGTTTCTTATCTTTTATTAGTTCATGTAGATGTACATCTCATGATTCTTATCACTTTCTATACTTTTAGTTTGTTATCTACTTACTTTATGTATTTTCATTACATCCTAAAACATGTTCACCTTTTATCTCTATGATCATAGATGAAAAAATCAAATAACAAATACAACATTGTGAACTATAACCATGCAACATCTCATATATCTATCTATGATCATAACACCATGAAATCACATCATATCATAACCAACATCCTATCCATCTACCATCAAAACATCATTTGAACATATATCATATCATAAATAACCCTAATTACACCATTCATCATCATGATAATTAAAAAAAATAATGATCAAAACATCATGAACCTTATCATATATCATCTACCTATATATCTATTAACCATCGCATCAAAACAATTCATCTTATAACATCAACATAACCATAAACAAAGTCATTACGATCACATTATCATATGGCATATATCCATATATAACACATCCTATCATATCCATGAATAAAACCATAGAATCATAACCATCCTTTAAACATCACATACCTAAGCTACTGAGTCAACATCTCATAAAGCATATGCATGAAACCATGGACCATCAACCATAAACATGAACATAAATATCTATATTAACCATGAACCATAAACATACATCATAAAATATACATCATCACATATAGTGTGTCATCATAAATAATACATGTGATAATGTATAAACTCTCTCTCAAAACAAGTACATCTTGTTGCATCAACATGCAAGCTGGTATAAAAATAATCTACACCTATCTCTACCAACATATCAAAACATGTGTAAATCATGATCCTAAGACACCACTACTACTAGCCCCACCTACAATTGCACTAAACTAGCACTAGCACCAACACTCCCATTTGGTGGTGGCCCCTTGGTATCCTTACCTAGCCCACTATGGAGACCCACTATCTTAGAGTAGCTATAAATGGCCCACTAGCTAAACTAGCCTTGTACTCACCATATCTCATCACCTATGGTAATTCAACTAGCACCATCACCTGATTATATCTCATCTCCTCAATGGTGGTTAAGTACCATCCCTTTAAAAATATATCAAGTGGTCCTCCTTCTACTATTATTTTTTGTTCCCCTCCTACTGCTACCCTCTATCTAGGAGTATCTCTTTCTTACATGACTGAACCAAGGGATGCCTATGGTTGTTCTCACTCTATTGTGATAGTTGCCACCTAACCTTATAGTACAACAATCTGACCATGAAATGTGTCCAATTTTCCCTATGTTACCTATACCTAAGCTTGGGTTACAATTAAAGCTACCCCTACCTGTCCATCATAGCCAACTAGATCCATATCCATCAGCTTCACACCTCCATCATCTCCACCAATGTCTACAACTATGTATATAGGTTGATACCATGCCACGTATCCATATACTAACCCAGCATTATCTATTATATCCCTAATGGGAAATTCCTCATACCCACCATTTAGAACTATAAGAGAACACTATGGCATTGATCCTCCCTCCTGTACCTAAGAAATGGGTTTAGGATAACCTATACCAAACCAAACTACTGATTCACCCTATTAAATGGGATCAACTTCACCTCTCCCTCTCACCTACCTATTATCCATCTATAGCTCTGAAGGGAGAGGGTCTATCTCCTATACCCTAACCATATCATAAACTCCACATACAACCTCCAGGTGATATCTCTAACCATTAGTACACCTAGTGTACCCTTGAACTACTCAACATTATAGGAATCACCCCTTAAACCTAATGTATCCAAATCATCCCTCCATCACATGAATCTAATAGGGAACTCTATCTACATATAGCCTACCCATGGTAATCCTACTCATCTTAGCACTTGAATATGCTCATAGGCCCATCAATGTAATACCAAGCTGACACTAATACCATATCTCCTATGGTGCCTAAACCCCCACAACTCTTTATATATCTACACAAGTAAAATAAGAACCCGACCAAATACTATCCAACCTAGTAGGAGATACACCAATATACTTAGTAGCAAATAGGGAAACCTCCCACTACTTAAATTCAGAAGCCCAAAACATGTCACCACAATCATGAGCATGGTCATAAGCCTCCTCTTAGCTAGAGCTCTCTGATATAACACTATGTATTAGAATCCCCCAAGATGCCATCAAACTTGATCACTCTCATCTCCATATAAGTACTCAATGAAATCCTCTCACTCCTCATGATTGATATGATAAATTACATTGCCACATAGTGGGATTTTGGTAATCTTATGTATGTCCTTAGAGAGAATGGTCATCTCCCCAATTAGAAATAAGAATGTTTTCATAGCAGGATCTCATCTCTTGATAAGTGTTATGACCATCAGTGCATTTTGGGTCACATATTGGTAGTGCATCATAGCTCCCAACCCCACCTCATGAGCTCCCAACCCCACCTCATCTATATGGGCCTAGTCCTCTAGAGTCATCCCCTCTTATACCTTAGGAAAGATGCATAACACAAAGTCACACATCAAAATCTACTCCTTAGCCTACATCATATCAAATACTTGGCTTAGTTACCTATGTTATTCTTGTCTACCCTAGATTTTACCCACCTTGCTTGTCCCTCTATTTCTCTTAACCATCTACCCCATGTCCACTAATTTCCCTTTCTAGCATATAATACTTACCCTATCATCAAGTATTTTCTTAAAACACACTTAAAAAACTTCCCCCACCCTACCCAACCACCGATGGTCATGGTGACCATCAACACTCAGAAACCCCTAGTTCATAGTGTGTCGATTGTCAATAGTCAACCCTAACCATCGATGGTCACTATGGGCATTCCATGGCTGAAATGCCCAAAACTACTTATACCATAAAACTATTTGAAATATTGTCATTGATGTCAAAGGTTTAGCATTATTGGTGATAAAGGCCCCATTGCATTTAATGTTGTTTGTAATAAATATATCTTAGCTAATATGAGTTAATATTTATTTAATATTGATGAATATATTTTTGGTTGCATATGAGACAAAAGAAGGGCCCATGGAGAAGTTGAAGAGCCATGGGGTAGAGACAAAAGAAGGATAGGATGCATTTTCCCATGAAGATTCATCTTGGGGAATACCAAGATTCACCAAGTGAAGATAAAAGAGTAAGGGTGCAATTTCTCATGAAGGGACACTTTAAGTAATACAAAAAGTCACCAAGATGAGGACAAAAGATGGAAGGACGTTTTTGATCATGAAGGGTCACCACATGAATTTTCAAAGGCTTGAATATGAAGGGTCATACAAGTTTGGCACCATTTTCCATGAGGATTGAAGGGTCACAAAGGGGGAAGGCCAAAGGTCATTTCGAAAGCTATAAATAAAGGCTTGAGAAGTCATTTGTAAATATGGAAGATAGAGATTGATTTGATATTGTAATATCTAGCTTATAAGAGAATTTGTGAGAGATGAATATGATTTGTATTTGTTAAATCTAACTTATAATAATAAATGTGAGAGAGAGGAAAGAGATGTATTGATCTATCATTTGTTGAGATAGCAACATTAAGAGATAGGTATGTGGTATACACAAAGGGGTTGGTGCTCCTGTGGATTGGTGCTCATGAATTATTATTGGGTTGGTGCTTGACAAAGGGGTTGGTGCTCGACAAAGGGGTTGGTGCTCCTATGGGTTGGTGCTCTAGAATATTAGCTGGGTTGATACTTGACAAAGGGCTATGGTACTCCTATGGGTTGGTGATCATGAATAGTAGCTAGGTTGGTGCTTAGCAAAGGGGTGTGATGCTCCTGCAAGCTTGGATTGTGAATATTGTTTGGGATTGTTCTCATTCATATACTTGAGATTTTTCTCCATGGTATTTCCCACATTAGGTTTCCATGTTATATCTGGTGTCTCTCTTTATCTTGTGTGGTGTTTATTGTTTGAGTTTTATTACATATCTTGAATGTTTGATTAAGTGAAATTTGGTTAAAGGAAAGTTTTATAAGATATATGATATACTGATTCAACCCCACCTCTCAATATATCTCATGCTTAACAATTGGTATCAGAGCAGGTTCCTTTTTGAAAAGTTTGAAAGCTTAAAGGTAGATCAGGAAAGCATGATGGTTGGGTCACAGGAAGGATTTTCTACAAATAGGGCACCTTTGTTTGATGGAACAAAGTATGCTTTTTTGAGCATGAGGATGAAGGTTTATTTGATGGCCCTTGGATTTGACATATGGAAAGTAGTGGTGGAGGAATATGAAAAGCCATAGACATCTATAATTACTCCAGCAGAAAAGAAGGCAAGTGAATGTAATGCTAAAGCTTTAAATGTTATTTTATGTGGTTTATATGAATCTAAATTTGTTAAAGTTATGAAATGTAAATCTACTCGTGAAACTTGGGTAAAACTTGAGAAT
This sequence comes from Torreya grandis, assembly GCA_037957365.1. Taxonomy (NCBI): domain Eukaryota; kingdom Viridiplantae; phylum Streptophyta; class Pinopsida; order Cupressales; family Taxaceae; genus Torreya; species Torreya grandis. The sequence continues at coordinate 2,337,443 of JARHVA010000118.1, forward strand.
ATTTACAAAGGTGATGGAAAGATTCAGCAAGCTAAGCTGTAGACTTTTAGAAGGTAGTTTGAAAGTTTGAAGATGGAAGAAGAAGAATATATAGAAAGTTATCTTTTGTGAGTTGATCAAATCGTAAATCAGATTCAAGGTCTTAAAGAAATGTTTGATGAGTCAACGATGGTGCAAAAGGTTTTGATATCTCTACCAATGAGATATGATGCAAAGGTTTCAGCAATCGAGGAGATGAAGAATTTAGCCAAGCTAAAGATGGATGAGCTTCATGATATTCTCACGGCATATGAGATGCAGATAGAAGAAGATAAACCCTCAAAGAGAGAAGTGGCTTTCAAGACATCAAAGAAGGAGAAAGCTAAGATTCAAAAATCAAGTGATAGTTTTAGTGATGACGAAGATGATAATTGGGCACTTTTCATTTGCAAGCCAAAAAGAGGAATAGGTAAATATTAAGGAAAATTACCTTTTAAATGTTTTAATTATGGAAAGATTGGACATTTTTCAGCTAGATGACCAGATAAGGTTAATGATGATGATGAAGAAATGCCTACATACAAGAAGAATTTCAAAGGCAAATCTAAGAAGGGATTCGAGAAGAAGATCCTATATTTTAAGGATCCTAGCTCAGGCGAAGATAGTGTAGTCAGTGATTTAGAAGAAGAGATTATATTCATGGCCATACATGAAGATGATCAAGAAGAAGAAGAGAAAGAAGCTACAATGAATATGGAAGGAGAGCTCATTTTTACCTTAGAAGAGTTAGAAGATGTTCAGAAGAAGAATCGAAGATTAAAGTGCCAAATCGAGAAAAATGAATAGGAGTCAAAGGAAATGATTGAAGATCTACAAGCACACTTTGAAGAAGCCAAGAAGAATGAATAAGATTTCATAGCACAGATGGAAATAGCAAGAAAAGAATGTCAAAGGTATGTTATTTAAATTGCCTCTTTAAAAGAAGATATTAAAAAAGCAGTCAGTGATAAAGTAGTCAGTGATTCAAAATTTGAAGATAGAACTAACATGCTGAATAAGATATTGGAAAAGTCAAAAAGCATATTCAGATAAGATAGGGATCAATTTTGAAAAGAAAAAGAGATATGCTGAAGCTCTTACACAAGAGGAAACAAAAAGGGGAGAAGTGAAGAATATAGAGGACATTCCAAATAGAGAAGGCTGGAAGGAACAAAGCTATAAAAGGCAATCAGGTCAGAGATATACAGATAGGTCTTTTTTTTTATGGCTATTATTTTTATTGTAATGGTTATAGTCACAAGAAATTAGAATGTATAAAAAGAGCTAACAATTTCAAAAATAAGGAGAAGGAAAGTCAAGTAGAGTCAAGTAGAAGCCACAACTCTTTTACTCCTCTATCAAGCTTTGATGAAGAGACCATAATATGCTATAAGTGCAACAACTTCAAACACATAGCTTGGTATTGTAGAAGCGTGTTCGAGTCAGTAAAAAAGGATTAGAGTTTCAAAACACCATTCATCAAAAAGAAGGTTTAGACATGTCCATGGTAGAAGAAACAACCTAAAGATTCTTTGATGGTTCAGATAGCTTTGCATGTAAGAGGTAAAGATCAACCATGGTTAATTGATAATGGATGTTCAAGGCATATGATAGGAGATAAAAGTAAGTTCCTATGTCTAAAGAAGATCAATGGTGGTACATTGAGATTCAGAGATAAAACCACTGCCAAGATAGTCAGAAAAGGTACTTTGAGTTTGGATTATGGTAAAACTAAGACTAAGAATGTTTCATATGTAAAAGGTCTTAAGCATAATCTGTTGAGTGTTAGTTAAATATGTGATCAAAGATATACATTAAATTTTCATAAATAAGGTTGTGAGATTAGAAGAAAAGATTCAAATGAGTTGATTGCAGATACTCAAAGGACAGAGAACAATGTGTATGTATTGTCAGATATCTTCTCAAAGGCATGATCAAAGGATACATTCAAAGATCGGCAAGAGGAGTTGAGAGTAATTTCTATTACTTCCTACCATTGATGTTCAACATCAAGTGAGGGGGAGCTAAGTGTTAGATCCAGGTATGCCCTTTTCCATTGATGTCAAAGGGGCAGAATAATAGGTATAGGTACAGGTACAGGTATAGGTGCAAAAAATAGGTATAAAGAATAGGTACAAGTTGCTATAGTAAGGGGGAGTTACTGTATGTTTTTAGATGATAGTATGTGTAGGTGACAGGATGTGGCAATTTCAGGATTGATGTTGCCATCAATGACAAAGGGAAAGATTATTGGAAATATTGTCATTGATGTCAAAGGTTTAGAATTACTGGTGATAAAGGCCCCATTGCATTTAATGTTGTTTTTAATAAATATGTATTGGCTAATATGAGTTAATATTTATTTAATATTAACGAATATATTTTTGGTTGCATATGAGATAAAAAAAAGGGCCCATGGAGAAGTCGAAGAGCCACGGAGTAAAGATAAAAGAAGGATGGGATGCATTTTCCCATGAAGAGTCATCTTGGGGAATACCAAGAGTCACTAAGTGAAGACAAAAGAGTAAGGGCACAATTTCTCATGAAGGGACACTTTAAGGAATATGAAAAGTCACCAAGATGAGGACAAAAGATGGAAGGACATTTTTGATCATGAAGGGTCACCACATGACTTTTCAAAGGCTTGAATATGAAGGGTCATACAAGTTTGGTGCCATTTTCTATGAGGATTGAAGGGTCACAAAGAGGGAAGGCCAAAGGTCATTTGGAAAGCTATAAATAAAGGCTTGAGAAGCCATTTGTAAATATGGAAGATAGAGGTTGATTTGATATTGTAATATCTAGCTTAGAAGAGCAAAGGTGAGAGAGAGGAAAGAGATGTATTGATCTATCATTTATTAAGATAGCAACATTGAGAGATAGGTGTGTGCTATACACAAAGGGGTTGGTGCTCCTATGGGTTGGTGCTTACAAATTGTTGTTGGGTTGGTGCTTGGCAAAGGGGTTGGTGCTCCTGTGGGTTGGTGCTCATGAATAGTAGTTGGGTTGGTGCTCGGTAAAAAGGTGTGGTGTTCCTATGGGTTGGTGATCATGAATAGTAGCTAGGTTGGTGCTCAGCAAAGGGGTATGGTGCTCCTGCAAGCTTGGCTTGCAAATATTGTTTGGGTTTGTGCTCAGTCATATACTTGAGATTGTTCTCTGTGGTTTTTCCCACATTGGGTTTCTACGTTATATCTGGTGTCTCTTTATCTTGTGTGGTGTTTTTTGTTTGAGTTTTATTGCATATCTTGAATTTTTGATTAAGTGAAATTTGGTTAAAGGAAAGTTTTATAAGATATATGATATACTGATTCACCCCCCTCTCAGCATATCCCATGCTTAACAAAAACCACCTAAATAATATTCTAAACTACTCAAGTAGTTATCCTACCCACCAACCCAACCCACTTTATCTACCCACCCCACTAATTCTTACTTTTAACTATAATTTTACCTAAACCCCACCAAAACCCTATATAAGGCATTTTAGCCCAAACTAAGCATTCCTAACAAAAAACTTGACCTCACAACCTAATATAATTACATCAAATTATATCTATCTACCAAATTCAAGACATTACCTACCTCATTCCTCAATCTCTGTCATAGTCAGAGCCCATGTATAGCCACTTGACCATGTCCATGTGCTCCCTACATCTCAAACCCATGAAGATCACACCCATATACCTCTAACTAATGACCATTCACCAACTTAGAAAACACCCTCACCACAAAATGCCAAAATCACTAGAGTATAAATTTAATTACACAAAAGTTATAAATGAGTAAAAGTAGTTTGGTTTTTACATTTTACCCTATGGATTTTTAGTGTTTGCCCTAACCATTGATGGTTAGGGTGACCATTGATGGTTACCTTTTGGGAGCCTTGATCATCAATGATTAGGGTAGCCCAATTTTACATTTACACCTATAACTACCCTTCTTAGCAAAACCAAACTAGGTTTTACCCATCTTTGGAGACTACCTTCTCTAACTAACTCAACCACCTAGTCACATCATCATTGGTCTATTTTGGCCCCATCTAGCATGTAATTTGCAACACTTTTTGCTTGGTATTTTGACTACCATGACAATATTTCCATGTTAACCCTTATTTAATGTTCATCATGTCACACTTACTTGACCCACTCATGTCTATTTAGGAGCATTTTCTACCTAAGATACCCATGATACTTGACCAGATTACATTTTCCCTATGAGCACTTCCTACCTTAGATACCCATCAAACACACAAATATTTATTAAGATACTTGTGTTTATGAGTGTTCCCAACTACCACACCTTAAAGTGGTCATGTGGTTTACTTGTCACTTGTCCTTCTTAGAACTAACCCTTATTTTTAACAACATTAGTAACCTAGTTTGTGCATGATCTTATCTATCACACTTTGTGCATTTATTTATGCTTTAGTGCCCAGCCTATCATTCACCCATTTTTATCATCAACTACCCACTTATCAAACCCTAACCCAATTTTATTTTTACCTCACTAACTCCCAATTTAAGGGAGAACACTTTCTCCTACTCTCAAAACAACCAGACCCTTGACCCACACACAAGTTGTATAACAAAAAGGGGGAAAATGTAGACATCAAAAATCTACACACTATAATTTTGAATGTTGAAAATCCCCCTGGACCTACCTAAGATCCTCTTGGGGCCAATCTACACTAATCTAGCCTAACCAAGTTTACCCACATTTAGTTTCACAAACTAATTCAACTTAGCCTTTAGGACCTTTTCCTTGAGGGACCCATCGATGGTTAGGGTAACCATCGATGGTCACCCTTGGTAAACCTTGACCATCGATGGTCAAGGTACACCTCCTCAACCAAAAGCATGCAATCATCCACTAACCTTTTCTAAATATAACTCTTCTAAATCTTGTTTCAAGCCTTTGCATGGACACATTATATTTAGATGGCCTAGTTTCACCATGACTTCCACCTCTTGCTTGTGCATATAGGAAGATAGGAACTTGGGAGGTCAAATCCATCTGCAATAATTATCAAGAGCTCAAGGATTTAGGAGTGTTATTTTGTAGGTCAATAGGCATCATTAACATCATTAACAATTCAACCATTACATTGAAAGCTCACTCATTATCACATCTCAACTAAACTCTCAAGTACCATTACTCTGTCAAATTTAAGCCAGATTCCACCAATAGGTTAACTACTTCAACCACTCACCCAATCAACTTTTAGTAAGACAATTACTTGTTTATCAATATTCATTTACTTTATTCCCATTTTGTAATTAGCCTAGCCCTTGCCCATCTCCTAGAATCCATATTTTAGATCCTATTATTTTGTAATTAATAACATATAAATTACATAGTAATTGTCGATGGTTAACTCAACCATCGATGTCTTACCCAACCATTGACAATCACCTTAAGAACCGATGGTTACCATAACCACTGATAGTCACTATGGTAGTGAAAACTAGCAAGCTATTTTCACCCATCTACCCTCAACCAAAAATGGTTTTCTATGTTCTTATTTATTCATATACCCCTTTCAAAAAAAATTAAACATATCCCAACCCCTTAACACTATTATTAATTAATTTTTATCATTTCTAGTATATCTTCTAAGCAAGCATTCTTGTGTTTAATTTTAATACCTTTTAATTATTGATGCAAGTACCTTCTTTCTAATTTTTTGAACTTAATTATTTAAAATGTGTGAATTGAAAACCCCTAAGGAAGCTCTCACTTCTAGGATCCATCTATCTCTAGGCAATCCACCCAACTATCTATCTAACAAATAATTTTGCTTTAGTGTTTTCTTATCTACAAGTCTTCCTCAAAAGCCAAAGAGGAGCTCTTCACAATATTCTAATTTAATGCATCCACAAACAAATACATTTTTCAACCATATCTATATCAAGTTTATTTTATCTATTTATTATAATATAAATCAATAATTTACATGAAATAGACATAACTGAAAGATGGTAGGTTATGCAAAAGAAAATGTAGTTTTTTTTAGGAAAAGAAGAGTTTGGCACTTGTACAGCCTCTTTGATATGTTTTCCATGTGGTAAATGGTTAGGTAGTTCCTATTTACCTTCTCCATGCTTAATTACACACTTGATTTTCTTTATAAGTGTCATTTTTTAGTTAAAACCACTTTGTTCCCTTTTTACCTTTCTTGGTAAACAAAAATGACTTGCAAGTTTATTCTTAGAATGGTCATCACAAGGGGTTTTAGATAAAATTATATTAAGGTTATATTGTACACTCATTCATATTCCATTTTATGTTTGGTTTTAGATTAATTATGGCTTGAAATTTATGAACCATCCCTAAGAAGTTGACCTTCTAAATCTGCCTGCTAATCTATGCACCTCATGGGTTTTATATTGGTTTAAGAAATTTTATATGAAAAAGTTACTAATATTGGTTGTATAATGTGTTTTCCTCCTCCTCATATGGTCCCCATGGTTAATTTCATGTTTTAAGTTATTTTTATAGCTTAAATAACTCAATTTATAGGAGGGTGCCACCATGTGAAGTCTCAGTTAGTTTTCACTACTTATAGAATGTTATATTCTATACAAATAGCTTTAAGCGAATGGGATATAGTGTTTTTCATGTCTAAATTCCATACAGACTACCTCATTTTCATGTTTTTCCTCATCATTCTATGTTTAGATCAATATTTTAGTCCATAGGCATGCACATAGTTAGTACTTTATCTACTATTCACTTGCAGTCACGTGTGTAGAACCTTATAACATGATTATATGGGTGTAATTTAAGGTTTCAAGTATATATGTAATCCTTATCAGCATGAATAAATAATCCAAGTTTAATTTGGATGCAAAAGAGGGAGTGTGTAGTCATGTACAACTTTTATATTCAGTCTGCCATTGAGATGTGCCTACAAGAGTTTCCAAGTGTTGAAACATGAGATATAATCCTTCCTCAAGTTTTTGGAACATGATCTATTGTTTGATTCCTTTTAAAATAATTTAAAAAGTTATAGATTCAAATCATCCTCACTTCCCATCACATTAATCATGTTTCTACTCGTAAGCAACTTAGTGTGCACCTATAGGTGGCCTAAATAGGGGACTGGGAGAATCAATAGAGTGTTAAGACACATAGTCAACCTTTATTTGGAACCCCAACATGTTGACAAGAGCATGGTAGACATTTTAATAATGTTATATTAAAAAATTGAGATGTGAATCACATTTAAATGAGGTTGACTAATTTTTGAGACCATGTTCCCTAAACTGAGAAAATAGAGGTCCTTAATGTTGTGTGTGTGTGTGTGTGTGTGTGTGTGTGTGTGTGTGTGTGTGTGTGTGTGTGTGTGTGTGTGTGTGTGTGTGTGTGTGTGTTTGTGTGTGTGTGTGTTTGTGTGTGTGTGTGTGTGTGTGTGTGTGTGTGTGTGTGTGTGTGTGTGTGTGTGTGTGTGTGTGTGTGTGTGTGTGTGTTATAGCATGGTCGAAATGACTCTTAAAATGACATAATTAGTAAACCTTGTAGCCTTTATCATTTAAAATATCCATGAAAAATATGGAGGTTATAAAAATAAGGGAAGATAGTAATTGAGCTCCCCAAAATTTGTCATTTAGACACTAAAATCTAGTAGTGATGTTTACAGGACTCTAATTCAAAATGACCTTACACCCAAGGCTAATGATTATAGTCCATGCCAACACATGAAGATGACTCCCAAATGATTCAAATGAGAATTAATGTTCCAATGATCATCCATGGTGGATTTAATAACATGTTTGGGTTTTATGCTCACCTATAGGCTTATCCTAGTTTCCAAAATGTTCATCTACAAGCAAGGGTGTCTCAGTCCAACAGGGTATGGAATTATGACCCCAAGATAGATACCTAAAATAGTGTTTTAAAGACTTCCAAAGAAGTATATTAGTTTAAATGGATATTATGTGACCTCAATCTAAATTCAAGGAATCTTTTCACACTATAACCAAGCCCTAAGAACGTAATATGCACCTACAAGCAAGGGTTACTATTGAAAAATGGAACCACAGTCTAAAAGGCATACTTTCAAAGGTTAAAGTTTATGTAAGGGGATGAAATTAATTAATGGTACTTTTCCCAAAATATGTCACTCATTTTTGGGACAACATATGAACTATTTTGGTCCTCCAGGCCAAAATTCCCTCTTCCCTTTTCAAAAAATTGTTCTAGGCATTCAAATTCTTCATTTTTCAAGATTTTTCAGCTAACGAACTTTGCAAGAAGAAATCTACATACTCTATAGGCTTAAATCTACATAATCTACAGGCTTAAATCTACAAACTCAGTTCTACATACTCTGTAGGCTTAAATCTATAGACTCTGTAGGCAGGAATCTTTGGACTCATTTCTATCGACTCTATAGGTAGGAATCTACAGACTCATTTCTATGGACTCTGCTAGTTCATTTCTACAGACTTTATATGAAATAAACAAGCTCTCAACACTTAGGCAATTTCAAGGTTGGTTCAATGCCAAGGTTCAACCAAAAGGTTCATCAGTAAACTTCAAATAAAGGATTGAACCATTGAACCTCGAACTAAAATGGTTCAAAGGTTCAAAGGTTCAAGGGTTCAATGATGTCAGCAAGCTTAAAGAGTTAAGTGCTTTAGCAAAAGTTCAAAGTTCAACCACTTCATCATGTTCAATAGCTTCAAAAGACTTAGGGAAAATAAGAAGGCTTAAACTGATTGAACCATTGAACCTTAAACCAAAATGGTTTAGAGGTTAAATGGGCTCAATGGTTCAAAGGTTCAATGAGGTTGGTTTAAGTGGTCAATTGAATGAGTGGAATGCAAGATTGAACCATTGAACCAAAGTTGGTTTAAAGGTTCAAAGGTTCAATGTGGATGGTTCAAAGGAGTGCCTAAAAGCTGAAAGAATGAGTTCCCTTGTGGAGGGCAATGAACTAAGGGAAGGTGTCCTTGCAAAGGGCAGTGAATAAAAGAAGGCTTCAAGGAACAAAGGATGAACCAATGAACTGATTGAACCTTGAACCAAAAGAGTTCAAAGTTTGAAGGTTCAAAGGTTCAACGGTTCAAAGAAAGTGTTAGACAAAGGAAGCGGATGATTCTAGAGACTAGTTCAAATGGATGGTTTAATCAAAGACCAAGAAAGTAATTAAACTGAGAAAGTGATTGAACCAAGAAAGTGATTAAACTGAGAAAGTGATTGAATCATAAAGTGATTGAACCAAGAAAGTGATTGAACTGAGAAAGTGATTGAATTGAGAAAGTGATTGAACTAAGAAAGTGATTGAACTAGGGAAGTGATTGAACCATTAACATCCCCTTGGACATCAAATTTAAGATAATGAAATATTTGATGATTTTCAAATATGGTGTAAACCCTGTGAAAAAATTTAAGAACTAGCCAAAGAGATAGCCTGAGAGCTTAGATCACACAAATAAGGACAAAATATAGTGGAAGTCACCATGTGTCCCTTGTAAAACTTAGTGGAAATCACCAAGTGTCAACATCCACCATTTCTTCCTTTTGTCTCATTATTGAGTAAAGACTATGGTGGGTCCTGGGTGAGTTGCTAAGGTAAGCAGAGCATGCCAAGTGGCATCATCCATGTAAATCCAAATGAGTCCAACATATTTTTATAATGTTTTTAAAAAGCTCAGTGGAAGCTGCCATGTGTCATCTTCTACAGGACTCTCAAAAGATATCTTAAGCTTCTATAAGTTAAATGGATACTACCAAGTGTCCTAACCTATTTCACAATAGCAAGTGCCATATGTCCCTTCATCAGGAATAAAAGTGCCCAAGAGGTCAAAATATAGCAAGGAAAGGGGAAATGATGGAGAAAGATCATAAATATCCATGCATGGGATATGTTTCTAGAAGGTGAAGCAGTCCACCAAGTGGACATTAGAGAGTGCAAACATTCAATGGCATGGCCTGTTCTCCTGCATTGAGTAAAGCAAAAATAGCTATACATCAAGAAACACATCAGGGAAACACATCAGGTAGCCCATATTTAAGACTAACGCCTGATTCCAGCATAGCCCATGGACAAAATTTAAAATGTATTAAATGCATCGTAGGCCATTTTTTTGAAATAAAGTGCCCAAGTCTTTCTTGGAGCACTATATATTAGACTCTCTTGTAATTTTAGGGGAGATCTCTCTATTATCAAAAACAAAACTCTACCCAAATTGAAAGTATTTTTGAGACTTTGAGCTCAGATTGTTGATCATATTTCGTTATTTAAATAAGAAAACAAGTGACTTTTCAGACTTTGTGTTGGATTAGCTTGGTTGTTGGGGAATTTTTTCTTATGTCTTTTTCCTTAATACATTTTGTGTCCATTTAATTAAATAAGTAGAATTAGTGAAAGTAATCAAGAAGGTGTCCTAAAGCCAGATGTGGAGAGACTTTGTGCTACCACAATTTTCTTTAGTTTGTCTATTTTTTGTTTCTGTGTAAAGGATCTTGGGATGAATTTGTGCCCTCATTATCCTTTGTATTTCACTCTTTGGTAGTTGAGGTGGAGATTTTGTGCTACATTTCATCCTATTGTGTTACTGCATCCTATTACAGTTACTTGTCACTATCTGAAAGGTTCCTATTATCTGTTGAATAGTGCTTCTAAAAGAAGAGGAGTGCCTTCTATCATTTCATTAGGATTCATCCTTTGATTGGTGAACATCATCTCTAAAAAAAGAGAGATGGATGGTGTTATCCTGCCTCTGAGTGTTATTTTTAGCTTATTTATAGTAGATTAGCATATATATATATATATATATATATATATATATATATATATATATATAACCCCTTCATACTTATAGGGAACCTTCCCTTGATGAGAGGAGAGATTTGTCCCCTTTTGATGTGGTAAACCTGCACATTTGGCTGACCAATCTTCCTTGTGGTTGATTAAACCTATTTTGATCATCAGTACATTGGTGACAAAATATTCACCCAATAATTTTTAACAACTCCACTGGGGGTTTGAACAAGAAATTTCTATCCTTATCCATTTATATTATATCCATTTCTATTATATAATCTGGTTTGCAAAACCAGAGCCACTGGGTATCGATGAGCATTTCCAGTCTTTTTCCAGTTTATTCAAATCAAAGCATTTCATATCACTGGGGATACAATAATTTTGTGTAATTTTAAGCCTCAAGCTTTAGATTGAAACATCACATGTGTCTTACTCATTATCATTATAGCCTTATCCATTTATCCTACTATGAAAGAATGCACAGTTTGAATCCTCAAGATTTAAGTTGAAGCAGTACTAGTTATTTTTCATTTTTATTTTTACACTCTAGCATATCCATGGTATATGCAAAGCCAAAGGGCTAATGGTATTTTTGACCCTATATTTGAGTTGGTATAACAAAGTAATTTTGATCTATTTCCTTCACCATCTGACCTCCAACAAACTAGGAGCTTTCCTCCTACTAAAATCAAGTCTCCATTACTAAGCAAAGCATCCATTTTTGCTATTAATAAAGCTTTACAAATACTTACCCATTTGAGATTTGTTATTTCACCTTTCCATATTCATACAATGGCAATTCAAGGCCCCTAGGGTAACTCTTTTAGCCCACTTAATCTAACTCCACCCCTACATGAGCTACCACGCAATTCAAAGAAACATTTCCCCAAGCTCTATAGTGATGGGAAGGTTCATCCTTATGAACATATTGCAGCCTTCATCATAGCCTATGGTGTGATAGGCATGGAATTTGAAGACATGGAAGTTAGACTATTCATGGAAAATTTACAAGGTGATGTTGTAGACTGGTTCTATCATCTGCAGGCCCAAACTGTGACTAACTAGAACACTCTCAAAGCCAAATTTGAAGCCAGATTCAATCCTGTAGAAGATGTGCATACCCTTCTGGCTCAATTCACACAAATGAATAAGGAACCTCATGAACCAATGAGGGATTTCATAGCCAAGTTTGACAAGCTGAGGAACAAAATTCCTATAATTGCTCAACCTACACTTAAGAATCTCAAAAGTTTCTTCATCAACTCTTAGCTACCTAAAGTGAGTTTACTGCTAAGATGTGTTGGCCAAATAGACCTTGATATAGCTCAAGATTTGGCCATTGAGGTAGAAGATGACCTTATATTGGCAAGAAAGATAAGGAGAGATCTTAACAGAGGCAAATCTGTTTCATTTTTAGAATATTCATCTATAAGCACCACTGATCAAATGGTGCAAAAGCTAGAAAATTAACTGCTAGCCTTGAAAAGACAAGTGGCCCAAGGTATGTCTACTCTTCCTTATCAAGATGTGCCAAGAAGGACATTTCAGAACTAGTCATATTAAGGCAATTCTCCCAGAAGTCAAGGGCAACCAAATTGTTTGCCTCCCCCACAAGAGAAACTTGCCATTGAAGCAGTACCAGCCAACTCAGTAGTTGGATATCTAGAAATAGAACATGATTTCTCTTTCCAACTTGAGTTTGATCAAGAAAATGATGCTAATCTCTTTGAAAAAAACCAAGAAGAATTAGTTGGTGACTCCAACATTGGTTTTCTAAATTACCAAGATGAACCTAGAGGTAAAGGTAAAGTAGTCGATGGATCATATGTTATATTCCCCTGGTCCTAGAACTAGTCAGACCAGCAACCTAATAAAGAAAGAATAGAGGAATGAACTCAGCCTATAATTTCAATTGTTAAGTAGGGAACCACTCTGCCATTCCAACCAAAAGACCTAGTGACTGCTAAAAAAGTAAATACATCAAACATTCCTACACCTTCTGCTTCAAATTCATAGACCAGTCCTCCCCATCTCAAAAACTAAAAGGATGAACTCCCATCCTCTATTCCTAGTTCATTTCAGACATTTGCAATAATCAACCATGTCAAAAAAACCAAAATTCAAAAGTCTGAATTTGAATTTTTGCAATCCAACCCTAAGCAGTTGGATAGGTTAGTGGAATATGTGAAGAATAAAACCATCGCTATAGGACCAGCTATTCCAAAGGTGACTCCCACGTCCACCTAGAAAAACCTTTTCATTACTCTTCCTACTACTCTCAGAAGGATTGAACCATTTTATGCCTCCCTATTGATAAATGGACATCAGCTAAACAATTGCATCATTAATTTTGATGCATCAGATAATGTAATGCCTACCAAAGTGGTAAAATCTCTTGGTCTCACACTAACCAAGACATTTGGGAGATATTTCTCCATGGATAAAAAATAAGTGCCACTACTAGGACAAATCAATGATGCCGAATTTGTGTTTTTAGCATTCCCAGACAAGAGGATCAAGATGACAGTCATGGTGGCTGACATCCCAGCCTGATACAACATCCTTCTTGGATGAAATTTCTGTAAGGATGTTGGTGGAGAATTGACCATGGACATGTCTAAAGAGAGGATCCCTATCAAAGGAATCATATAGAGGCCACTTCCTAAAAAATAATCAAAATATGTTGTCACTCAAACATCAGCCCTTGAAGCTCAAATTATGTTTGAGTTTTTAGGAATGGGTAACTTTTTCTTGACCACAGAGGATGTTCATGTTTTAGTAGATGAAAGTCTTGCAGGTGGAGATCCAAGAATTGGTTCAGATAAAATAGCAGAAGGCATGAGAGAGCATAGTGTAAGCCCAAAGGAACTCTCCTCTCCAAATGAAGAAAAATTTGAAAAAATAGTAGTTTCTGATGATGTATGGATACTAGAATTTGATGGCAGCTACTCTCCTACCAATTTTAGATCTAAGACTATGTTGATATCTCCTCAAGGAGATATCTTTCCTTCTTAATACGATTTTAGTTTAGCAACACCAATAACACTACTGAGTATGAATCTTTATTACTCAGGTTGAAGGCTGTTCAAGACAAAAGTATCAAACTCCTTCACACCAAAGGAGATGCTGAGCTGATGGTTTTTCAAGTACCTAATGGGGACAATCAAATCATGTGCTAGACTAAACCATAAGAGCAACAAGCTATGGTAGTGGGCCATACTGCTTCATGCCAAAGTCAAGAAAAGGAACTCTTCACCAAGAGAGTGAAGATTTATGGTTTTCAGATTAGAGACCATGCCTTACCATGGGGCAAGAAGAGAGAACCAAAAGGAGTGCATAGAAAATGTGATTCCTAATGGAGAGTTTCATTTGCCCATCACTGATTCTGGGGAGAAAATGGTTTCTTACTAGTTTATCAAGATGGCACACCATTTTCTCTACCTTACAATGGGTAACATCTAAAACACTTCAACTCTTGAAGTATCAAATAAGATTACCTGTACATATGTATATTTGTATAGTCTTTAGTTCTATTTTGTGATTTTCATTTTCATTTTTGGCACCTTTCTTTTTGAATATCATGACTCTGTAGCCCAATGGCACACTTCAAGGCACTGGAGATTCTAGTTTTTACTCCCCTCAGCTGTTCCAAAATTTCAACTAAAGGAAGTTCCCCAACTGGAGCCAGCTATTGTTCCCAAAATTTGTCACTCATTTTTGGGACAACATATGAACTATTTTGGTCCTGCATACTAAAATTCCCTCTTCCCTTCTCAAAAAATTGTTCTGGGCATTCAAATTCTTCATTTTTCAAGCTTTTTCAGCTAACAGACTTCGTAGGAAGAAATCTATGGACTCTATAGGCTTAAATCTATGGACTCTATAGGCTTAAATCCATGGACTCAATTTTATGGACTCTATAGGCTTAAATCTATGGACTCTGTAGGCTTAAATCTATGGACTCTGTAGGCAAGAATCTATGGACTCATTTCTATAGACTCCGCTAGTTCATTTCTACAAACTCTGTAGGAAAGAAACAAGCTCTCAACACTTAGGTAATTTCAAGGTTGGTTCAATGCCAAGGTTCAACCAAAAGATTCATCGGCAAAATATAAACAAAGGATTGAACCATTGAACCATTGAACCTTGAACTAAAATGGTTCAAAGGTTCAAAGGTTTAATGGGTTCAAGGGTTCAATGACATCAACAAGCTTAAAGAGTTAAGTGCTTCAACAAAAGTTCAAAGTTCAACTGCTTCAACAAGTTTAACAGCTTCAAAAGACTTAACAAAAATAAGAAGGGTTAAACTGATTAAACCATTTAACCTTGAACCAAAATAGTTCAAAGGTTCAATGATTTCAACAATTCAAATTTTCAATGAAGTTGGTTCAAGCGGTCAATTGAATGAGTGGAATGCAAGATTGAACCATTGAACCAAAGTTGGTTCAAAGGTTCAAAATTTCAACGTGGATGGTTCAAAGGAGTGCCCCAAAGCTGAAACAACAAGTGCACTTGTGGAGGGTAGTGAACTAAGGGCAAGTGCCCTTGCGGAGGGTAGTGAAGAAAAGAAGGCTTTGAGGAACAAAGGATGAACCAATGAACTAATGAACCAATTGAACCTTTAACCAAAAGAGTTCAAAGTTCAAAGGTTCAAAGGTTCAATATTTCAAATAAAGTTCTAGACAAAGGAAGAAAATTATTCTAGAGACTAGTTCAAAGGGATGGTTCAATCAAAGACCAAGAAAGTGATTGAATCGAGAAAGTGATTGAACCAGGAAAGTGATTAAACTGAGAAAGTGATTGAACCATGAAAGTGATTGAACTGAGAAAGTGATTGAACTAAGAAATTGATGGAACTAAAAAAGTGATTGAACTAGGGAATTGATTAAACCATTGATGTCCCCGTGGATGTCAAATTTAAGATAATGAAATATCCAACAATTTTCAAATACAGTGCAGACCCTGTGAACAAATTCAGTAACTGGCCAAAGAGATAGCCTGAGAGCTTAGATCACACAAATAAGGACAAAATATAGTATAAGTCACCACGTGTCCCTTATAAAACTTAGTAAAAAGTGCCAAGTGTTAATGTCTGTTATTTCTTCCTTTTGTCTCATTATTCAGTAAAGATTATGGTGGGTCTTGGGTGAGTTGCTAAGGTAAGCAGAGCACACCAAATGGAATCATCTGTGTAAATCCAAATGAGTCCCACATATTTCTATAATGTTTCTAAAAATCTCAATAAAAGCTACCATGTGTCATCTTCTATAGGACTCTCAAAGATATCTTAAGCTTCTATAAGTTAAATGGATACTACCAAGTGTCCTCACCTATTTCATAGCAGAAAGCACCACATGTCCCTTCATCAAGAATAAAAGTGCCCAAGAGCTCAAAATACAGCAAGGAAAGGGGAAATGATGGAGAAAGATTAAAAATATCTATACATGGGATATATTTCTAGAAGGTGAAGTAGCCCACCAAGTGGACATCGAAGAGCATGAACATTCAATGGTGTGGGTTGTTCTCCTACATTGAGTAAAGTGAAAACAACTGCACATCAAGGAAACACATTAGATGGCCCATATTTAAGACTGAAACTCAATTCTAGCATAGCCCATGGATAGAATTTAAAATGTATTGAATGCATCGTAGGCCATTTTTTTGAAATAAAGCACCCAAGTCTTTCTTGGAGTACTATATATTGGACTCTCTCTTGTTGTTTTAGAGGAGATCTCTCTGTTATCAAAAACAAAACTCTACCCAAATTTAAAGGCATTTATGAGACTTTGAGCTCAGATTGTTGATCATATTTCATTATTTGAATAAGAAAACAAGTGATTTTTCAGACTTTGTGCTGGAATAGCTTTGTTGTTGGGAAAATTATTCTTATGTTTGTTTCCTTAATACATTTTTTGTCTATTTAATTAAATAAGTAGAATTAGTGAAAGTAATCAAGAAGGTGTCCTGAAGCTGGCTATGGAGAGACTTTGTGCTGCCATAATTGTCTTTAGTTTGTTTTCTTTTTTCTATATAAAAGATCTTGGGATGACTTTGTTCCCTCATTATCCTTCGTATTTCACTCTTTGGCAGTTGAGGTGGAGATTTTGTGTTACATTTCATCTTGTTGTGTTATTGCATCCTGTTACAGTTACTTTTCACTACCTGAAAGGTTCATGTTGTCTACTGAATAGCACTTTTGAAAGAAGAAGAGTGCCTTCTGTCATTTCATCAAGATTCATCCTTTGATTGGTGAGAATCATCTCTAAAAAAAGAGAGATTGATGGTGTTATCCTACCCCTGAGTGTTATTTTCAACTTATTTATAGTAGATTAGCATATATATATATATATATATATATATATATATATATGTATATATATCCCCTTCATACTTATAGGGAACCTTCCCTTAATGAGAGGAGAGATTTTTCCCCTTTTGATATGGTAAACCTGCACATTTGGCTGACCAATCTTCCTTGTTGTGGTTGATTATACCTATTTTTCTCATTAGTATGCTAGTGACAAAATATTCACCCAAAAAATGGAATAAAAAAAACTTTCATAACTTTAATAAGACCCTCAACACCATTCCCAATTCCATATTTCATGGAATGAACACCTACAAGTGGACCCCTATTTCTACATAGTCATAATGAAACTCAGTTTTGACTAAGTAAAGAGAGTATAAGGGGTATGTAGGAGTTTATGGATGATTATTGAGGGTTATATCCCCTTCATACTTATAGGGAACCTTCCCTTGATGAGAGGAGAGATTTTTCCCCTTTTGATGTGGTAAACCTGCACATTTTGGCTGACCAATCTTCCTTGTTGTGGTTGATTATACCTATTTTGCTCATCAGTACGCTAGTGACAAAATATTCACCCAAAAAATGGAATAAAAAAAACTTTCATAACTTTAATAAGACCCTCAACACCATTCCCAATTCCATATTTCATGGAATGAACACCTACAAGTGGACCCCTATTTCTACATAGTCATAATGAAACTCAGTTTTGACTAAGTAAAGAGAGTATAAGGGGTATGTAGGAGTTTATGGATGATTATTTAGGGTTATAACCCATTTATAATGATCATTAAACTCTAATAATTATATAAACAATTAAGGAAGGAACCCTCGATCACACAAAATGTAGTCCATATGGACAAAACCCTATATAGTCCTTTCCTTAAGAGCCTGTCTTGGTTTTGGAAAGTTTGAGGGGTCAGATCATGCAATAAAGAGATGTAATTTTTGGATTTAATCCCAAAAAATTTAATAAGTACCTCTAATACCCATAAATCCTAATAAGATAGGGGGATTACCCCCTATTTTGTCTCAGATAGGGGTACTCCCCCTTGAGCAAGACTAGCAGGTTTTAGGAAAAGGGGATGAAGAGTGGTCTTAGGAGATATTTTAGTACTTATATATGATATGATAATCTGAGGAAAATATAAAAAATCATGAATGAAAGCTTACATGGATAGGGGAACAAGTAAGATGGTCTAGATGTTTGAATATGTAGGCAGGCCTATCAAGCACATTAAGGCCTAAAGGACAAATAGAGAGTCAATCCCATTTGTGACATGAGGTAATTTCTATAATTAGTTTATTAATTTTTATAAATATATAGGATATTTTTTTGAGCTATTTATAGATAGGTAAAACCACCAAAATCCATTCTAATCTCTAAAGTGTAGTTAGGCCTATTAGGTAAGATCCAAGCCTAAGGACAAATGGTAAGTGACTTGCATTTATATCATAATATGATCACTTTAATTAATTTAAACATGTTTATCATGTGTATATATAAGTTTTAAATATATTTTTATTTATGTGAATCACAAAAGAAGTCATTTTTTGTTCTAAAAGCAACATCAGAGTTGTCCAAGAAGGTGAAAGAGCTCGATAAAGTGACTTCAAGTGTTCACATCTTTCTTGGTGATTTAAATGGGAGTAAAATAATTTAAAATGAGTTATAATATTTATCTATTAATCACTTTTTGTCATTATTTTTAAACTCTAATGTCAAACCTTTATAAACAAAGCTTAAGAGGGCAAATAGGTTTAAAACCCTTATTAAATCCTTATAAAGACCCAATAATGGAAATGGATCTAGAAAGCTAATATAATGCCATATTTTTCTAATTAAACATATTTTAATTTGAATATTACTCACTCAATCTACCTTTCATGCAAATTAGTTGTATGTACTTGTATGGACATGGCAAAAATAGGCTATTTTGACCATTTTCTATGTTGTGCAAGATAGAAGAGGAGTTTGAAGGTGAAATCAAGTTTGGGGGGAATTTTTATACTTTTTATAACTCCCTATGGTCATTTAAATCCTTTAATAAAATTCTAAGTGTCCAAACTAGGTGCTCTAATTTAGCCAATCAAAATTGGTCTATTGGATAAGCTAGTAAAAAGGGTGGAAAACTTTAAATGAGATCATTTTAAGGTGTCCCTTATTATTATAAGGCCATTTAGGGTATTTAAAGGTGTAATCCACTCCCTCCCATGTATTTTTGTGAGAAAATAATGCTAATTTTTAATCCAAGTGTGTAGGCTACATGAAGGAAGAGTTTTCTAGACTACAAATGATGATAGCTCCTTTTTAGTTGATCCTAGAGGACAAAACCTGCAACCAATTAATTTATATACATGTATGATGTCCTTATAATTCATTATAATCATTATTACTATTATTAATTAGTTATGAGGCATTCAAATAGGGCCAATCATGAAGGCAATTTTTCTAAGCCAACACAAAGAGTTTTGTGACACTTTACAAGATTTTTATGCCTTTAATTGACACTTAGAATTATTGACCTTACATGGTTTGTCCCATATCCTCTTATCATGCACATTTAACTCATTGAATCATCTAGATAAGTGTCCTTGTGACCCTTGGATTTCTCTCTTCTCCTCTCTCTCTCTCTCTCAAGTTCTATAACTAGCCATTTTAGCATTGTAAGGGATGTTCCACCCGAGTATGGTAAAGCACTAATAATTTATATACATATTGATTAATAATATTTTTTATTTTTATCTCTTCCATTTTTTCTCTTATTTTTTTCATTTTTAATGTTTGATTTTTCATAAGTGATAACTCTTGTTTCCTTAGCATGATTATTTCATTTTATCATCTAGTTGTAGTTATAAAGCTTCTTCTTGTAGGGCATGTGAAGTTTTCTAGGAAAGTTAAAGGATTGATTTATTTATTCTATTCATTATTTCATCATAGGCCTCTTGTCTAGTCCTCCTAGCTATGCACATTAATTCATAACGTCACAATGTATCATTGATGTGAGAAGATGAAGATTAGAGAAGTGTATGTCCAATTTATCTAATGATTTCAATTGTAATATGCATATGGTTATAAGTCATAAATATATTTGGTGTATCACCTCCCTTAGGATAGTTTGTTTTTAGTTATCTCTCTCCCTTTTCACCCCCCAAGTTAGTTATAGTGTGAATCAAAGTGGTACATCAAGGGAGCTATCCCTATCTAGAGATTCACCTCATCCCTTAAGCAACCCACAATCCTAGATGTGTTTCCATTGTGCCACTTAGATGAGGATATATTTTACATCTCCTTAAAGGGTGAAAATTCAAGTGACAATAGTTTTTGGCATGCTCAATGGGACTCTTATTCTAAGAAGTTAAAAGATTGTTGGTGTTGTCTCTCAATAATCAGCCTTTGGAGGCACTATCAAAGCATCAATGGAAAATTTAAAGATACATTATTTGGTCAATCATCCTAGGTTATCTTTTCAAGATTTTTATAAATTTATTTCTTTGTGTTGTTTCTTTCATGAAGTTTCATGACTGACCTTGATGTTGAATTTTATTCTCTACAAGTTGGTGAGACATTATAAGCCTATGCCATTCCCTAATCAATATGAACAAGTCCTTGATCAACATTGTCATGATCCTTACCAGCCTCAATATGATCTTCATTATCTATAATATGATCCTTGTTATCCCACTTAAGAAGTGTATCAATCCTATCAAAATGGATATCAATCATATGAGCCATGGTAGCCTTATAACCCCTCATTTTCCTCCCCATATGGACACCATGTTTTTTGACAACCCTATGTGTATGGGCACTGAGAAACATATCAAGAAGAACCTCTTTATTAGTTCTAATATGGTCCCTATCTTTCATATTATGATGCTTATTATCCTCAAGAGTACTCCTATGAGTCTTGTCATATGAAACCAAATGTTTCCATGGATTATATGCAAGGATATCATTGACAAAATGAATATCTTACTCATGTAAATGCTACTCCTAATCAGTCCAAAAATTCACTTCCATATGAGCTTACTAGTTATTTTATCTTTTCCAAACCCACTCATAAGCCTTCTCTTCCATCCCACACTCCATCTCCCTTCACCTTCCACTACATCTCATATTCCAGCTCTTTCCACCTCACCCCTTCTTGAGAGAGATCCTATCTTAAAATAATCAAGTGAATAAGATAAAATTCAATTCATTGCTGATCAATAAGACCTCATGAGTGACTAGGAGGAATAGATTGCCATAGGGATGCCCCTTGGTGAACAAAAGGACAATCCACAAGTTTTTGCCTCCATATTTGAAAGAATGTGTGTCTATGGAGAAGATTATAATGCCTTTATATTTGAAGGGATGTCATGTCATGAAGTAATCTCTAATTCTTTCATTTTTGAAGAAATTATTTTCCATGAAGAATTTGGCCAAAAATTTAAGAGAGACATATTTGAAGAAGATTCCATGTCTAATCATGAAGTTGTGGATGGCCATCACAAACATGTAGTGGAGTGTGCTATCAAGGATGGAGAACACTTTCAAGTCACCCCTCAAGAAGTGAAAATCCTATGAGAGTTTCATGAGACTAAGATGGAGGAAATATCTCTTAAATATTATCATGAGGAAGAAGATTTATGGTATAATTTAAATTCCATATGCAAGGAATTTGATGAGTTGGTTAAAGTTTCTTCTTCTCTAAAAGATTTCATGACTAATGATAATCTTGTTGATGAGTCTAACCATGATATTGAGTATTCAATAAAAAATAAAGATTAATATTTACCTATTGGTTAAGAACTAGTTGGCATGAATCCATTTGGTGATGATAATATACAAGAAGTTGTTGACAAGGATGATTGGAAAATGTAAATTAAGTTATTTAAAGAGCTTGAAGAGCTTTCCAAGTTGAGTGTTAAGTACATGACAAGGTGAATGAGGAGTATTCCATGGTGGATAATGATCAAGATTGGATAGAGTATGAAAATCTATTTAATGAGATAGAGGAGCTTGAAGTTGAGAAGAGACCCAATCTTATTGAGATCCCTATGGGAATAAAGAATGAGTTTGCAATTGAGGATCCACATGAGGAGTTTGAGGTTGTTTGGATATAATAGGAGTTCATTTCCTTAGTTAACTTTTATGGATATGTTTTTCCCTTGATTTCAAGTGTAATATGCATATGCTTGGAATTCATCAATCTATTTGGTGTATCACATCCCTTAGGATAGTTTGTTTTCAGTTATCTATCTCCCTTTTCACCCCCCAAACTAGTTGTAGTGTGATCTAAAGTGGTACATCAATCTAGAGATTCACCTCATTCCTTAGGCTACCCACAAGCCTAGAGGTGTTTCCATTATGTCACTTGGATGAGGAGATATTTTCTATTTCCTCAAAGGGTGAAAATCCAAGTGACAATAGTAAGGTAATTAGCTAAGACTAGACTATGGATTGCATAAATAAATTGAGAATAATGATACCAAATAAAGAGAGATAACAATCAAAATGTAAATCTAGAAGCTAAGGAACTTTGAGGCAAAATGATATATGTTTTAAGTGATAAATATGTTTCTAATAAATGGTTCAATATTATGCCTATTTTAATTTTAAGCTATCCTTCCAATTCAATACTATTGTTTTCTAACAATGCCTTATTCTAGTTTAGCAAGAGAGAGATAATATTTAAGCAAGTTTGCTAGTTTATTTTAGAATGTATATCTCTATTATGCAATTAGTAAGGGTTCCAATGAGATCAATTTTATGAAACAAAGGAATATTTCAAGTAATAAAAGTATTCTTTAACCATATATAAATGCAATAAACTTTAGAAATTACTCTAAGCAATACATAAAAACAACTATTTCACTAAAATAGTTCAAACCCTAGAATACACACTACATAAAACAATGGAGTTTCACTTTTCATATAAAAGAAACCTTATATCAACCTCAAATATAAAATACAGGTGTCCTACCAACCAAGAATCTAAGATAGGATGCAATGTAGGAGGAAGACCAAACTATGTGCAAGTTGAGTTCCAAACCAAGAGCCAAGAGTAAAGTAGGAGGTAAAGTGATAACTTTCAATGGTGTAATATCTCCAACCAAGTACACAAATTAGGTGAAATTATAAATTTAGAATCTTAGGATAAAGCCATAAGGAAGTAGGAATAACTGAGAGTAGTAATGGAGTCTTCAAGTAAGAGTGTAGCAACATATGGGATCTTTTATCCCTAATCAAGATTAAGAGTACTAGGAATGAAACAAGAGAGATTCAATAAGGCATGAGAGTCAAGATAGGGAAGAATAATCAATATGTGTGTGTGTCTGTGTGTGTAATTATAAGAGAGAAATGCTCAAAGAAATGAGAAAGAGGCATATATCCCCACCCAAGTCCACCAAATGACCTAAAACTAGTCATTTTTTACTATTTGGATTCATAATGTCCATTTTAGACATGTTCTACCTAGGCCATGGCCTAGGCCATGGCTTTGGTGAAGGAAATTTCCAACCTAAGCCATGGGTTTCCTTCACATAAGTCATGGCCTAGGTAAAACAAGGTCTTGGTTGGTCAACAGGCTCCAAGAGCCCTCGAGGGTTTTTAGAAGGCATGTCTTGTGTCAAAAGGGATCAATATGGACTAGGAATTTATGGGGGTAGTAATATGATGAAATAGAGGTATAATTAGGTGGTGCATGTCTCAAATTAGGATGACCAAGGTTGATAGTCTACACATAAGTCGATGTGTAATCATAGGGAGTAGGGTTATGGGAAGTACGATTACACGTGGAAACTAATTTTTTTGAATATTGTTGTATAATAGCTTGAGTATTGGGTTAGTATCCATCAAACCAAAAATTAGGTAAAATTTATGACCACTTTGATAGGACAACAAATCCTATGATTTTTGAAACTATCAAAACATAGTTCATAGGAAGACAAAGAAAAAAGAAATTTAAATTTAAAAAATGAAATTAGAAAGCAAGGGATTTAAAACAAAATTTTAGGTTCATCAATATGTTTTACCATATTTTTTATAAAATCAAAAAAAAATTAATATATTTAAATAGGTGTAAAACTTGAGAATATCATAATGTTAGAGATATACAAGATGCTAAATATGGAAAGTAGTTATTTTTTAAAACACTAATAAGAGATATATTTATCTTGCACATAAATATTTTTTAACTATTATAACTATTTGATAGTTCAAATTATAAAAAGAGGTGACTTCACAATATCAGGGTTAGAATTAGGAATGAAAATAGAATTTGGACATGGTGCATTGTAAGTGGATAACAACACAATTCATTAGAGTCCATTCATTTTAGACTTTCCCCAGTTGATTAGGTAGATGTAGGATAATGGGAGATAAAGGGGGGTTCAAAGCAAAACTTTTTTTATTAAAATAACAATAGTTTAACTTGGAGAGAATGTTAGAGACAATTTGAAAAAGAATTTGATAGTGATATAAGAACATGAATTCTAGAATTTTGAATGTAGTTTTTAAATAGTTTTTTTTAATACCTAGATGATAAAATTGAGTGAAATAGATGAATATGTGACAATATGTTGGTCATTTTTTTGTGAAAAGATAAGGATATTGCATGTGTACGAACACACTCTTTTTGAGTAAATGAATGAATTTTCGTATGAAACTTCATATATAGATAGGTGAAATGTCAAAGATTGTTAATATTATTTATATTAATTTTTTATTATATATATAATTTTTAAATAATTTTAAAACTGAATAAAGCTACTATAAAATTTTAATTACAAGTCTATGAACATAATTTTTCAACCTTAACTTCATGAAAATCATTTTTTTTAAAGCATAGTTGACAATGTGTAGATTATTGAGATATAAATTTTATAAATGTTTTATTAATATTCAAAAATTTATAAGAGAATTTGTGATGATATTTATATATTCCATAATGAGTTTTGTTATGTATAAATTAAGTAATAATTATAAATAATATTCTAGCATTAAAAAAATTATATATTCTAAAACTACACTTTCTCTTATACAAACCCATATAGTTTTTTTTAACTAAGAAAATTTTCTTGATTATATGGGTTGAAAAAGATGAAAAAGACTCCTAAGTTTCTTATAAACTAAGTGATCTATGCCATGACTATTTTCAATCTAGGTTTAGACCTCCCAAGCCTATACACAAGGCAAATTTAGAGGGAAAATGCAAAAAAATATTGAAATGTTCAAATATTTATTTTAATAAATATAACAATTTAGGGTCACTCTACATCTTATAAAATCTATTCCAAAGCTATAATAGTTACCATTTATAAGTTAGTTTTTTAAAATCTGATCTAGTTAATACTTAGTTTTTAAAATTTTAGGATTGGAAGATAGAATAAGAAACAAGGTTACAAATCATGTTAGCTATTTAATATATCTATACCATTGATTATGCCCCATGTTTTACCTAATTATGTATGCCCTACCTACTTTACCTGCTTGAGTATTCCCTACCAATTGAATACCTAAGCTTGAAGGTGGATCCCTAAATAATTTTTTGGTTTTTCAATCAATAGGTCTATCAATATGCATAAATGACTACCTTGTAGCATGTACATACTTATAGTCATGATACGATCACTCATGCATGACATCTATTGCATAATTATTACATATATATATATGTATTCACTCATACATGAAATCTACCTATAGTCATGATACAATAACTTATACCAGACATGAATGTAGATAGTCACCCTAATAGACTCCATTTAGAATATAAAAAATCAAAAGACCATTCAAATTCATTCTAAAAAGATATCACTCACTCTAAAATAAATTCAAATAGATGGTAAATCCATGCATTCTCCAATTCCAATCTCATGTATTATTCTAAATTCATGTAGAATAAATTCATATTATATCACTCCAAATTCACATACGACACTTCCTCATTGACCCTCATCATACCTAATCAATCCCTCATTGACCCTCATATTTAATTATCATCCCTATTCACCCCCTAATTGGTTCTCAGTCTCCCTTATTATCCTTAATCACTCCCTCATTGGTTATTACCATCCTTCATTATTGTTAATCACTCCCTCATCAACCCTCATCATCCCTAGTCACTCCCTCATCATCCCTAATCATTCCTCATTATCATTGATCATCCCTAAACACTCTTTTATCAAGCCTCATCATCCTTAATCATACCTAATCACTCTCTCATCATCCCTAGTCACATTCTCATCATCCCTTATCATCCCTGATAACTCCCTTATTAACCATCATCATTTCTTATCATCCCTAGTCAATCCTTCATCATCTTTCATTGTCCCTCATCATACCTAATAACTACCTTATCAACCCTCATCATCTTTAATCATCCCTAATCACACTCTCCTCATTTTTCTCATCCCTAATTATCCCTAACCATTCCCTCATTATCCCTCATCATACCTAATCAATCCCTCATCATCCTTAGTCACTCCCTCATATAGTAGAGTGTGTTCCAATATAGTATTCAGTAGAAATTTGTTTTAGACTAGACAATACCTTTTTTAGATGAATCTTGAATGGTGTTTTTATTCCTTTTATTTTGATTGGAGTGTACTAGGGTGATTATTCTCATTCATGTCTAATAGATTAGGTAGGGTCATATGGATTACTCTAGGGAGATTGTTAAATAATTTCCATTGTGGAAATAAGATAATATCTTCTTTGCACTTGTATGGAAAAAATTTATTTTGAATGATGAGGGATGATGATAAATGATGATAGATCAAAAATTTCCTCCTTGTGCTTACTTCATATGAGGTGAAATCATTCTTCTAGACATAGTTATTTCCAAATCATTAAGCAAAAGGTCCAAAACATTTTGGATCTTCTCATGTTTTTTGAGTTATTCTCAAAGAATGATGTGGGTCATCAGTATAAATTATTAGCATTTACACCATTTAATTTGTTATGGCATGTTTTCTCCTTACATTGAAATCTTTACGCCTATGTAAGAACTATGTTAGGAAAATGGAGAGGGGGTTGAGTAGAACTATTAATGCTTACATCATTTATCTATGGTATGGTATCCATAGTATATGTTTAGTTTTTTCCATTTAGGTTTAGTGTTTGTCATTTAGGTTTCATCTTTAGGGTTTTAGGATAAGGGTTTAGGGTTCAACATTTATAGTTTAGTGTTTGGAGTTGATTGTTTGGGTTTTGGAATTTAGGTTATAAGGTTTAGGGTTTATATTATTTTAGGATTTAGAATATATGGTTTTGGGTTTGAGGTTTTATGGTTTTAGGTTTTTGGTTTAGGGTTCAACTTTTAAGTTTTAGGGTTTAGTGCTTAGAATTTCAAGATTAGGGTTTAGTGTTAAGAGTTTAGGGGTTAAGGTTTTGGGTTTGGGGTTCAGTGTTTAGGGTTTAAGAATCATGATTTTGAATTTTGTGTTTAGGGTTTAATGTTTAATATTAAGGTTAAAGGGTTAAGGTTTTATTGTTTAGTGTTTATGATTTAGGATTTTAGGCTTATGGTTTGGGATTTAGGGTTAAGGGATTAAAGTTTAGGTTTTAGGGCTTAAGGTTTAGGGTATAAAGTCTAGGGTTTAAGGTTTAAGGTTCTATGTTTAGAGTCTAGGTTTTTGGGTTTAAGTATTATTATTTTGAGTTTAGGTATAATGTATTAGGGTTAGGCATTCAAGGTTTATGGCATTTAGGGTTTAGGTTTAGGGTTCAATGTTTAAGGTTTATGGTGTTTAGGGTTTAGGGCTTATAGTTAATGTTTTAGGTGTAAATAGATTTTACTAGGGTGATTAACTCAATTGGTGTCTAGTATGAGTGATTGTATCATGAATACAGGAATATGTCATGTATTAGTGATAACATACCTACATGTACTACTAGGTATTGGGTAGATGTAATGTATGAATGAATATATCATTACTATATGTATGTTATAGGTTAAATACTACACACTATCCATTTATGTATATTGATAGACCCATTGATTAAAAAATGCAAAAATTATTTATTAATTCATCATGAATCCACCTTAAATCCTTTTAAATGAATGTCCCTAGTCACTCCTTTATCTATATAGGTGAGAATGAACCCTATCCTTTTAAGATATGTCTTATCCAATCCACCCTCTCCTTTCTATATATAGGTGGTAACTCAATATTATGTTTGAAGTTTAAGATTTAGAAATTTAGAGTTTAAGGTTTCTAGTTGATGGTTCAAGATTCATAGTTTAGGGTTTACAGTATAGCTATTACCATTTAGGGTTCAAGTTTTAGTTTTATGGCTTAGGGATTAGGATTTAGGGCTTATAATTTATATTTTATGCTTAAATGTTTGGGATTTATGATTTGTGGTGATGAGACCAAGATATGCCCAATAAATGTATAATAAATGACCTCATCTTACTCTCTCTTTATATTAAGTTTGATTTCATTTTGTAACTTTTATTTTGATTTAAGATGAGTTAGGATGTGATTATTCATCTTTTGTTGATTGTGATTCTAACATTTTAAAAGACCTGTAATTCCTCACAAGTGTTGGAAAATTCTAGTTTTGCAATAAAATAGGTCATCATCAGGCTAAAGAACAAATATGAAGTGGATTACATGTTTTTGGAAGCATTGGACTCAATTCAGATTACTTTTGGAACCTACAGAATCTGTTCCAGAATCATCATAGTTAGTTCTAAAATCTACATAATTTATTTTGAAACCATCACATTTAGTTCCAAAACTCCACCACACTATTTCAAGTCATCACATTTTTGGACTTAACTTTGAAAATCTATATTTAGCTCCAGTACTCTTATAAATAAGCTCTAAAACTGTTGTGGCTAGATATGGAACTGATGAGGATCTATTCCAAATAGCTGGTGATCTGTCAGATCAATGATCCCATTAAATCAGGAACAGATTCCCAATTTTCCAAATATGTAAAATCAAGACATTTATCACATAGTTGGACATCTAGCCACATCATGATTCAGTATCTATTCTAGGTACGATTCAATTCCATCGTATCTATGAAATATTTACAGCCATCAAAGCATCTATATATATAGACTTGGGAATTTAGTAAAAGAAGAGAGATAGATATAGAATAGAAGATAGAGAAAATCATTAAAGAATAGAATATATTAGTACATTTGTAATACAAAACATTTTATCAATGAAATAGCCATTTCTATTTTGAAAGCAAATTAAATTGTTCAAATCTTGTTCTAGATAAAGTAAGGGCCCACTCGTCCAAAGAACTAAGATCTTCATTTTTGTTAGTATTTATATTTCTATTCACAAAAGTAAATAGGTAATTCTATTGAATTTATAAATGATTCCAACTCCTTAAAGTTAAGATTTATTGTAAATTCGTTTCTATAGGCATTTTAGATTAAATTTCATTTTTATAACGTGTGTTTATTTCTAGCAATCAATTTCATTTTTGTAACATGTGTTTATTCCCAAAAATCTATTTTCATTTTTGTAATGTGTGTTTATTTCTCGCAGATTTGCATAGTTTGATTGCAACAAGGTTTTAACCAAGAAATCCTTAAGACATTAAAAACCCCCTAAAATAACATAAATACAAATACCTCCATTCAATTACTAAATCACTACAATTCCTCTTATTGCATATAGATTTAGACACAGCCCTAATTAAATATGACATCAACAAAAAGTTGATTAAATGAAGGGGATGATGACACCCATCATTTTTGGTGTCATTGCTAGGGAACACTAGTTGGAATTTTCTAATTAGGTGTCAACAAGAGCAACAATCATTCATTTACTAATTAAATAAATTTTCCCTAATTTATGAGTAGACCACAAGATTCTAAGGGTAGATTTCTCCCCAAAATATTTGAACAAGAAATTCCATCATCCTCTAGTTTAAGAAAGGACGTTGAGCAAGAATTAGAGGCACCATTATCTCCTACAAGACAAGAAGCAAAATTTCCATCTTTGGAATTTTTGGATTAGTCACCAGAACCAAGTAAAATCTTAGCGAAGAGGATTATTTCTCAAAATCCATTGAGGAAAAGTTTTGATTCTCAATTGAGTAGTCAACCCCCTACTCTTGACTTTTCACCATCCCCAAAACAGACCACATACCACATTGATTGGAAAAAGGGATTATAAAATACCAGAGAGATGGAATGAGAAGCTAGAAGAGAACTTGAGAGAACCTTTACCTATCCCATTCATATCAAGGATGATGAAACCACTATGAAAAACATTTCACCTGCACACTTGCCCACATTTAGAGGAATGTCATCTAAGGATCCTGACTAATTTTTATTTGAGTTTAAAGTACTATGTTAGACTTATGATTACAAGACATATAATCAAAATTTGAAGTTGTTTCCATCTACCCTGAAGGATGCAGTAATGAGGTGGTTTATGGGATTAACATCTAATTTTATTACCAATTGGGAACAAATGGAAACTATCTTCCTAGACAAATATCAAGATTATTGTAGAGGAAGAAATCTAAAGGAAGAATTTTTCAAAATCAAACAGGAAGAAGATGAAAATATGGAAGATTATTTAGATAGATTCCTCTTTGTGAGTAAAATATGTGGATTTGTACTTTAAGAAGATTTAAATAAAACCATTTTTCTCAAAGGTCTAGATGATGAATCTAGGGAAACCCTTAATTTAATTGGTGGAGGAAATATTGATCAATTAAGAATGGGATGAAATCATAGAAATTTGTAGAAACTATTCAAGAACAAGGGGTGGACCTAGAAAAGGGAAAATGATTAAAAATTCAAATCTAGATATGAACAAATTGATGGATGAATTGGCAAACTTTAAAACAAACATATTAGTTCAATTTACCTCTACCATGGATGGATTGCAAGCTAAATCAAATACCCAACTTGAACCGTTAGCTATGTATTGTCTTAGATGTAGGAAAAAGCATGCAATAAGGGAATGTCCTTTGGATAAAATGGAAGTATGTCTTGTCTGTGAATCTAAAGAACATGATACTCACTCTTGTTCTCTTCTTCCACTCATAAAAAATTAGCTTAAACAAACTAATACATCATCCACAATAGAATAATTAAATTTTGTTTAGAGACAACCTAACCAAGGATAGTTTATGCCAAGATGAACTCCTAATCCTTAGATAATGCCATGGGCAGCTCAAATAGTACCACAAATTTGGGGACAGCCACCTTGGGCCCCTTAACCCACATGGCATCCTCAAGATTGGGCAAGTCAATCTTGGTATACTCAAGGACATCAGTAGCCTTGGGCTGGCCAAGGAAATCCTTATGCTTGGCCACAACCTAGATGGAGCCCTAGAAATTATGTGCAAGGAAAAACATATCCAAATCTGAACTAACAAGCCATAATGGGACCTCTAACACAAAACCCACATATTGAAATAATAGTCCAAACCCAAATGCTAGCACAACTAGTAGCAAACCCAAGAAACAAATAAACAACTCTTCTATATGAAACAGAACCAAAAAAATTAGTTGATTTAAATACAATGGATTGTAAAAACATTCAAACTAGATCTAGCAAAATAGTTATCAGTCCACCTATTATAATCACTGAGATGATAGAAGAAGCTAAAACCCCTAGCATAGTTACACCTAAGGAAGATGACAAAGAAAAAGATAAGGAACCAGAAAGAAATTCTACTTAGATTTCATTTCCAGAAAGACTTACAGAAATCATAAAACTTAAGGAATCTAAATTGGTGCAAGAACTAAGAAGATTGAATATTGAAATACCATTGTTACAAGCAATTAAGGATATTCCAAATTTGAACAAGTTAATCAAATTATTATGTTTTGAAAAACTTGGAAGAAAGAAGTAGTACCCTAAGACTATTCAAGTAGATGGGAAACTTGCTAATTTATTAGTAGGAAAACTCCTACTACCTAAATATGGAGATCTTAGAAGCCCTGTTAACTCTGTTTCTATAGGGAATAAGGATATACATAATGTTTTGATTGATTTGGGCATAGCTATCAATGTAATGACAGTGGACACTTTGAAAACATTACCATTAATAGGCGTACAACCTACTAATACCATATTACAAATAGCAGATCAATCTATAGCAAAACTAGAAGGAGTTATTGAAGATGTGGCAGTAATGGTGGAATCATGGGAATGTCTAGTTGACTTCCTTATATTGTAGGCAAAAGGTAAAAAACTTGGTTATCCCATCATTTTGGGGAGACCATGGTTAGCTACAATTTCTACCTTAATTGATTATAGGTCAGGTGATATGACTATTTCAAATGGTAAGAATTCTAAGCAAATTTTATTATATCCATCTGCACGACCTTTTATTGATAATCAAGTGAAATTATGCATTGATAATCCTGATATTAATGAGCAAAATATATCTACTTTGGCTATGATAACATTTCAAGATCATGTATGGGAAATATATGATATGGTTAATCCTTCATTAAATGATCATCAATTGTCATTGGAGCAGTCAGGATTAGATCCAAAAATATCACAGTTAGTTTTAGAACCATTACATTTAGTTTTTAAACCATCATAATTAGTTTTGGAACCACACCAATTCTCTACAAGTGAAGATAAATTTGCTCTAGAGGAACATGATTTCTCTTAGGGAGAGGAAGGATCTGTAGCATCAGCTTTACAGATATCAAGAGATGGTGAAGAATTTTTGGAAAATAGTAGTAATGAGGAGTTTGATCTACAACAAGATAAGTATCATAACTCTTCTTATTGTCCTTTGTCCAGCATTATGCCTCTAGGAACTTTTAGAGATGTTTCTACATATCATATATTATTACCACATATCTGTCCACTAAACACCTTAATGGAACCCTTTCAACAAATTAGTTCATCATATCCTGGAACCAAACATGTTGAGATTCAACCAAGAAATTTTTTTAATATTAATAGCTAGTTAAAAAATGATGAAGAAGCCAAACTATTTGATGTTCTAAAGGATCATACTAAAGCATTTGCTTGAGACTATAGAGATGTGAAGGGAATTCATCCAAGTATTTGCACCAATCACATTTATACTAAAAATATTAGACTAGTTAGACAACCTCAAAGAAAGGTTAATCCAGCTTTAAGGGATATAGTCAAATAAGAAATTGGAAAACTATTACAAGTAGGTTTTATCTACCCTATCTCAGATAGCCAGTGGGTGTCTCCTCTTGTAATTATCCCTAAAAATAATGGAAAATAGAGAATTTGTGTTGACTATAGGGAACTGAACAAAGCCACCCTGAGAGATTATTTTCCCTTACCATTCATAGATCAATTCTTAGACAACCTTTCAAGTAAATAGTACTTTTCCTTCTTGGATGGATTTAGTGGATAAAATCAAATCAAAATTGTTGATGAGGATCAAGACAAAACTACATTTACTTGTCCATGGGGTACCTTTGCTCATAGGGTATTGCCATTTGGACTATGTAATGCTCCAGCAACCTTTCAAAGAGTTGTATTAGTAATTTTTGTTGACCTAAGAAATGATTGTGTGGAGGTATACATGGATGAATTTACTATGTATGGAGATACATTTGATGATGCCAAAAAAAATTGGATAGAATATTAACAAGATGTGAACAACATCACTTGTCTCTTAGTCATGAGAAATGTTTGATGATGGTTGATGAAGGGATCATACTAGGGCACCATATTTCAAAAAGAGGAATTCAGGTTGACCAAAACAAAATCAAGATTATTTCAGACTTGCTTATTCCTCAAACTCCCATAGATATCAAATCATTCTTAGGACATGTTAGATACTATAGGCATTTTATTAAGGATTTTAGTAAAATTGTTGCCCCTGTGTTTAAATTACTTACCAAGGACTGTGAATTTTTTTGAGATGAATAGTGTCAACATGATTTTGAAGATATTAAAGATAAATTAGTAACTGCCCCAATATTGCAAGGACCTAATTGGGAGAAACCTTTTTACATCCAGACTAATGCCTCAAATACCTTAATTGGTGTAGTTTTGGGACAAAGAGATGAAGAAGGAAGAGTGTATGTTATTTACTATCTCAGTAAAAATATTACTCCCACTGAAATAAATTACACTACCACTAAAAAATAATTTTTGGTTGTGATCTATGCAATCAATAAATTTAGACATTACATTATAGGGTACAAAATATTTGTACACACAGATCACTCAGCAATTAAATATTTAATGAATAAACTAGTGGTTGGAGGTAGAATAATTAGATGGTCATTAATTCTATAAGAATTTGATATTATCAGTGTCGACAATCTAGGCAAATCTAATGTGGTGGTTGATTTCTTGTCAAGATTGACCAATACAGGGGAGCAGGATCCAGTCAAGGATAACTTTCCAAATGAACTATTGTTTGTTATTTCAGCTAACACACCATGGTTTGGTGACATGGAAAATTATCTTGAAATAGGGAATTTTCCTCCTTTCACTAAAAAACAAATTAAAAAATTAATTAAAACTAGTGCATAATTCAAATGGTTAAATGGAATGCTATTTAAATGTGGTCTTGATTTATTTTTACGTAGGTGTGTAAGAGAAGATGAAATTTTTGACATCCTCTAGGCATGTTATGATGAACCAAGTGGAGGACATTATTTAGTGAAAAGAACAACTCACAAGATACTTGGCACTGGTTACTATTGGCCATCTTTGTACAAAGATGTGAAGAGTTATATTAGGTGGTGTGATCCTTGTCAAAGAATGGGATAGCCAACTATTACCAATGAAATGCCTCTACAACCACAAGTAGCTATTGAACCATTTGAGAGATTGGGATTAGATTTTGTTGGACCTTTTAATCCTCCTTCACAAGGAAAAGAGAACATTCTTGTGTATATTGATTATGTAAAAAATGGGTAGAAGTACAGGCTTTAAAAAATGCCACTGAAGAAGCAGTTACTAATTTCCTTTGGCACAGAATTATGGTAAAGTCTGGAGCACCAAGAAGCTTATTTTTAGACCAAGGACCACAATTTATGTCCAATATGATCTAGGCCTTCACAATGTATTATCAAATCAGTCATAGGAAGTCATCTCCCTATCACCCACAAGCAAATAGACAAGTTGAAGTAACAAATAGAGAATTAGAAAACATCCTCATTAAAATAGTTGAAGTTAAAAGAAGAGATTGGGTAAAAAGACTACCTAAAGCCATCTGGGCTTACAATATAACTTGGAAAAATAGAATAGGGTTTTCACCATATGAGTTAGTCTATGGGAAAAAGCACTTGTTGCATATTGAGTTTGAACTATAGACATTGAAGACATCAGCGAAGGTGGGAATTGAATTGAATGTAGATCAAAAGGAGTGAATCCTTCAACTCAATGAATTAGATGAATTCAGAATGGAAGTACTTCACCAAGAAGCAATGGCATGATTCACATATCAAGGAAAGATAATTCAAAGTAGGAGACTGGGCATTGTTGTTTGATTCTAAGTACCAATAATTCAAAGGTAAATTAAGAACTAGATGGTTAGGACCTTATCATATCAAGTAGATATTTGACAATGGTTCTATCCAGTTACTTCCTATTGATGGTAGTAGAAGAATACTCTTGGTCAATGGACACAGGCTAAAACTTTATAGGAAGCCTCCTACTAAGGATGAATTCTTGAAGCAAATTGAAGCAAACAAAGAATTTAATCAAATGGAAGAACCCAGTTCTTCCAAAATGATCAAATAATTAGATGAAAAGATTTAGAATAAAGGGAAGAGAATGAAAACTAGTAAATGGCTTTCTCTTCCCAAAAAAAAATAATAATCAGAGATCAATTGAAAATCAGTGATGATGGTTGATCTTCCAAATAAATGGCTAATTCAAATAAAACTTTTTTGAATTCTAATTATTTTCTAACCATTTTTCAGGGATGATGTGTCTGCATGATGGAGGGATTACATCATCAAGGATGGTAATTATGTTTTTAACTTGTTAAAGGTTAAATTAAAAGTTTACATGTGTGATTAGACTTGATTTAGAAAGATTAGTATGATGAGTCATCTATTATACATCATGGTTAAATGTGCAAAATCATGAGATGGTGGATAATCATAAATAATCATTCTTCTAATTGAAGAAATTGAATTTTCTATTTTTGTAGCTGAGTATAGTAGTTTTGTAGCCAAAATTGATAAGTTTTGTAGTTGAGTATAGTAATTCCACAACCAAATTTTCCAAATCAATAACTAAATCCGCTAGTTTTGTAACTAAAATCATCAGTTCCATTGAGATGAGAAGCAATTTTTAGCTAACCTATGAAAGATTCAAAGAATAATGAATCATGGGAATCAAAAAGAAGTTAGAACCAGACAATTATACCCAACTCCTTGCAGATGAACAAGTAGCAAATATATTTCAATAGGCAAGATAATTGGAGTTTCTAAGGAAATTTCCCAAATACAATGATGAACTGGTAAGAGAATTTACTATCAATTTAGAAAAAACAAGGACAAAGATTAGGAAGGTTTTCATTCCTTTTTCTATGAAAATCATAAGTGAGATGTCTGGAATACCGATAATGCATGTCCCAAACCCTGTCAAAGGGACATTGAAAGACCTGGCTAAAACCCTATTGAAAGAAGGGGAAGCTGAACCCCAATATATTTTTAATACAAAGAAAATCATCAAAGGAGTTAAGAGGGCTAGCTTGCCCAAATCCTTTGATAGAGTAGCATTCTGGATAGTCAAATATTTAACCTGTGATGGACAATTTGGGACAGTAGGAAAAGAAGTCCTAAAAATCCTTATATACCTTAGATATGGAGCCAAAAAACCAGAGTAAATAGTAAACCTTCTAGGGTTTCTTTTTGACTCCATCCATACCATGGCCCAGATGTATTCTTAGGGTGTAGGAACAATTAAACATCATGGGTTAGTGAATTTAGTATGCCAACACCATTTCCTTTCCAAAAAAAGGGGAAAAATGTGGGACAAATTTTTTGGCAAGTTTGGACAAAACCCTAGTATTCCTATAAGAACAATAGCAACTCCTCTTGCTCCTTCAGTTCACTTGAAAACTACTACCATTTTTTAGGAAAAGAAAAGATTAGGGGAAGAGGAAATACCAA
Source organism: Torreya grandis (assembly GCA_037957365.1). Taxonomy (NCBI): domain Eukaryota; kingdom Viridiplantae; phylum Streptophyta; class Pinopsida; order Cupressales; family Taxaceae; genus Torreya; species Torreya grandis. The sequence goes on from JARHVA010000118.1 coordinate 2,374,602, forward strand.
AAATAATAAAATATGGAAGAAAATTTAAAATTGTAGACCCTACTGTATCTTCTCAAGCCATTTCTTCTTCTACTGAAGCTATAGAAGAACTAATACCTATCTTTGACAATGATAGTTCACCTAGGCCTAAGTAAAAGGTGAAAACTATAAGAAGTTCTAAGAGGAGACCTATGTCTACACATTTTGAGGATCCTCAAGAAAGAAAATGTCGTAAAAAGTCTAAAGAAAGTTCAGAGGAGCTGGAAAAACAAGAAAGGCTAAAAACTGAAGCTACTGATATTTTGGGTAGCATGGCCATGACTCCTCTTAGACCAAGCCAATAAAAAAATGAAAAAGAGGATGAAATATTTGAGGAGCTAGTTTCCAAGAAATGGGTGAGACTGTAACACCATCACATGTAGAAGATGAACAAGCATCTTGGAGAAGGAAAGGGAAATCCCCTATGGTGGAAGAGGATGCTTAACTCCCCAAGAACTTTTAGAAAAAGAACAAAACTAGCAGATTAAATAGGCTCTATTTTTTTCTAGAGTAGAACTCATTATCAAGGAAAAGGATGAGGAATTGAACTTCCTCAAACTCAAGTTAGAATAAAAGGAAATGCTCCTTGCAGAATTAACACACCAGTTCATAGCCAAGAATGAGGAATTAGTAGAAACTAAAAGGCAACTAATGGAGAATGAGGAAAAACATATAATACAGTCCTCTGTGTCAACAGTCTCTACACAGACTGAATTGACTTATCTACCACTCAAGTAGTTATGGGATGACACATGTAGAGAACTCAATGAAATCAAAGCATCCAATATAGACTTGAAAGGCAAACTGGTGAAAGAAGAGAAAGCAAGGAAGGAATGAGAAGACATATTCTACAAAGAGGAAAATAATAAGTATAAATGTCTTGTGAAGATACAAATAGTTTGTATGAAGAGTGAGAAGTTGCTTGTGTGTAGAAGACCTTCTCTTGTTTATAACATGTTTTTAGAGGAACAATTCATTCACTGATAGTTGGCAAGAATAGCATGTGGCCTTCTACATGAAATAAAAGATAAAGCCAATTTCTTGGCCACCTACTCCTTAGCTAATACAGAATAAAAAACCTTCTTTGTGAATTTTACGTCTGCAATTTTATGCTAGAAAAAAATACAGGTTTTATGATAAATTTGTATGTAGAAGAAAGACAGCTTAATGCATTTGTCTTTGTTCTTCAAAATTAGATTGCATGGAAAGAAAGGGAGTCAGAGCATTGGTCAAAGGCTAGTTCATCTAGTCTCTATATGAGAATTCATTATGGTAATCCACCCACCTTTGCTACATATTTCCAATCCCATTCATTCAATGATAAATTCAAGGGACCTTATCTTCTCAGTTTATAGCAAAGCATGGATGTCTACACCTCTTATGAAAGGGAAAATTTTTATAATATCTATGATGCATGTTTAAAAAGATGAGAATTTCTCTCAGTGGCATTGAAAATAAGGGAAGTAATATCCCCTTCAAATTTGATCTAGAATTAGAAAGGGCAAAAGCTTTATGCACAATAATTCCCTGGATCAATGAAACTCCCCTGACCATATGGATAGGAATGTGGACAAGGCCACCTCTACTTCTCACCCCCATATCTCCTTGGCAAAATAAAGAACCTCAACATCCCACTCAATTTGAGGAATAGAAAATAAAAGTAGAAATAGGAGTAGGGTATAGTACTTCTATGTCAAAGCATTGGGATATTCAATTTCAACCATTTGATCTAAGCAATCAAATGGAATGCAAGATATACAATCCTGAATTTGAAGAATGAAGTTTGTAAAGGCACTTACAAAAAAGTAAGTATGGGGGAAGTGATGAGGCCAGGATATGCCCAATAAATATATAATAAATGACCTCATCTCACTCTCTCTTTCTATTATTTTTTATTGCATTTTGTAACTTTTATTTTGATCTGAGATGAGTTAGGATGTGATTATTCATCTTTTGTTGATTTGGATTCTAACATTTTAAAATACCTATAATTCCTAACAAGTGTGTTAGAAAATTTTAGTTTTGCAATAAAATAGGTCATCATCAGGCTAAAGAATAAATATGAAGTGGATTGCATGTTTTTGGAAGTATTGGACTTAATTTAGATTAGTTTCAAAACCTATAAAATATGTTCTAGAATCATCACAGTTAGTTCTAAAACCTATAAAATCTATTTTGAAACCATCATAGTTAGTTCTAGACTCCACCATACTATTTCAAGTCATCACATTTTTGAACTTAGCTCTAGAACTCTATATTTAGCTCCAGTTTCTTATAGATAAGCTCTGAAACTTTTGTGGCTAGATATGGAACTGATGAGGATCTATTCCAAAAGGCCGGTGATCAGTCAGATTAGTGATCCCATTAAATCAAGAATAGATTCCCAATTTTCTAAACTTATAGAATCAAGACATTTATCACACAGCTGGACATCCAGCCACATCTTGATTTAGTATCTATTCTGGTTATGATTCAATTCCATCGTATCTATGAAATAGTTGTAGCCATCAAAGCATCTATATATATAGACCTGGGAATTTAGTAAAAGAAGAGAGATAGATATAGAATAGAAGATAGAGAAAATCATTGAAGAATAGAATAGATTAGCACATTTGTAATACAGAATATTTTATCAATGAAATAGCCATTTATATTTTGAAAGTAAATTAAATTGTTTAAATCCTATTCTAAGCAGAGCAAGGGCCCACTCCTCCAAAGAACCAGGATCTTCATTTTTGTCAGTATTTATATTTCTATTCACAAAAGTAAATAGGTAATTCTGTTGAATTTATAAATGCTTCTAGCTCCTTAAAGTTAAGATCTGTTGTAAATTTGTTCTTGCAGGTGTTTTAAATTAAATTTCATTTCTGTAATGTGTGTTTGTTTCTAGTAATCAATTTCATTTCTACAATGTGTGTTTGTTTCCAGCAATCTATTTTCATTCTATAATGTGTGTTTATTTCTAGCATATTTACATAGTTTGATTCCAATAAGGTTTTAACTAAGAAATCTTTAAGACATTTAAAACCCCCCAAAACAACAAAAATACAAATACCTCCATTCAATTACTAAATCACTATGATTCCTCTTATTGCATATAGCTTTAGACACAGCCCTGGTTAAATATGACATCAAAAGAAAGTTGATTAAATGAAGGGGATGATGACACCCATCATGTGGCTCAAGGGACCAAGGGTTTATATTTTAGGGTTTGTGGTTTGGTGTTTGGGGTTAGGGTTTTAGGTTTTGGGTTTCACACTTAAGGTTTAGTGTTTAAGGTGTAAGGTTCATGGTTTTGGTCTTAGGAGTTTGGTTGAGGGTTTGGGGTTTATAACTTAGTGTTTAGTATTTAAGGTTTGGGATTTAGTGTTTAGGGATTAGGGTTTAGGGTTTAGGATTTGGGCTTTAGTGTTTATGGTTTAGGGTTTGGGCTTTGGGGTTTAAGGTTTATGGTTAAGGGTTTAGGGTTTTAGGTTTAGTGTTTAAGGTTTAGGTTTTTAGTTTTCAATTTGGGTTTAGAATTTTTGATTTAGGAGTTACTATTTATGGTTGATGACTTATTATTTATGGTTTTAGGCTTGGGGTTAAGATTTTAGAGATTAAGTGGAAGGTTTTAGGGTTTAGGATTGGAGTTTAGGATTTAGGATTTAGGATTTAGAGTTTAGGGATTATGTTTTAGAATTTAAGGTTAGGGATAAAAGTTTTAGGGCTTAGTTCTTGGGGTTTGGGGTTTAAGGTTATGGGTTTATGGTTCAGGGTCTAGAGATTAGGGTATGGATGTAGGGACTAGGTTTTTAATTTAGGTTTTATTATTCAAGGTTTGGGGTTTACATCTTATGATTTAGGGTTTTGGGTTTAATGGATTGGAGCCTAGAGTTTAGGATTTTGGATATAGGTTTTAAGGGTTAGGATTTAGGGTTTAAGGTTTAGTTTTTAGGCTTAGTAATCATGGTTTAGGGATCATTTTTTAGGGTTTGGGTGAAGGGTTTAAGGTTCAAAGTCTATATTTTAGTGTTTGGGGTTGGTGGTTGGGTTTTGACATTTAGGTTTTAAGGTTTAGGATTTATGGTTTTAGGATTTAGGGTTTATGGTTCTAAGTTTAAATTTTTATGGTTATGGTTTTATGGTTTAGGATTCAACTTTCAAATTTTAGGGTTTAGAGATTAGGGTTTTAGGATTATAATTTAGGGTTAAGACTTTAGGGGTCAAGGTTTTAGGTTTAGGGTTTAGGTTTTGGGGTTTGGGGTTTAATTTTTAGATTTTGGGTTTATTGTTTAAAATTGAGGGTATAAGGTTAAGGGTTTAGTGTTTAGGATTTAGGATTTAGGATTTTATGTTTGGGGTTTGGGGTTTGGGGTTAAAGGCTTACATTTGGGGTTTAGGGTTTAGGGTCTAGGGTATAAAGTATAGGGTTTAATGTTTTAAGTTTATATTTTTAGGGTCTATAGTTTAGGTTTTATTGATTATTTTTTTGGGTTTAGGGCTAATGTATTTGGATTAAGGGTTTAAGGTTTAGGGATTAGGGTCTAGGTATATTATTTAGTGTTCATGGTTTAGGGTTTATAGTTTGGGGTTTGGGGTTTAGGTTTAAATTTTTAGGGTTTAAGTTTTAGTTTTTAGGGTTTGGGGTTTGGGTTTTGGGTTAATGGTTTAGATGGAAATGGAGTATACTAGGGTGATTAGCTACATTCATGTCTAATATAAGTGACTGTATCACGACCACAGGAAGATGTCATGTATGAGTGATCACATACCTACATGTAGTACTATGTATGTGGTAGATTTAATGTATGAATGAATTTATCATTACTGTATATATGCTATAGGTTGCATGTTATAGTCTATTCATTTATGTGTATTGATAGACCCATTAATTAAAGTTCATTTTCTAATTTGAGAACAAAGTTGTTAAGAATATTCTAAGGCAAAGATAGAAAAATATAAGTATAGTACATCTCCAAAAAATTAATAAACTTAAAAACTATAAAAAATAAGGAATTGAAGGTCAGAACAAGTTTAAAAAGTAAAGAACTTCCTGACTACAAATAGAGTTGATAGTCTGCCAAGATAGAATAGGGGTTTATGTAATAAAAATAATCATTTTCTTGAGGATAAAAGGTGTGTTGTTACTTTATTGTATTCACAAAGTTATTACATAGGTGAATTAAATTTAACTTAATTTGAAGAGAATTTATACTTGATCCAAGGTTCTTGTCATTGAAACCTTCTAAATCCTATTTTATGTGTAACTATAGTCACTTGTAGTCTCTTGTATCATCTGTAAAAAGTTGCATAAGTTTGTTTAGAAGATTGTATAGGTTTAGGGAGGTATTCAATACTCTATTCTAAGTGTTAGTTCTTTAAAATAGTCTTTATGTTTTATGACTAATTAATTTGAATCTATCAGGATCTATATGTAGAGTCAAACCTTAGAATAGGGTTTTTAATACAAAAAGAATCATAACTTTCATCTAAACCAGTGGAATCTCTTAAAACATGTATGGAAGTTTTTAGATAAGGTTTATAAGGTATTCCAATTGGTAACTTGCTCAAACTCAACTTGTTATCATAAATACAGAGGATTATTTTTTGATCTACCTATATATAGTCATAGGAAAGCTCAATCAAGAGAAACTTCAAGTGTTTTACTTTGTTGATTGAGTATAAACCTCTTTTGAAGGTCCAATGTTATTTTGTAAACACTATAGAATAATTAATTAAAGTTATTCAAATAATTTGGTAGTTAATACAAGTCAATATCCTTCCAAGTAAGCAGATTAGGCCATCTAGACCTAAAGAGTAGAGTTGCCATTGAATTCTAATTATTAAGAAAGAAATAAAGGAAATTGGTTTATTATCCTCATAGATAGTATCAAAACATATTAATAAATATTCATAAGAATCATTTTATGATCTTAAATTAATAGCACTTTTTCAAGACCAAACATGCTTATACATAATGTTGTAATAGTGCTTAGGACTTAATTAAGTATTGGGAACTTTGGTGATCTAATTGGTATTTTGAACTTGTGTAAAGACACCTATGAGTCTTGTATCATTGTCTTGATATTTTCATTGAGTTTTTGAATTGAATGTGTCTAAAAAACAAGGTAGGTGTAGACCTCTTTGTATCAAGTCCTTAAGACGTATAATTTGGCCTAATAGGCCTATAAAGGGTAGTGTTACTATTATCTAAGTTTTGAGCTGAATTTATTCATACACTAAGAATCTTGAGTAAAATAATTGGTGAAACCCTCATAGTATTATTCAACGAAGTGAGGATGTATAATTGAGTGATTTAGGAGTCAAAGGACGGTTTTGCTTGAAGGTAGATTACTATCTTAGGACTGAGTACCCTATTTTAAGTCATTGAAAGTATCTTTTAATCTGAATACAAAGGCTAAGAAGTCAAGAGATAATACTAAAGAATAAGGTCATTAGTCTTTCAATACCAATACTCTGAAGACCTTTTGTGATAGACCAAGAGATAATTTATGGTTAGGAAGAGACCTAATTGCAAGCAATTTTATAGAGGACCTTGAAGTACGCAAATTTGAGTAAGTAAAAAACTTACTTTGACACCAGTAGGGGGTAGTAAAGATCAAGATATTGCTTTTATATTTAAGTAGGGCATACTCTTTGAGATCAAGATGTGGCTTGGTTATTTAATCAAGTAGGGAATACTCAAGTAGATAAAGTAGGTAGGGAATACTTAAGTAGGTAAATTAGGTATGTAATCCTCAATGGTATAGATATATTACATACGTAACATGATTTGAAACCTTCTTTCTCATTCTATCTTTTGATCCTAAAATTCTAAAAACTAAGTATTAACCAGAAAGGAATTTGAAAAACTAAATTCTAAATGGTACAGCTCTATAATTAATTTTAGAAGATGCAGAGTGGCCCTAATTTTTTATATTTAGTAAAATAAAATTTAAAGTATAAGAATATAAAATGTAATATAAAATTAAATGTAAAATTTATATTACATTTCATATTCTTATACTTATTACATTTATTTTACTAAATATATCCTTGCAAAAAACCAAATAGGTCACAATGGGTCAAATAAAAAAAATAAAAAAAACACAACACAATAAAACAAAAAAATACAAGCAAAAAAAAATAGATCAAATGTCATACAACCTTTTGAAAAGGTTGTATGCCCTTTACAAAAAATGTTTTGTATTTTTCATTGTGTCATGGTTTTTTCCCCCAACTTTGTGCATTCACCTTATTATGATAAGTGACTAACAAGAAAAGATAGATAAAGTAGAATTTTGGAAGTGATATATTAGAGGAAAAATAAAAATATATCTTTGTACATGACTATTATAACTAGATAATTTAGACACCTAAAATTGGCCACAACTGACTTTCGATCAGAATTCAGACTGATTCTTACCAACCATTATAAATTAAGCCTAAGAATCATTGAACATCCCAAATTTTATTGTGCATCATTCATCAAAGCTCAGAATCACATTAAGGCATCCATAATTGAGCTATCTTGATGTATGCAATAATAACCTCTCAAGGATTCATCTCTAATCATAATGTAGCATCACAATAGTCAATTTAGCCTATGGACCTATTAAGTGAGGCACATGAACAAATATCAAATATTGAAAGAGATAAATGGCTAATGAGAATTAATTAACAAGCTAAACCAAACTAAGAGCCTATTTAAATTATCCATGTGTAATAAATTAATAACTTAAAAAAAGTAAATTTAAAAATGAAAATATCATATCCTTTCATCATGACCTTTATGAGTTGTCAATCTCTTTGGAAATATCCTAAAATATCTCATTTTGGAGACCCATGTCTATTCATTACAAATCATGATTACTTGACAACTATTAACTCTATTAGGGTTATATTTGACTCACTTAGGCTAGATTTGAACCCATCCTAAACCTTAAATCCACCTTAAATCTCCTACGGTTAAAGTTAAATCCATTTTCTATAAATATAATGGCTTGCCTATTAAATTTTAAGTTATTTCAGTGTAAAGTTATCATGCACAAATGACTTCAAATATTTGAGAAGATTAGTGTTAGATTAAAAAAATTCCTAGAAAATAATGTTATAATGCTAAAAAATCTTGAGCCAATCTACAAAAATCCACATCAAAACCAATGGTGCCAAGGAGACAAGAAGCCAACAAACTTCATTTTTCAAAGACTCTTTGATGCACAAGCTAAACAAGCCACTCAACAATGCATTTGGAGCTCCTAAGGAAGGTAAATGATTCTTTGTCTTTTGAATTTTAGTTGTGCTTTCATTTTTATTTTGTTAACTAAGCTCACCCCTAAGATTTGGGATTGGATTGTAAGTTTTAGTATGTTTATTGAAGTTTTTGTTACTTAAACTAACATGTTACTAGCCTCCCTTATTAAATTCCTATGATCACAGATAATAGTGCAATGCACTTGAGTCCATTGACCATGGACTTGTCCCATTTAACTATGTAAAAACTAATTATTGTACCTTTTACACCCATAAATGTCAATTAATCTAAGATATCATAACTATAGTTTGGCCACATAAAACTTATTATTTATCTTCTCTTATCTTTGAATCTCTTAGGATAATTTGATAGCTTGAAAGTGTGTAATAAAAATAGGAAGTTTAAATCTCTAAGTTAACCTTAATCACCCCTTGATGATTGATTGTTACCTATGTATCCAATGCTCTAAGGAAATCAAACCCATAAAGTTATCCCACCTAGAGTGAATGTGAAATTATGATCCTTTGACTATGCGTATGTAGTTATAATTTGGCTTTGGTACTTGACAATGATAGATCTTGAATTGATTTAGAAGGCCCTTGACTTGGCTTATGGATACTCCTCATAAGTGACCTTGAATTTGGAGGTAATATGACATTTTCTCAATGTGTATAAGTATGTATGTTTTAATTAAGTGTGTAGTAAGTGTGGTTAATGAGTGACTCTTGACATATATTTATAGGTGAATATAATTTCCTTTAGCTGACCATGTGAAATGTGTAGGACAACCCAAAAGAATGTTCTAATTTTTGTAAACTATGTTAAGCATGGGATATACTGAGAGGGGGGGCTAAATCAATATATCATATATCTTATAAAACTTTCCTTTAACCAAATTTCACTTAATCAAAAATTCAAGATATGCAATAAAAATCAAACAATAAACACGACACAAGATAGAGAGAGACACCAGATATAACGTGGAAACCCAATGTGGGAAAAACCATAGAGAACAATCTCAAGTATATGAATGAGCACAAACCTAAACAATATTCACAAGCCAAGCTTGCAAGAGCACCATACCCCTTTATCAAGCACCAACCCAGCTACTATTCATGAGCACCAACCCACAGGAGCACCACACCCTTTTGTCGAGCACCAACCTAGCTACTATTCGTGAGCACCAACCGATAGTAGCACCAACCCCTTTGTGTATACCACACACCTATCTCTCAATGTTACTATCTCAACAAATGATAGATCAATACAACATCTCTTTCCTCTCTCTCACCTTTGCTCTTCTAAGCTAGATATAATAAATACAAATCATATTCATCTCTCACAATTACTCTTCTAACCTAGATATTACAATATCAAATCAACCTCTATCTCCCATATTACAAATGGATTCTCAAGCCTTTATTTATAGATTTCCAAATGACCTTTAGCCTTCCCCCTTTGTGACCCTTCAATCCTCATTGAAAATGGTGCCAAACTTGTATGACCCTTTATATTCAAGCCTTTGAAAAGTCATGTGGTGACCCTTCATGACCAAAAACGTCCTTCCATCTTTTGTCCTCATCTTGGTGACTTTTTGTATGCCTTAAAGTGTCCCTTCATGAGAAATTGTGCCCTTACTCTTTTGTCTTCACTTGGTGACACTTGGTATTCCCCAAGATGACTCATCATGGGAAAATGCATCCCATCCTTCTTTTGTCTTTACCCCGTGGCTCTTCGACTTCTCCATGGGCCCTTCTTTTGTCTCATATGCAACCAAAAATATATTTATTAATATTAAATAAATATTAACTCACATTAGACAAGATAAATGTATTACAAACAACATTAAATGCAATGGGGACTTTATCACCAATAATGCTAGAACTTTAACATCAATGACAATATTTCCAACAATCTCCCCCTTTGTCATTGATGGTAACCTCAATCCTAAAACTACCACATCCTATCACTTGCACATACCGTCATCTGAAAACATATAGTAACTCCCCTTTACTGTAGCAACCTGTACCTATTCCTTGTACCTATTTTTTGCACATGTACCTATTATTCTCCCCCTTTGACATCAATGGCAAAGGGCCTACCTAGAGCTAACACTTATCTCCCCCTCAACTGATGCTAAAAATCAATGGTAGAAAGTAATAGAAATTACTCCCAACTCCTTTTGCCAATCTTTGAATGTATCCTTTGATCGTGCCTTCGAGAAGATATCTGACAATACATATACATTGTTCCCTATCTTTTGAGTATTTGCAATCAACTCATTTGAATCTTTTCTTCTAATCTCACAACCTTTAGCATGAAACATTAATGTGTATCCTTGATCACATATTTGACTAACACTCAATAGATTATGCTTAAGACCTTTTACATATAAAACATTCTTAGTCTTAGTTCTACCATAATCTAAACTCAAATTACATTTTCCAGCTATCTCGACAGTGGTTTTATCTTCAAATCTCACTATACCACCATTGATCTTCTTTAGAGATATGAATTCAATTTTATATCCTATCATATGCCTCAAACATCCGCTATCAATTAACCATGGCTGATTTTTACCTCTTACATGTAGGGCTGTCTGAACCATCATAGAATCTTCATGTTGTTTCTTCTACCATGAACATGTTTGAACTTTCTCCCTAATGAATGGAGATTTGAGACTCTAATCCTTATTATTGATGAATGGAGCTTTGAAGCTCTGATCCTTCTTGACTGACTCGAACATGCTTCTACAATACCAAGCTATGTGTCCAAAGTTGTTGCACTTGTAGCATACTATGGTCTCTTCATCAAAGCTTAATAGAGGAGCAATATAGTTGCGGCTTCTACTTGACTCTATTTGACTTTCCTTCTCCTTATTTCTAAAATTTTTATCTTTTTTTCTACATTCTAATTTCTTGTGACCATATCCATTACAATAAAAATAATAGCCATAAAAATAAGACTTGTCTGTATATCTCTGACATGATTACCTTTTGTAGCTTTGTTCCTTCCAGCCTTCTCTGTTTAGAATGTCCTCTGTATTCTTCACTTCTCCCATTTTTGTTTCCTCTTGTATAAGAGCTTCAGCATAGCTCTTTTTCTTTTCAAAATTGATCCCTATTTTATCTAAATATGCTTTTTGACTTTCTAATATCTTATTCAGCATGTTAGTGTTATCTTCAAATTTTGAATCACTGACTACTTTATCACTGACTGCTTTCTTAATATCTTCTTTTAAAAAGGAAATTTCAATAACATACCTTTGACATTCTTTTCTTGTTATTTCCAACTATGTTGTGAGATCTTCTTCATTCTTCTTAGCTTCTTCAAACTGTGCTTATAGATCTTCAATCATTTCCTTTGACTCTTGTTCATTTTTCTTGATATGGCACTTTAATCTTCGATTCTTCTTCTGAACAGCTTCTAAATCTTCTAAGGCACAAATGAGCTCTCCTTCCATATTCACTTCAGCTTCCTCCTATTCTTCTTATTGATCACCTTCATGTATGGCCATGAGTAGAATCTCTTCTTTTTTTGAATCACTGACTCCACTATCTTCACCTGAGCTAGGATCCTTAGAATACAGGGTCTTCTTCTCGAATCCCTTCTTAGATTTGCCTTTGAAATTTTTCTTGTATGTAGGCTTTTCTTCTTCATCATCATCAACCTTATCTGGGCATCTAGCTGAAAAATGTCCAATCTTTCCACAATTAAAATATTAAAAAGGTAATTTTCCTTGATATTTACATGTTCTTCTTTTTGGCTTGTAAATGAAAAGTGTTCCATTGTCATCTTCATCATCACTGGAACTATCACTTGATTCTTGAATCTTAGCATTCTCCTTCTTTAATGCCTTGAAAGCTGCTTCTCTCTTTGAGGGTTTATCTTGTTCTATCTACATCTCATATGCCATGAGAATAACATGAAGCTCATCCATCTTTAGCTTGGCTAAATTCTCCATCTCTGCAATTACTGAAACCTTTACATCATATCTCATTGGTAGAGATATCAAAACCTTTTTCACCACCATTGACTCATCCAACATTTCTGTAAGACCTTGAATCTGATTTACGATTTGATCAACTCATAGTAGATAAATTGATATATCTTCTTCTTCCATCTTCAAACTTTCAAACTACCTTCTAAAAGTCTGCAGCTTAGCTTGTTGAACCTTTTCATCACCTTTGTAAATATTCTCAAGTTTTACCCAAGTTTCATGAGTAGATTTACATTGCATAACTTTAACAAATTCATATTCACATAAACAACATAAAATAGCATTTAAAGCTTTAGCATTACATTCACTTGCCTTCTTTTCTACTGGAGTAATTGTAAATGTTTGTGGCTCTTCATATTCCTCCACTACTACTTTCCATATGTCTAATCTAAGGGCCATCAAATAAACCTTCATTCTCATGCTCTAAAAAACATAATTCATACCATCAAACAAAGGTACCTTATTTTTATAAAATTCTTCTTGTGGCCTAGCCATCATGCTTTCTCGATCTACCTTCAACCTGTAAAACTTTTCAAAAAGGAACCTACTCTGATACCAATTTTTAAGCACGAGATATATTGAGAGGGGGGGTGAATCAGTATATTATATATCTTATAAAACTTTCCTTTTACCAAATTTCACTTAATCAAACATTCAAGATATGCAATAAAACTCAAACAATAAACACCACACAAGATAGAGAGAGACACCATATATAACGTGGAAACCCAATGTGGGAAAAACCATGGAGAACAATCTCAAGTATATGAATGAGCACAAACCCAAAAAATATTCACAAGCTAAGCTTGCAGGAGTACCATACCCCTTTTTCAAGCACCAACCCAGCTACTATTCATGAGCACCAACCCACAGGAGCACCACACCTCTTTTTTGAGCACCAACCCAGCTACTATTCGTGAGCACTAATCCATAGGAGCACTAACCCACAGGAGCACCAACCCCTTTGTGTATACCACACACCTATCTCTCAATGTTGCTATCTCAACAATTGATAGATCAATACAACATCTCTTTCCTCTCTCTCACCTTTGCTCTTCTAAGCTAGAAATAACAAATACAAATCATATCATCTCTCATAATTGCTCTTCTAAGCTAGATATTACAATATCAAATCAACCTCTATCTCCCATATTAAAAATGGCTTCTCAAGCCTTTATTTATAGCTTTCCAAATGACCTTTGGCCTCCCCCCTTTGTGACCCTTCAATCCTCATTGAAAATGGTGCCAAACTTGTATGACCCTTCATATTCAAGCCGTTGAAAAGTCATGTGGTGACCCTTCATGACCAAAAATGTCCTTCCATCTTTTGTCTTCATCTTGGTGACTTTTCATATTCCTTGAAGTATCCCTTCATGAGAAATTGTGCCCTTACTCTTTTGTCTTCACTTGGTGACTCTTGGTATTCCCCAAGATGACTCTTCATGGGAAAATCTGTCCCATCCTTCTTTTGTCTTTACCCCGTGGCTCTTCGACTTCTCCATGGGCCCTTATTTTGTCTCTTATGCAACCAAAAATATATTTGTTAATATTAAATAAATATTAACTCACATTAGCCAAGATAAATTTATTACAAACAACATTAAATGCAATGGGGACTTTATCACTAATAATGCTAGACATTTGACATCAATGACAATATTTCCAACAAACTAGTCATTATTTGGTTCAAGATGTGGTCATTGTAAGTGGACATAAGCATAGTGTGCTCCTATCTTCTCACTACAAACTTGTCTAGAAGAATCATAGATAATTATCCTCTATTAGAGATAGTCTAAAGTTGATTTTAGATAGCTTGAGCATTTTACATTGAGAGTTACATATAATAGTGATGGAAAATAAAGGGTTGATCCCACATATAAATAAATGACTTAGAGTAATAGTGAATAAGATCCATGTATTTGTGTGTAAATCATGTGGTTTAGAATGTGTCAATAATTAGTAGTGTCAAGTAGTTATGATAAAATTTGTGTCTACACATATTTCATTTGATAATCCTTCATGGATTTTCATCTCATTTCATGTGATAATAGTGATGTGACTACATACCCAAGATTTAATGTATTTTCACCACTATTAATTACTATAACAGGGTTATATACCATGAATTGGAAAAAAAACATAATAGGGTATTACACTTTTATTCGCCCTACATATTAATCTATACTAAAATTAACTGACTTACCAAAGTGTTAAACATGTTCAGATGCTCTGTCACAGAGTCACCATCATTCATCCTTTTGGAATAAAATTTATTTTGAATAAGAAAGTTGCTCACAAGAGCCTTTGTATGATTCAATGTTCCTAACTTATCCCAAACTAATTTATCAGTTTTATCTCTACATACATTTAACAACATTGAATCTGGAAGACATAGTTATATTGAAATCTTTATCTTTCAATCCATTTTTTTCCATTCTTCTACCTTCATACCCACATATTATGTTTCTAATACAATAACCCACTAATATTTGTCCATAAAAATATCTTCCATAACTCGTAATGTTGGTCTTAAAATATCTTGATCTTTATTTTTGTGTTTCCCATTAATTTCCTTCACTTAAATATTCTCACACGTAGAGCTCCCACTGAAGAAAAAAATTACAAGGAAAAGATAACCTAACTCTTCAAACAAAGCTAGAACCTAACTCTGATACCAAATAAATAGATAATAATCCAATAAAATAACACAAGAGAATAAATTATAACATAATAAAATCTATAACATGAATAAAATATGGCACACACACATGATATATTATATTTTCACCTATAAAATCCCATTCAATAAGACACCTAGCATATAAACTTCTTCCTTATTGCATTAACTCAACCGTTTACAATATAATAACATACTTGCAGGTTTACTTTATCCTAATGCATGGGAAAGTATCTAGAGGCACATCAATAAGATATTGTAAAAGTGGTATTAAAATATCATGGGTACCAAATCCCTAGGCTATATAAAACATAGGCTAAAACCACCCAAAAAAAACACCCATTCTACATGTATAGTCTACAATATTGTAAATCATGTAT
Organism: Torreya grandis; assembly: GCA_037957365.1. Lineage (NCBI taxonomy): Eukaryota > Viridiplantae > Streptophyta > Pinopsida > Cupressales > Taxaceae > Torreya > Torreya grandis. The sequence continues at coordinate 2,389,913 of JARHVA010000118.1, forward strand.
ATTACAAATCATGAAAAGTACCTTAAACATTTTTGATAGTTTAAAAATCATGATGATAGATTATCTCTCTAATATCTTTCTTATGCTTTTGGTAGTGGTTTTTAATTACTTTAAATGCCATTATCAAGGCCAAACTTTCACATTTTTCTTGTTTTTTTCTTTATCAAGGGTTATCATTGGGGAATTACTTCATCCACTTAGGGGTCCTTCATCTTAAATGCCCATTTTATGGCCAAGTTGAGAATGTTAGGCACATATTAAAGTTATGTACTAAAGTTTAGTTAGCATGGGCTTGGATTCAATATTTATTTAAACCCTTCAAGCCATATTTTTTTACATTCCAAATTATCTTATTATGAAAACGGATAGAGCTTCCTAAAAACCAGACATAGATTTAGAATATTTTACAGTAAATTACCTTTTTTATTTGGATAGAAAGGAACTCTTATATTTTTTTGAATTATATAATTAATAATAAATTTTATACTTATATCAAATCCATGGTGATTTAAAATGTGTTAATGTAGATTTAAGTGCAAGCACAAAAAATGGATCTTGAGGTGGCCCATCTCTAAACCTTATTGAATCATTGATGAAATGCACCATGTGTTGTTATATCACTCTATATACACTAATATTTATTTGAATTAGATTATTTTATCTATATTAAGTGTTTTTACTCACACTTATCTAGGCTTAGAATAGGATAAGTGAATATTTAATACTCAAACTACTATCAATACCACATATAAATGGGACATTAATCACGTGTCACTTAAGTAAACAATCGGGAAAGAAAATCTTGCTCTTGAAAAAGATATTTAAACCCCACTATTTTACCCTACTTACATGTAACAATAAAAAAATTATATTTTAGAAAATACTATAAAGAAATGTACTTCACTTAAAACTGGCTTTATGTTGACTATTTTTGATATATGATAATGTGAACCAGTAGAAGAGAGGATTGTGATTATGTCTGATTAGTGACATAATATAAAATTATTTATTGATAGGTTCACACTCCCTAGATAAAAATTCAGGCCATTTATGTCTATTGACTATAAACTTATCCTACTTTACTGTTGATTAAAAGTGAAAAACAAGAAAAGTAGAATTATGCTAGTGCATAATGAGAAACAAAATATGAGAATATTCTTGAACACCACTATGATCCATATATAAAAAGATAGGTCACTCATGTCCTTTTATTAAAGACTTTTCCATGTTGATTGTGATGAAAATAAGATTGTTGCACCTGCATCTATTAATCAGGATAAGATGATTAAAATCATTTATGCCTTGTGAAAGAATTCATTTTCCTCTTCTTATATTTGGAAACCCTAGGGCCCTTAAGAGAGATCAAACCTACCAAAAGGATAAGGGGATTGTAATGGGTTCAGTTGACCCCAATCACCCCTTTGATGATTGAATAATGCCTACATATCCAGATGTAATTCTCTTACCAAAAGTGATTATGAAAATGTGCTCCTTAACTGTATTTATATAGTTAGAATTATGACTTTGATATTTGAAAATGATAGTTCTTGACTTAATTTGAGATGATTTATACTTGTCATATGACCATGACATGTGAATTATCATGCATTTAGGAAGAATAGGTCATATTTACTCAATGTGTGATAGTGTGAAAGTGATCAATAGATAGTGTCAAGCTTGAGACCAAGTCTATTTAGAATGAGATTTTGATTTTCTTATATAGTGAAATATTTTGACAATTTACATTAGATGACCTTATAAACCTATAGGAAGACCCAAAAGAGTATTTCAAACTTTGGAAACTAGCCATTATTTAGCACAGGGCATGACTGCTCTACGTGGATAGATCTACAACAATGGACATGTTTGCTTAGCATGGACTTGTTTTAAAAAAATAAGGACAATTACCCTTAATTAGAGATGGTCTAAGGATAATATAAAGTAGATTGAAAATTTTAATTGGAAAGTTCTATGTAATATTAATGGTTAACAGAGGGTTGATCTTGCATATAGATAAATGGTTTAAGAACATGTTAGGAACCCATGTCCTACCCTTCTCTTTACATTATTAATTTATTAGTCACTATGGATGCATATGCTTTATAATTCATCCCTTTAGCATATTTGAACTATTCCACATATATGGGAAGTAGTATTTGTTAGAATAGATTTAGTATTTTAAGTAAGTGTTGAGGCCTAATGAAAGCACCCATGAATATTATTGTATTGAGATTACTAAAAGGAGGTTATCCCCTTGAAGTGGCATGCAATATAATGGTTATTTTTAGTTATTTTTTAAAGTTCAATTCACTGTTCATTTATTGTTTTTAGTTCATAAATCTATGTATAAAGATCTTAACATATGGTATCAGAGCACTTTCTCAGCATACTATTTTCGAGAATTTTTTTTAGTAATGAATTTCTAGGAATTGTGTTATTTGCAAAAATATTTTTCCTTACCTCTATTTTCTACATCTTCATTGCATGTTTGGATAAAGGTAAATACCCCTTTATATAATTGTGGGAAGTACTTGGGCATAATCCCTAAAACTCATTGTGAGGAGTACCATAAGAACCCTAAAATATCTAGCCCATTAAGAGGAACTACCAGTGAAAAAGGCAATGGACCCATCCTGATTGACTAGATTCTACTCGTGAGGTAAACCAAGAGCTATCACGTAGTGGTAAATTTGTGGCCAAAACTTTTTTGGAGAGTGGTAATTGTTGATCAATTTTAGTCTACATACCAAATTTTGCCTAGTCCAAGAATTCAATGAAGGTAGAAGAAAGTCTAAATAGGAAATGTATAGAGGACATATCTCATACATGTAGTAGTCTCAAGGAAAATTGATCGCATGGGTTTATCCATCTTGGTCCCTAGTTACCTGTAATATCCCCAACCAATAGGGATATATGTAAGACACAAAACTCTGATACCAAAGACAAAAGCTCTGATACTCTGATACCAAAGACAAAAGCTCTGATACCACTGTAATATCCCTTCCAAACAGGAAATATAGCAACACAAAAAACCTTGAACAAGATATAACTTCGGTTGAATAAATTCATAATGATCACAATAATATAGTCTCTGAATAGCAAATTACAAATCTTATCACTTGTCCTTTTAAACTATTACAATTGCAGTCCTTTCTCATGCATACAAATATGAAATACAATCTTAAAAACCCTGGCTTATCAAAACTGGAAGTGAAAATTGAATTCTGGAAGGTCTCGGCCCTTCTGTGTCGACACACAGTCGCCGTCGTCGGTCGATATCTCGCCGACGTTGGTCTCTGTCGGTCAGCTTTCTGCCGACGTCGGTCTTCAGTCGACCGATGTCGGTCACTGAAAACCCTCTGTCTGCCAAAGTCGGTTCCTGAGCTGATCAGTACGGACCTGTACAGACTTTGTACAGCCGCCAATTAAGCACAACTTCCCTATTTTCAACCCCTGATCTGAAATATATGTCTCTAGCACAGTAGATCTCTAGCTGTATAATTTATTGAATCAAAACATAAAGCACTAAATACCTGGAATATCTGTGACAACTTCTGTGTGAAGCTATCTCTCAAACCTAAAATTCTGTGATAACCTCTGGATGAAGCTATCTCTCACTTTGGCAATATATCAGCTGATATTCCACAGCCTCTTAATTGCACACACTAAAGAGGGAACGTTCTCCAATGTAAATGGAATCCTTGATCCCTAGGCTCAGTCTTCATAGAAGAAATTCTCAAAATCAATATCAATAATCAATAGCATAATCAACAATGGCCTCCATGAGAAACCCTTATACCCTCAAAAAGATATGCTTGCCCTAATTAGGGTTTCTTAAATTAGAATTAGGGTTTCTAATTAAAAATAGGCTAAATAATTAATATTTGATTAAATCAATCAAATATTAATATCTCCCTCAATACATGTCGGATCCACGAACCGATCGAAGCTAGTGAATCAGGGAGTGATTCCGCACATAACCATACCACAATAAAGGCGCTCCGCTGCATATCAAATATCCCTAAAAAGTAGGAGCTCAAGCCAAATGTGTCTGAAATACCCTGAATGAAAATCAAATGTAGAAATCTTGTGAATCAAAGTCGAGCCAAGCTCCATTATGACCCTCTATCCATCTTATTAGCCTACGAAGGTCGCATAATAGGCTAACCATGAACTCAGAACATGTCAATTGAAAAGGGGACATGACAATACTATGCACTAATTTTTAGATCATTAGTTGAAGCATGGTTGAAGTTGTGCATGTTCAAAGTTAGATCCTTAGTCATATTTTTCTAAGTTTACCATACTTATCCAAATAAACTTGACCATCATCAGGCAATAATGTGAGAATGAATAGATCGATAAACTTGAGAACTTTATATCTTTACTTAGAAGAGTCTCATAACCAATAGATCAAATGGGTTCATCCCTTTAAATCTCAAGAACATCTCTTAAAAATTTGGTTCCTCCATGACTTTTGCACTTCAAGTTATAGGCCTTTAAAGTTAGACCTATTACATAAGATGTTCACACTAATGTCAAAATGAAGCTCAAGAAAAAATCTATTTGTGTTTAAATTTGATGGTCTTCAGAATGTCAAATACTTCCACATGGATGTCAAATGATGTTAGCATGAATGTAAATTTTAATCAAGGCAAGTAACCATTTGCATTCAAAATATCTCTAAAAGGTTTGAAGTTGGTCAAGAACTATTGATCCATGGGAGCCCTCATATTGACACATAAGATATAATGATATATGTTGGATTCAACCAAGTCAAAAGGTCCCTAAGTTAAAGCCTTTAAATCTTTGAAAGTTGGAAATAATCCAATAGTGTGAGATAATCAATCCAAGATCCAATGGAGTGAAAGAACTACTAAAAGGGTGGGTCCAAGCTAAATCAAGGGCTCATACTCAATCATACCAAAGATATGATGGAGCACAACAACTAATAGGAAAGTGGGACCAGGGAGATTTATGGTGCATGTGAACTCGTACATATTGATAAGAACATAAGCATGAGTCAAACTAGTCAACGAATATAAAGAGCTAATGAATCAAGGATAAGTAGCACAAGTGTATTTAGTTGGTAAAAAATTAATGGCTCATAGACATCTATGCACAGACAGATCAATGGAATGAATCAAAGTCAATAATTCAATGTATATATGGAACCAATGAACATAAAGATAGTTGAGAATGATGTATACAGTCCAAGTTGGTAATTTATAGCCAATAAGTGAGAGTGATCTTGAGACATTTTTGAGAAAAGTCAAAGAAGTTTAAATGGACCTATGCAAAGCAAATGTCAAAGAGCCAAGCTTGGAGTTAGACCAGGGCCATAGTTCAAAGACCAAGCATTGTCATTAATTCTCTATATAATAGATCTTTTGGGTCTAATACAAAATTCAAAGATAAACCAGTAATCATGAAGTAAAATTAGGTAGTTTATAGACTTTCATAGATATTGTGACTATGTGAAAACCAATGGTCTAAGATTGGTTTTCACCTATAGTGGACCTATGACTCACCTATTATCATTGACCATTTTTGATAATGTAAGTATAGTTGGCCACCTAATGCATATGTGGCACTTTTCAACCAATTTCAAAACATGATCCTCGTCAATAGATCAAGTGGAAATAGCATGAAGTCCTAAGTTAATGACTAGGTGGATGAATAAGGATAGTGAGCATTCAATTATTTTATAAGGCCTTTGAAATTGTGTCTTCTTGATAAGATCAATGAGTAGCATCCTCAAATTGGTAATAATCCATCATAAGCAGTTGGTCCTTTTCCAATGCATAATTTTCTCTCTCTCCTTATTTTTATATATATACAAGATTCTAAGTATTGAAATGGATCCCTCTATCCCTCTTTTTGGTATGACTAGACTCTACCAAAAATTATACTGTGACACCTCTTTGATGTAATAAAGACTAAATTTCATCATTTTCTAAGCCAGATTGAAGTGTGTTTTATGAATTCATGTACTATAATTAAGTGAATATATGTTCTTTGCTTATGTATAAGTTTTTATCACCTTCAGAAAGGGTTTAATAGTCTCACAAGTCATTATAATCATAATTTATAGTTTATTGTCTAGTTTGAAAATGGATATTTGCCCTCTCTTACTAATTTGGTAACTGATTAATGCCTTGTTCTAAAATATTTATGTGAGATTGATGTTCTTTGGTCTGAAAAATGTCTCATAGTGTGTTTTGTGTGAGTTGGAGTGATCAAATCATTAGTGCATAACTACATTTTTTACATGCTTTTAAAAAATTTGTCAATTCTCTCTCCCTTTTCCAAGTAGGTGCTAGTTTAGGTTTAGTGTAGGTGATATATCCATAAGGAAGCTGACCTTCTCTAGAGGTCTACCCCACTTTTAGGATACCCATAACCTAAGATTAGTCCCATGTTAGACTAGATTTGAGTATGAAGATTTGAACAATCCCCTCCTCAACTAGGGTGCAAATGTAGAACCCCAACAGTTTTGGCACACTCGATGGGACACCAAGTTTCTTTGGTATAATTGAAGTTTGAAGATTGAGAAGAAATATTCGCAATAGTAGGAGAGATCTACCATCATCAAAAGTTGAAGATCCTTCAAATTTAAAATCTCATATCATCTTTTAGATAATGCTTTTAGGCCAAAGGATATAAAAAGAGCATCAAGTAAAGGTACTTCTTTTGAACATATTGAATTTCCTCCTACTTCTTATTAAAGATCAAGATTAAATAACACAAGGCCTTATCATCCAAAGTAATATTTATCTTTTGATTAGTTTATTTTTGTATTCCATTCTATTGTCCTCATAAGCCAAATCTTTTTTACCCAAATGGTTATTAGAAATAAAGTGTTTATCCCATTTAACAGGGGTAGTCCCCGTAATTTATCCTAGTATGATGACATTCCTATGTTTTCACTAAAAGGTGTCCCTTTCTTCTTTGTAAAATGGGATAAAATTACTATTATTGAGCATATCTAAGATATTGCCAATATATGTTCTATTCATAATGTTACTCAAGATAATGTGGCTATTAGATTACTTATTTCCTCTTTCAATGGAAAATCATTGCAATGGTATAAGAATCTTCCTTTGACCTCCATTTCTACTTGGGATGAGTTAGGTGCAGCTTTAGTTAAACAATTTAAAGAAAAGTATGATCATCTATCTTTGGTTGAACAATTGACTACTATAAAAAGGTACCCCAATGAATTCATGTCATACTTTAAGCTTAGATGCTAACAGACATAAATTAGGATCCCTACATTTGTTAGACCATCCTCAAAGTATGCATTTTTGTACTTCTTTAAGGCCCTTAATTCCAATATAAGTGTCATGATATAATCCATGGGTGGTAATAACTTGTTAAATGCCTATGAGATTATTATCAGAGTAGATAACATCTTGATTCAAACTGGTAAACTTACACCAAGACCTCTAATTCCCTTTTTTGGAATTACAACATGTTCTTCCCCCTCAAGTTCCCCAAATTCCATCTCCAAAAGTCCAAGTTGAAGCCCCTCCCAATCAATTTAGTGAGATAAGTGATTTTAAAAGCATGTTACAAGCTTTCATAAATGAAATTGTTTCACTCAAGATAAAAAACTACCATGGTAGACCTTATCAGTAGGAAAACCAAAGTACCTATTAGTCTTTCAATAACCAAAGACCACCTTATCAAGGTTTCAAGGATAATAAGAAACCTTATAAAAATCAAGAAGCTATAACCCAAACTGAGCCATATGCAACCCTTGATCTCAATGTGCCCTCTAGATCAAAATATATTGTTCCCCAAAATAACTTAATGCAAGATCCAGGTTGGTAGCCTTCTAATCCAAATGACATTCAAAATCAAGCTTTGGTATCACAAGAGATTACCATACCATAGATGACACTAGAAAGTTCCCTCTTCAAGGTATTCAATATCAAGACATGAATATTTCAATCCAATGAGAGGCTCAATAAGTTATAAGGTATCTTGATGCTATCAATGTTAATTGGAATTTGGATGATCACATTACGTTTAACCAAGTTGGTAAAACTAGAAACATAAATGGTCAAGTGGTAGCTCTGAATAGAACTAAAATAAGAGTAGTTGAAGAAGTTCAATATATGATCAATACTTATAGTGTTCCTAATTTTTTGTCAAATAATGTCAAATATTAATCTATTGTTCCTATATCACAAAATATTTAGAATATAGATACAGTGAAAGTTCCCCAAATGCCCATAACTAGAGAATAGTCAGTGGCTTAAAAGTTGCAGCCAAAGGTTAGTGGAACATATTTTAACATTATTGATCAAATGAATAAATAAAATTTTAGTATTATCATGTGGGATTTCCTTTCCATCCCAGGGAAAAAGGACATTTTTATTTAAGGACTCTCGGATCTCAAGGTATTTAAAGAACTAGCTAAGAAACAAGAAGTTATCTTAGCCAATTTAGACCAGTAAATCAAACAACCTAATTAATAGATAAATAACATGAAAATTTTGGATAAATCCAATGTTAAGTCAAGAAATACCCCTCCATTTTATCTCTTTTTATATTAGGTGACTATTTAGTCCATAATTGTATGGTAGATAGTGGAGCTAGTAGCACTATCATGCCTAAACAAATTACAAACAGGCTTGGTCTTGTCTATGAGCCAAATACCAAAGAAGTATTGAAATTAGATGGCTCAACAAAAAAAATAGTATCCATGATAAAATACCTAAATCTAACATTACGTGCTTTCCCCAATGTTATTATTCAGGAAGATGTAGTTGTAGTGGACCTACCTCCCTATTTTGCCATGTGTTTATCAAGAGATTTTACATCAAAATCTGGAGGATATTTGTTAGCTAATTAGACCTATCTCATGTTTAGAACTAGGTATGGAACTAAGGTGACAATACTACTTTAACCTATTTCAATATTTCATTTTGAGTCATATATGCCAATCATGGTGAACACTAATTGTGTTATCTCTGACAAGGTGTTAGAAAATAGTGAGGTTGAATCTGAATCACGTCTAGATAGAGTCATAGATATTTCCCTTGATGAATGGGCCTTTTTTTTACATGAGCATGATATTTAAAATTTAATTGAATAAAAATGACTTTTGTTTATTGTCTTCATGAAAATGTTGCACCAATTCTAACATTGATGAAAGATGACCAGCCTAGTGATGGACTATGGTAGCTATATTTTGATGGATCCAGGAACAAACATGGCACTAGAGATGGAATGACGTTAATTTATCCAAATAATCAAAGGTGTTTATCTTATCTCAATTTTTAGTTTGGTTGTTCCAATAATGTCATCGAATATAAAGTATTAGTGCATGGTTTGCAATGGACAAGAAAGATGAAGGTTAATTCCTTACAAGTCTTCGGAAATAGTGAACTAGTAGTTCACTAAGGGGACTTAATATATGAAATAACACACTAATTATATATTATAATCATAGAGTATGGGACCTAGTTGAATAATTTTAAGCCTTCAATATTTATTCCATATCAAAAAATCATAACAAGCATGTAGACAGGTTGACTGCTATTGTGTTAGGTTGTGAAGCTAAAAGCTTCACTGATGCAAATAGGGAGGAGGTTGCTAGAGGAGTTGGTGAAGTGTCACAAACACCAGCGTCGGTCAGGCCAACCAACATTGATAGGGTACAGATAAGAAGCAATCGATGTTGATCAAAGATCGACCGGTGTCGGTCACCTCCAGGCAGACAGGGACCAATGTCAGTCGCCTGTGTGGTTCGAACTATGAGTGTTACAGACAGTTTGTTAACGAACTAAGTGTTTGCATGTCAAGAGCCAAATTTAGACTAGAAGCTATGGATCTAATTATTGTAATAAAGTGTCTAATTATTGTTTGCATGAGATCTATTTAAGAGACTCATTGGTTGTATTGTAAGGTGTTCTAGTTTGAGTTGAGCAAAGTTAGCTCCTTCTGTGTGTGAGGTGAGCAAGGGTGTTCCTCCTAGTTCCACAGTAGTGCCAAGGTGGGTGCTAGTTTTGGAGAATCAGAAGGGTTCTTCAAGAGTGTAGGATCTTGCTCAGCAGGTGTGCATGGCTTCTATAAGAGATCTACATGGTAAGTAAGATCATTGATATGCAGGTGTATGTGTGTACATGATCCAGGTTTAAAGGTGTGCAGAACCAGATTGATTTGCAGGTGTGCAAGATCAGGGAGGAAAGCAACACAACAGGGAGTATTATCAGATAGGATCTACTTGGAGTACAGTGGGTACTCAAAAAGAGAGCAAAGAGGAAGGCAAGGAAGATCCTTCCATAAGTGAGATCAGTTGGGTTGCAGGTTGTTGCAATTTAGGGGAGATATACTTGAAGTACGATTGTGTACTTGTGGAGTGCGTGGAGCACTGGTGTATTGGCAGTAGTGGATACTGACTGGTTGGAGGTGAACACCAACTCTTTTTTTGAGTTATGTGTTGGGACTGTAAGAGTGAGAGCTTTGAGGGAATATTTACTATTTATGCCCTAGAGGTGTGGGAGCCCTAGAGGTGTGTAAGGAAGAAGAACTGTGGAAATCTTCTTTGATTGTATTTTCTTGTGAAAGAGTTTTAATACAAGTTGTGTATTGTCTCTCATATCATGTGTTATTTTTGAATTCTAGTTACTTGTGTATTCTGGTTAATTTTTGCATGTTAAGTTGCTTGGTAATCAATTATGTGCTTCCATTATTTCCCAACAAGTGGTATCAGAGCTAAGGTTGCAGGGAGCAGGTTTTGTGTTTGATTATAGGTCACTCTCAGGGGTTTTTGATTGAGTGGGAGTAGAGCAATGGTAGAATAAAGTAAGCTAATAATGGAGGAATTGAAAAGCATGAATGGTCACTTATGGTCCTATGGAAAGAAAGAGCAGGTAAAAAAATATTGTTGGTTTGTGGAAGATCAGCATGAAGGAACTGAAGATGCAGATGTTGCAAGTGTTGTTGCATAGGATGATCTGGGAGGTTTCTTGGATAAAGTAGAATCTTGTTTCACAAATTCTATTGCCTCTTTCCATGCAGTTTGAAATAGAGTATCTTTTCATGGTAAGGTCTTTGGAGACTTTGGAAAGATTTATTTAGGGGCTGATGTGCCTTGCCAAAGAATTGGCAAAGGGAAAGTGAAGCTAAAATTGCAGGCGGCCAACACATGGGTGTTGAAGGAGGTCATGCAGGTCCCAAGCTTGGAGATGTGGCTAATTTCTTCAGGAAAGTTGGGTGATGAGAGATGCACAAGAACTCTCACAGCGGATGCACTTAAATTAGCTGGCGATAAGAAAGTAGGTACTCTTTATCTACTTGCTTATATTACTGATTCTTTGTTTGTTGCAGAGACATGGCTTTGTAGGCTTGGTCACATGAGTAAAAAGGAGATGCATATTCTTAAGAGGAAGTCAGATGTGTTTGAAAGGCTTAAGAACTGGAAAGCCTTGGTGTTCTTAGAGGAGATGACAGACAAAGACCAGTGGATGGGGCTGGATACTTCTAAGCAGGGCAATTTGGACATGGGTTTTGATTCAAAGGAGCTCACAGGTAAAAATTCATCACTCACAGGTGAACACAAGTACTGGCATTGGTCAATGGGAATTGGCATCAATAGACAGGTGCCAATGTCAGTCATGTGCAAACTGAAGCCAGTGATGTCAGGCAGGGTAAGACCAACGTCGGTCATGAGGACCGATGTCAGAAATAGGTAAGACCGACATCATTCATGAGGACTAACATCGACAATAGGGACATTGATGTCGATAGGGTTGGTAGTTAGGACAGGCGCATGGAAACTGACGTCAGTCAAATACAAACTGTGTAGTGACTGAGATCGGTCACTGTAACGGATTTTGGGTAGATAGCAAGCTGTCAAGGAGTCTCAAATGCCCATATGGAGGACTGAAGGTGGTAAGTAAGCCTCAAATTTGTTGTTCCTCTTCTTTATACTAGTTGCTAACTGTAGAGTAGGAAGGATCTAGGAAATAGTGGGAGCATGGCAGGAATATGATGCAGAACCAAGCGAGAGATTTGGTATGGTTGCCAACCGGTATGAAAGCATAGAGACGAATGGATACCTTAGTTGAAGAATAGAGTGAATGGACACATGAGATGGAAGACCAGGTCATATGGTCTTGAGGAAGCTCCAGGACAGTGGTACAGGTTTGACAGGGAGATGACAAAGCATGGCTTTAGTCAATGTCAGGGTAACTACTGTAGTTTGTCTTACTAGGTAGATGATAGTCATGACATTATCCTGTTACTGTATGTGGATAGTATGCTAGCTATCAGGGTTGTACATATAGGGTTTTGTTGAGCTAAGGGTAAGGGTAGTTCAGTGGCATGTCATGAGGAATTTGGAGCAAAAAAATTCTTTGGTATGAGAGACATGGAGATCATATATTGATTTTATCTCCAGTGGGAGTTGATGTGAATCAAGTGTTGGCAAGGTTTATTATGCAGGATGCAGAATCATAGCACACTAAGGGTTGGATAGTTCAATGTTTGAAATCACATGAGGTCTGTTATAGACCTGAGTTTTCCCAAGCAGTGGGAGCTATCAGAGAGTTAAGAGCCAATTCGTGGAAGTAGGTTCTTAGGTATTTGAGAGGGACCAGCAGTAGGGATTCATGTTATGCAGGGTCAGGACTTCATGGGTTTGTAGGTTCAGATGTGGTAGGGTACTCGAATGACAGGAGGTGCACCATAGGTTGTGTGGTGGGTGGTCTTCAAGGTTGATCTTAAAGAGGGATACAAGCCAAGAGATAGATTAGATGGGGTACAGGTACAAGTACAATGCAGTTGTTTATCTCTAAGTGAGAGATTGTTAGGTTGTGGAGCTAAAAGCTTCACTGATGCAAATAGGGAAGAGGTTGCTAGAGGAGTTGCTAAAGTGTCACAAACACTGGCATTAGTCAAGCCAACTGACATCGATAGGGTATAGATAGGAAGCAACCAACGTCAGTCAGAGATCAACTGGTGTCAGTCACCTTTAGGCAGATAGGGACTGACGTCGGTCGCCTGTGTGGTTCAAACTGTGAGTGTTACAAATAGTTTGTTAACGAACCAAGTGTTTGCATGTCAAGAGCCAAATTTAGACTAGAAGATGTGGATCTAATTATTGTTTGCATGAGATATATTAAGAGACTCATTGGTTGTATTGTAAGGTGTTCTAGTTTGAGTTGATCAAAGTTAGCTCCTTCTGTGTGTGAGGTGAGCAAGGGTGTTCCTCTTAGTTCCACAGCAGTGCCAAGGTGGGTGCTAGTTTTGGAGAATCAAAAGGGTTCTTCAAGAGTGTAGGATCTTGCTCAGTAGGTGTGCATGGATTCTATAGGAGATCTACATGGTAAGTAAGATCATTGATATGCAGGTGTGTGTGTGTGCATGATCTAGGTTTGCAGGTGTGCATAACCAAATTGATTTGCAGGTGTGTAAGATCAGGGAGGATAGCAACACAACAGGGAGTAGTATCAGGCAAGATCTACTTGGAGTATAGTGGGTACTCAGAAAGAGAGCAAAGAGGAAGGCAAGGAAGATCCTTCCATAAGTGAGATCAGTTGGGTTGTAGGTTATTACAATTCAAGGGAGATCTACTTGAAGTACGATTGTGTACTTGTGGAGTGCGTGGAACACTGGTAAACTGGCAGTAGTGGATACTGACTAGTTGGAGGTGAACACCAACTCTGTGTTTGAGTTGTGTGTTGGGACCGTAAGAGAGAGAGCTTTGAGGGAATATTTACTATTTATGCCCTAGAGGTGTGGGAGCCCTAGAGGTGTGTAAGGAAGAAGAACTGTGTCAATCTTCTTTGATTGTATTTTCTTGTGAAAGAGTTTTAATACAAGTTGTGTATTGTCTCTCATATCATGTGTCATTTTTTAATTCTAGTTACTTGTGTATTCTGGTTAATTTCCACATGTTAAGTTGTTTGGCAATCAATTGTGTGCTTCCATTATTTCCCAACATATTGGATCATAATTCAACATCCTAGATAATATAAAAAGGGACAAAGTCCAATCACACATCAAGGTAGTTGTGAGACCTTCTATCATAGATAACCATGACAATTAGAAAGTATTTGAATATGACATCTAGATTATCATATTATTATAATAGGACACTAAATTCTCCTCAAGGAACCAAGACAAGCATTTATAGCAGTTAGATGATCAGAATGTGCAATTAAAGACAAACAAGTTGCCTAAAGGACTAGTCACCCTAGAAAATATATTCATTAGAGATAATGAATTAATAAAATAAAAGTTTTCTTTATCAACCAAGGAAGAACACTACACAAATGTAGATATTTTAAATAGCAAAAATTTAAATCTAGGTAAAGTTTGCACATATTCAAATAAATAAGCTTTGATTAAGTTATGTTCAAATTTTGTAGATGTCTTTGTATGGTAGTATAGTGACCTTAAATTTTTTAATCCAATTCTATCTCAACATACCATTGAGTTAGAAGATGAGACTAGGCTAGTCAGACAAAGGTAAAGGCCAATCAATCCAAATCTTCAACCTCTAATGAGAGTTGAACTAGATAAGCTCATTGAGTCAACCATAATATTTCTAATTAAGCACTCAACTTAGGTAGCAAACCTTGTTCCAGTATGGATATATGTTAACTTTAATGACTTGAATAAGGCCTCTCTCAAATATCACTATCCATTTCCATCAATGGAATAGATTTTACATCTAGTTACAGGTTCAAAAAGGTTCTCTTTATTGGATGGTTATAGTAGATATAACCAAATTTTGGTCAAAGAATAAGATTAGTACAAAATAGCCTTCACCACAAAGTGGGGGACATTTGCATTAGAAAGATGCCTTTTGGTTTATCTAATGCTAGAGCCACTTTTTAGAAGGCTATGTATATGTAATTTTATGATCTCCTCAATGAGTTTATTATTGTTTATCTAGATAACATAACATTATTCTCTAATAGCACAAATGAGCATATGATTCATCTTAGATAGGTGTTTGAAATGTGCAGAGAATTTGGAGTGTCTTTGAACTCAAAAAAGTGTGTTTTCTCTATTCATGAAGGTAGGCTTCTTGGGCATTGTAGACACTAAAATTGAGTCACACACATGTGTAACTCCGTATGGCAAAACCCCCCTTAAGCCCATTTTTCAATAATAACAATTAGCCTCCCTAACCCATGCTTTTAGCCCTCACACATTTAATTAATTTAAAATAATTAATTAAGTTAATTAAAAAAACCCTTATGCCACCTTACCTGGTCACCTCATCCTAAGATTGATTCTCACCTGATGAATCACCTCAAGACTTAGTCCCATTATTCTAACTACTTGGGACTTAATCTCACCTCATAACTAAATTCCTAATCAATGACATCCTTCGTAGCCTCCCATTTTTATCGTTTTGTAATGGGTGCCACATTTGGCATGAGGAGTAACAAAAAATTGGCCAAAAATAGTAGTTTTACCTATTCTAAGGCCATCAACATCGGTCAAATCATGGTTGATGTCAGTGGGATCATCGACATCAGTTATATAAGACAAACTACAACCTAATGTTTAGGTCAACAAAAATTTAAAAACTCATTCTTATTTTCATCCAAGCTCTTGACATTCAACTTTTAACATCCTAGCTTACTTTTATCTTACGTAAGTCAATCCATATCAGGAACCAAGCTCTTGAGGACTAGAAGTACCCACTTATTTTCTCTAATTTAGGGCATCAGTTCGGCCTACCTAATAGGAGCCATCTATTCAGCACTTATCTTTTAGTCACCACTATAGCTAAGTACATCACTTATTCTATATGTCTTTTAAGTAGTTACTTTGCAATTACTTTATATCTATTGTTCATTGCTTTACACATACCTAACTGAACCCCTGTGAGGGAGTTATAAAGTTTCCAAGTTTATTTCCCCTTGACCCAACACACCAAACCTCTGACCAAATCTATCCAAACCATACTCTCTCTCTCTCACAACTCTCCCCAACCTTCTAGACTTGACCAAAACCATTTCTAAGACCTAAAAAAGCCTTTTGCAAAACTCTTAGGTAATTATTACCCCACCAACCTTGGTATCTTAATTGACATCGATTACCTTCACCCATGGACCTCAGAAGCCTAACCGATATTGATCACTTCCTTACTAACCTCAACAACATCACCAATGTCAGTAACTATGGATTTCTTAACACTTCCAAAACCTACCCAAATAACTTCCAAAATATAAATAGAACATACCACCTACACTCTGTTACTTTCTATTGCACTCAAGTTGTGACTAACAGTAACATTATCTCTCTTTTACTCTCTCTTTTCCTCTCTTTTGGTTATTTATTATTCATTTGTCTCTCAAAAGTGGACTATCATCTCTAAGGAAGTTTCACACTTCCTAGAACAAGTGTGTAGCTTGGTATCCCACTCAATTACCTACTAACAAACATTTGGTGGTAGTGCTTTCTTACTTATAGGTAGTCTTCCCCAGCCAAAAAGAAGTTATCACAATGTCTAGATATGGTGCACAAACTAATATGGGTTCATTATAATCACTTATCCCTATCATTCTTCTCTATTTTTCTTTAGACTTTAAATAGACAAATTTTATTAAAACATTTTTGGCACACCCGATGGGACCTAGAGTTTTTATTGGGTTAATTGCTTATTTTAAGCATTCATATAGGTGAATTATAGTGAAAACTTCATTTCTTGCACTTTCTCCTTTTCTCTCTCAAAACGGAAAATTTAACATTTTGTTTTTTTGTTTAAAAGCAAAAAATTAAAATTTTCTTCTTTTCTCTTTGCCTTTAAAAGTAATTCATCATTTTTATTATAACTTGAAATAATATCTTTGTTACTTCTTTTTACATGCACATTAGGATAATGAATTTCATTCTCTATTCCTATTTCATCTTTGTTTTTATTTAAATCTAAAAAATTCAGATTTGGGTTTAAAACTTACTGCACTTCATTGTTTGCTTGTTGCATATTAGCTCACCTAGTTAATTACAAGCATTATGAATGAATTGTAGTGCACCTATGTTACACAACCAAATCACACTCATAAAAATAAACATCTAAACTCACCTAAGAAAAGGCCCATCAGTATTTCATCACCTGGTGGATTACCTTACCCTACCGAGCTATCCTACTTAGATTTCACCACCAAGGGGAGAACCCACTTCGTTCTCTAGTAGAGGATAAACTCTAGACAAAAGGTATATTTTGGCTAAGTGGCCTGGCTTGGCTTCAGGTCCATGAAGTGTGGGGAGAAAGCTCCTATAACAAGCCACATACTTGGTCTAACACATATTTCCTCTTGAGCACTAAAACTAATCAAAAATTAGCTCTAGTTTGTTTCCTAGTACCTTTGACAACTAGATTTTCTTCTCGCTATATGATTAAGGCATAAGCCAACATGAGACTAAAATTAATCTCTATGAGTTAATATTTGGTGGTTTTATGTTCTTTTTTTTCTTTTCTATTACCTTCTATATTTTGGAGTTGGTAAGGATGTTTTCCTATTGATTCACAAAATCAACACTATTTCTAATACTCAATTCATATAACCTATCATATCAAGTTTTCTGAGTGTTCTTCCTTCTTACATAGACCTCTTATATCCATTGTTTTACCTAGTTTCTACTTCTAGGTTTCTAAAACTTTGAAGTTTTCATCTCTCAGTATATCACAGTGACCAACATCAATTAACAATACCAATATTGGTAGACTTTAGCTACCAACATTGGTTAATACCACTGATGTCGCAAACTTTTGCTACCAACATTGGTTAAGAGATCGACATTAGTGACTGCGTAAATTTCATTTGCTCAAAATAGCAAGTTGAAAAAACCCACTTACCTACACCCAAACTTGCTTTTTCCTTATGTTGTCACTAATATAGAGTATTAAGACTATTTATACTTCCTCTTTCATGGTATTGACATGATATCAAGCCAAAATTCTTGCCGATTACATAAGTATGTAACAACTTCCACCTTCCCCTCTTGTTTTTGAGTCTATCATGGAGCATACTTTAGATACAAAGCATACTCCCAACCCCAACCAAATTTCCATTATGCCTGAAAGAGATCAAGATTTTGCTAAATTTCTTGATTGTAATGTGGTAGCCCTTCAGTATTATCTTACCATGAGCTGAACCCATAATTCTTCAAGTGACCCAATCTATGATATGCCAACCTCGCTAATGGAGACAACTTTAGTTTCAACTTCCTCCACTATTTTTCCCATGGTTACTCAAACCACTACTTCAACAAACAACCCAACCATAAACAATTTCCAAAGTTTAACATCTCTAACTACCTAATCACACCTAAATCCTGGTGTGATTTCCCTAATTTCACAACTATAATGAGTTTAGTCAAGTCACACCCTATTTTAAAATTTAGTGGTAGTTATTCCATCTACTCTCACACCTATAATTACTTGAGTTATGACTCACCCTTCATCTAGTCTAACCATGCCAATAACCCAACCTATAATAACAACATCCAACCAAAGCATAGTCTCTAACCCAATGGGACAAACCCCTTTTCTTTATATCCCCCAACCTATGACTCATTATCCTTACGTTTCCACAACACGACCTCAACAAGCTATGTCATACACTCCCTCTACTTCCTATCAGGCTCCTTATAACTTAGGAGGTATCCCCTAGACTAATCCCCCTCTAAACCTCATTAAAATGCTGAAGGATAAGATGTCTAATCTAGAGACATCTATTTCTAGTTTTAAAAATGTATTATCTTATGATCAGATATGAAATGAACCCATCCATCCTTCTCTGCCTATTCATCCTTATTCAAGCCAATGGAAACTCCCTAAATTTATTCATTTCTAGAGTAAAGAGGACCCACAAGAGCATTTGTGAGCATTTAGACATGCTTGTTATTTAATATGGCGTGATGATGCATTACTACTTTGCAATTTCCCTATGTCTCTTTCAGGTGTTGCCTTAGATTGGTATAGCTCTATAACTCAATATTCCCTTTTTTCATTTACCCAACTCACACAAATATTCCTAGACCATTTCTCTATTAACATTTCTATAAATTTTTCTATTATAGACCTTTATTATATTATACAATTTGATGACGAGTCTATCACAGATTTTGTCACTTGTTGGAGAGGTTTGATCAATTAACTCTCCTTATCCTTACCCTAACCTGAGCTTATTGAGCTCTTTTCAAGGGCATGTGCTAAACACATTTCATCCACACTTCAAGTACAAACTTTTTGCACATTTGATGAGACCTTTACAATGGCATAGAAACTCAAGATTTAGGATATAAATGAAGGTAGAGTCAAATTATGCAGTAAGAACCCCAATTCCAAATAAAATGACTCATCTTCTAAAACTTCTCCTTCTAACCAAAAAACTAAAGTCTCTACCAATGTAGTGGTCATTAAGTCAGCTTCTTTCACCACCACCAAACAATCTAATTCCTTGACTTCTTAGAGTCTGACCAAGCAATTCTAACAATGGTATGAATAAAGATAGTACACTCCCACTGGGGAATCATATACATCTATTTTGGAAAAACTATTGAAATAAGGTGTCATAACCCTTCCTCAAATCAAACCTCCTATACATTGTGACCCCTTCCATCCTATTCCAAATTCGTATAAGGAAGATGACTTTTACGACTACTATCGAGTTAAAGGCCACAATTCTAATAACTATAAGACATTCAAGAACATTGTTTAGGACATGATTGATAGGGGTGATATCATCTTAGATAATCTTAATGTGCCCCTAATCAAATTATTGATGTGTTTAAATATCCTTTTCCTAACCATTCACCCAATCAAAATATTATTCAGACCATGACTAACTCAGGTGATCATAATATCCATATGATTAATATGGTATTTCCTTTACCTCTAATTTAACCTCCCCCTCAATAGGAGGCACTCATTCTATCGACTCCTCCCCCATAGTCAAGGGCATTTATTTTTCCCACTTTCCCTCCCTAGATAGAAGAGCCTATTTCATTCATTTCACTCCCACATGAGGAAGAGCCTCCTTTACCACTTATTTTTCCACCAAAGGAGCCACTATTATTAGTTCCATTTGCACCAATATTAACTATCCTCCTACCACTTAAAGACCATACCTTACCCATTCTGTAACCACATGTTGAAGGGAACATCATTCTTATATTATACCCTCTTTAGGAACCTTCCTTGCCTACCTCACCTCCATTTATAGAGAGTAATAACCCATCCACTCCACCTTTTCACCTTAAAGAGTCAATGTTATCCACTCCTACATTGGATGAGAGACCTATTGTGCCTAGTCTAATTGTACCACTCTTACCCCCTCTTTTACCTATGGAGGATCATACTTTACTTGTTCCTCACCCACATGTTGAGGGATTAATAATACCTATGCTTTACCCCCTTGAATAATTCTCTTCACCTACCTCTCATCCACCTATGGAAGACCATGCCTCTTCTCCTATCTCTATTGAAGAAGACCCTATTGTGGCTCTTTCTCATCTTTGGCCCAAAGTAGTAGAGACCAATAGTTTCCCTCTTTCTCAAACACCTCAGCCTTCTAAAGATGTAACCATCAAGCCTACATCAACTTTATATAAACCCTTCTCAAAATTGGTGAAGCATCTAAAATTTCTTGACTCCATGAAGTTAGATCACATAGCATTTTAAGACTAGCTTTAAACTCCTTATCTAACACAATGAATGTCAACCTTTACTGCCAACCCTCTCACTACCCTTTACCCCAAATTATTTGACAAATTTAGAGATTATTCACCAAAATCACTAGAATTTCATCCATCTATGGCAACCCTCACCCTCATAGGCATCTACCACATTAAAGAAGATCAAGCCCTTAGGCGTATGCCTCATCTCTAATTGAATTCATCCACAAGTGAAATTAGATTTTACTCCTTAACCATAAGTTAGAGTTTCATAGATTGAACTATTTAAAAATTTTAAGCTTCCTATATCTCATCGATCCCCTCTTCGACCCTCAACTTTACCATCTATTTTGGGACCACACCCCTCTACTTTAGTTGGAGTATTAGCAACCCAAGCAAAATAAAAGGTTAAGTTACTAGCAATACTACCTTTGCCACCTGGTAGGCCTTTCACATCTAACACCATGATACCTAACACCAAAAAAGTGTCAAAAAAATATGTAACTCCACTACCACTAAACAAGGAACCATGAAAAATTAATCCCATGTCTCCTAAACAAAAGAATGTGTCCACTCCTATTAGCATAATAAGTGCAAGCCCACTTGCAGGCTCTCAAAGTTTTTTGCTATGTTAATTATTACAATATTTCATAATAAATCTTCTTCCCATTAAGCCTTATATTATTCTTGGAATTAATCCATCTTGGTTTAATGATACACAAGTTTTTTTATATCATCATTCACCTAGACACTATCCTGAGAGTTGTAAATCCCTCACAGCAGTCATTCAACAATACTTTGATGTCAAAACTCTCTTTGTTGATACTCCTATTAACCTTCCTATTATTCCACCTCTATCATCCATAATTTCTTATACTTTTCCACCTACTTTCAAACCCAAATATGTGGTTATACCCCCTTTACCACCTCCTTCACCTACATTTCAGATCAACACAGTTAATGTGGCCATGCAGTCACAAAACCAAAAATATAAAGGTAAGGAAAAGGTCACTACTCCTTGGGATCATCCCTTCACTAAAGACACTCCTCTTAATCCTAATATTTCCATATTGGGTGTCCCTAAACAAACATCTTTGGACATTATTCAAATCTTGATGGTGAAACAACTTCATCAAACTCTTGTGAAAATGTCCTTGTATGAGTTAATCCAAAAATTATCCCAACACCGTCAAGCTTTGATTAGTGTCTTGAAATTAATTGAGGTACAACCTAATAATCCCCAACCTTTTACAACTTTTGTCAGCTCCCTTAATTCCATCTCCTTGATTTCCTTCAGTAATTCAGAAATATCACTTCAATACCCTAAAGATCATGATTATGCCCTTTTTATTACCACATATATTGATCAAACTCACGTTAATAGAGCCATGATCAATGGGGGAGATAGTACTAATATTATTTACACCCATGCCTTTAAATATCTAGCTCTTCTCAATAATTTCATGTCTCAAACTGACGTGGTACTCTACTCCTTTAATGATACCATAGCTATTATGGTGGGCACAATTATCTTACATATCTGTATAGGTACCCACATAGTTATTGATCTCTTCTATGTTGTAGAAGGAGATTTATAATATATCATACTACCTAGATGACCTTAGATACATGCTATGGCATGTGTACCCTCAAATTTTCACCACTATGTCAAGTTTGAGCATGATGGGCAAGTGCATGTTATACCCGCTGACCCACCTCTATTTAAAACATGCAACATGACTTATAGTCCTAATGATTTTCTCATTCTATTGAAGACATCATCTTCCCTACATGATACTTCTGAAGCTTCCACAAGCTCCACTCCCCTAGTTACATAGATACTGGTAATATAAATTCCTGACAAGGATCCCATTGAGGAAACTTTTCAATGTTTGTCACTTAGTGAATATCATTTATTGATGCTTGACATGTTCTATACTCCAAAAGAGTATGGAAAGCTTCACATGCACCTAAATTATGATCCCCACATTAGGATGGTCATTCCTTATGGGCCCCCTAACCTTCAAACTAATTTCACATATGGGCGAATTGATTAGGGTCTTATTGTCAACAATTCATCCTCTTCACCACAACCATTTACCTGTGAATTCTCTTTCTTGAGAAACCCTAGATTTTATCACACCTATCTCTATAGGTGTGCCTAGAAAGGATTTGGTTTGGGTCATTATGAACAAGGTGCCCATATGCCTATTGAATATCCCACTAGCCAAACCATTGAAAATACCAAAAAGAGGCATGGATTCAGATATGATAAACCAAGTAAACTCACTAAAACTTCCCATATACCAATTATTGAAGAACTAGTCTCTCCTTCTCCACCTTATTCTTCACCATCACCTACAAAATTGAAGGTATCTATACCTCCTAATTTTTTTCAATAAATTCCATTCATTTGGGGCCTCTCACCTATTTCCAGGGTAAGGAAACAAGGTCCCTTCCTCTCATTAATCTTGAAATAATTGATGAAGACTCTCCCATTATTAACACTATCTAATGTCAAGATGATGATGCTATTATCACATATATGGGTGCAGATGATTCTTATATCTAATGATCACTCCCATCTGAAACATAAGCTATGTTAAATGAATCAACCACTGACATCAATCTACCCTCTCATGATAACCCTCACATCCTCAAGATTGGCCAATATTTGGATTCCTCTGAGCAAGCTGATTATACCACATTTATTAATAACCATAGAAAATCCTTCACTTGGTCTTATAATGGCATGCCTGGTATTTACCCCTCTATCATCACCCATAACATTGTCACCAATTGAGATGATAAACCTATTAAGTAGAAGCTTTGCAAGATGCATCCTCATATTGCTCTCCTTGTCAAAGAAAAGATCCAATGCCTCCTTTTTGTTAACTTTATTCAAGACATCAACTACTTGCAATGGATTTCCAATATTGTTCTTATCACAAAAGCAATTGGGGGAATCCACATTTATACCAACTATCATGAATTAAACCTCATTTGTCCAAAAGATGACTTCCCATTACCAAGTATCAATCAACTTGTTGATCTAATAGCCAGTCATGAGATGTTATCCCTTATAGATGGGTTCTTTGGATATAATAAAATCCTGATCGCTCCTAAGGATCAACTTAAAATAACCTTCATTACCCCATGGGGACTTTTTATTATTAGGTCATGAATTTTGGTCTGAAGAATTTTGGTGCCACTTATCAATGCGCTATGACTTACAACTTCCATGATCTCCTACACAAAATTATGGAAGATTATGTGCATGAATTACTCAGCAAGTTTTAACTTTGCCAAGATCACTTGATGATTCTCAAAACCATATTTACTCATCTCCTCTAATAAATGTTTGACTAAACCTAAAGAAATGTGTCTTTGGTTTTCTTTATGATAAGCTCTTAGGTTTTATCATTTCTCTCCATGGTATTGAGGTTGACCCTAATAAGGTTATAAAAATCTGAGAGATGCCTCCACCTACTAATATCAAACAACTTTGTAGCCTGTAAGGCAAACTTTAGTTAATCCATCACTTCATCTCTTAGTTGTTAGATCATTGCCAACCATTTCGCCATCTCATCAAAAATGATGTCTCCTTACATTGGAATACAAATTTCCAAGAAGCTTTTGATGCACTTAAATAATATCTCCTTTCCCCACCAGTTCTTATTCCACCTAAGTAAAATCAGCCTTTTTACCTTACATCTCTATAATAAACCATTCCCTGGGTGCTATGATTACACATCGAGATGATCAACATTGAGAATAGGTATTTTACTACATAAGTTGCACACTTATTGATTATGAGACTCTATATACCCATACTAAAAAACTTTGCCTCGCATTGGTCTTTTTTGCCTCAAAGCTTCACCATTATCTCCTAAATCACAAAACCTATGTGGTCACCCATACTGATCCCCTCAAATACATGCATTCCAATCCATATCACAACTAATGTGTAGCTTGGTGGCTCATTCTCCTTGCTAAATTTGACTTAGAATTTATTCAATAAAATTCTATTAAGGGGCAAACAATTGTTGACCAGTTAACTACCTCCCCTTTACCTGAAAACCAACCTTCAAACCTTGAATTCCCTGATGAATCCATCGTAATGTTATCCACTGATGACATCTCCTATCAAATGATGATGTTCTTTGATGGGTCTAAATGTCAATACAGTGGGGGTGTAGGAGTCATTCTCATTCCTCTAGATGGTGAGCCTATGCCGTTGTTATTTAAACTAGATTTTGAATGTATTAACAACATGGTTGAATATGAGGCTTTAGTCTAAGGGCTTCAAATAACTCTTTTCTTAGGTGTCAAATCCATAACCATTTTTAGTGATTCTCAGCTAGTGGTTAATTAGGTTAATGGTTCCTACCTATGCAAAAATGAAATTTTACAATGTTACAAACATCGTGTAGATATGTTATTAGGATCATTTAACTCTTATCTCTTACAAATTTTTCCTTAATCCATAAACAAGTTTTTTGACACAATGGATTCACTTGCTTCATACATACCCTCTTCATCCTCTTCCTTGAAAATCTATGTCACCGTGCATCACTTAACATTACCCTCCTATGTATCAACTAACATCCTCTTTATCAAAAATTTAACATCCAACCCACATGACTTATGGTACAAGAAACTCACAGATTACCTTTCCCTCTCTATTACCCTTTATGATCTCTCAAATAATAGGAGATGCACCTTCATAAAACATGATGTTCATTACATTATGTTAGGGGGACTTCTCTACAAGTGAGGTTTTGATGGTCTCCTTCTTAGATGCCTCACTAGTACTAAGACTTCCTTCACTATTCAGGAATTCCATGATGGGATTTGTGGTGGACATTTCAATGGTCAAATAGTTGTCAAGAATATCTTTTGACTTGGCTATTATTGGCCAACTATCCATCAAGACTATGTTGATTACATTCAATGTTGCATAAAATGTCAACAACATGTTAACCTCCTTCACATTTTGAGTCATGCATTATAATTCACCAAAAACTTTTCGCCCTTCTCCTAATGGGGCTTGGATCTAATCAGGGAGATTAACCCTCATTCCTCCCTCTATCATCATTCTATCATTACTACCATTAAGTACTTCACCAAGTGGGTTAAGGCAATTCCTCTCATTTCCACTAAGGCTGATAAAATTGTTGACTTTATCAACCATCACATCATCTGTCATTTTGGTGTCCCTCATAAAATTATAACAAATAACAAAAAATATTTCAAAAATAAGACTATCTAAAGTCTTTGTGATATATTTGGAATTAAATTAAGCTTCTCATTGCCATACTATCCATAAGAAAATGGATAGGTAGAAGCTTCTAACAAAACATTAACCAAAATTCTAATGAAGGTAGTCAATGATACGGATAAGGATTGGCACACACACATTCCTTTTATTCTATGGGCTTACCACACTAGAATTCAAACCCCTATGGGTGTTACACCTTTTTCTTTGGTCTATGAGATGGAGGTTGTTTTGCCTCTTAAGGTTTAAATTCCTTCTCTTTGCATTTCTCTAAAAGACATACTTACTAATGATGACTTTCACCAAGAATGTTTGTTTCAACTTGAATTGCTTGATGAGCATTGTCTCATAGCCCTCAACCACCTCTAAATCTATCAAGACTGTATCAAACTTGCTTATAACAAAAACCTCAAAGAGCAAGATTTCAATATTAGAGATCTCATCTTAAAATAAAATCAACATGTGTTGAACATGGAGAAAATCAAATGGGGTAAGTTTTTTCCTAATGGGCTTGGATCCTATATCATAACTCAAGAACTTGTCACTTGTCTTCTCTCGAAGGGAAGCTAGAATCTAAGCCTTTAAATGCCTTGCACCTACGACCATTCTTTTGTTAACCAAGTGTTACTTCACCTCATGTTTAGCTTGATCATGTCCCTTGAGCACCCCTATTACATTCATATCCCTTTCTCTTCACCCTTAATCCTACACACTTAGTTAACTTACGAGATGCTATGGTTTTGCCCTCAAAGTGGAAAATTCCTAAGCCTCTATAGTCTTTTCCATGACTAAAAGCTAAAAAAAATGGGATATCTTGCCAAGTTCTATTCTCTAAGGTCATATTTCTCAATGTAGACTGCTCCTTTGAAGGATAGCTACGTAACTTCTTTTTGCTACTATCAATAGACTATTCCCTTAAAGGATAATTATTTAAACTCAAAAACAAATTCTTAGACCACTCCCTTAAAGGATGGTTAGGCCAAGCTTTGTTTTCAAATAAAAATATAAATGAAAATATTCTCATATTTATCAGCTTTATATGACCTCTACACATACACAATCCCATTGTAGGCTACCTGCATTGATTAGCTTACACAAAAAAAAAAAGCTTTAAGTTATGGATTCACCTATAGTAGCTCTCGAGTCACCCAAAATAGGGGAATATCATTCCCACTTCAAAGGTTACACTACCCAAACATTTTCCCTCATTTTATCCTTTTTCCCTCATACTCTTTCAAGGGACTTTGAACTCACTTAACATAAAGTGAACATGACGCTTCTCTAACACACAAAATGGTCCAATGCTATAAGGCATGAATAAGGATCATATTCGTGAGCCTATTTATGTTATGATTATGGTCTTTTCCAATACATGAGCATTCTACCTCTTTGTTTTCCCATTCAAATCACATGTTGATCTCTCTATTGAGATGAAAAACATCATACTAACACTATCAGGCCTACTCCATTTATTTTAAGCATACACCATCACACATATGTAAAAATGCTGAAATAAAGTAACATAACCAACCTATTCATTTTAAACATACATCATCATGAATATGAAAAAATGCTAAGATGAAGCTAACAAACCAACTATGCATATCTCATTACATATATGGGAAATGCTAGTCTAACTCAACTAACATTAACATCAAAATTAACATAATATTAACAGAATCATCTACATAAATATCATCATCAAAATCACAATAAATGCATCTCAAAATCACAATAAATAAACATCTCATATATATATATATATATATATATATATATATATATATATATATAGTCCATCAATACATCATCATAATATCATCTCTCTTTCAAAATATACATCTCTTATCTTTAGCTCATAGGCTAGTGTACATATAACATATATAACCAAAAAGGGCAAACTATAGCACTCAGAGTCCTCATAACTCTCCATGTGGTCATGATTAAGTAGTATCATCACCACTCTCAGCTTGTCTACATCTACATGAGCTAGAAGTCATGTCATGTGACACTGATCTCTCTTGCTCCCTAAACTTGAAATACCTCTAAATTTATAAGAACTCCTTAATGGCCCTCTCATAATAGGCAATCTCATCTAGGATAGTAGTATATCTTGCCAAAGATACAGTCTATGATGGTCCCATCGCATAAACTAAAGGCCCAGTCTATACTAGTCCCTATAGTGGATGAGGAGGAGTATCCTAACCTGCTACTTTCAAACTATCACTCTCTACTATCAGTGTAGTATCTTGACCCTATAACACCTTGACCTAGCCTTGTAGTGGCCCAACCTAGCCCTATAATGCCCCCACCTAACCCTATAACTTCTCCACCTATCCTTATAAGGCTAATACCTATGCTTAAGTTGTATATCTAGATTGCACTACTACATCCCATGCCTATACAGCTATATTTCTCTCCCTTACCAACCCTTGTAAATATGGTGGTGGCCTCTTGATCTCTACCATGGGATATAAACCTACCCACTAAACCATATATGCCACTTACATCTTAGATCAACTACACTCCACCCTAATAGCAACTCCTTAAAATTTGGCTCATTTATCTCTTATGGCAAGGGTAGGGGTGCCTTTATATCATCCCTCTTATATTGAGGGAAGGTAGGTGATACATCTTGTAGTAGGCCAAATTTCCTCCTAACTCATGCCATAGGTACCATCTCGAGCTCTCTGACTCATCTCCCTCTAACCCATAAAGATCTTTATAAGCTAATAAGCTACTATGCCTATCCTATGAATATGGGGTATGTCAGGTAGGGTCTCCATAATATATCTATAGGGATCAATCCCTCTATCATGCACCTATAATAATTAATGTCCTAAACTACACCATCTACTTGGGTCTATGCCATACCATCTCTCCACCATCTGAAACCAACCCTAAAGCTAGCTAAAATCATAGTAGGTAACCCTAATGGTCATGTCACCATGATATGCTTGTATTCCCAATAATGGAGTAAATATCTAACACATAAATTGTATCACTGATGCAGTCTCAAATGCCACATCTCTTTGTATAATTGTGCCTAAAACACTAGTCCCCATGCAAAAATAGTCCACTGCTCAACCATCTATGCCAAAACACCCATCAATGCAATTATAAATCTCCCACCATCTACATTTGGTAATTCATACATTATGATCCCTATCATCATCAATATTATTAGTCAATGTTGCTCCTCATCAACCATATATAATGGCTCATAGGTGAAACTCACTGAATGATATGTCACCACACAAACATGCTCACCGAATAATGCCACCATGTACATATCATGCTCTTCTCTTGAGCATGAGAGGTGCTCCTCACCTTAGAGTGGTAATCATAATATCTTGTATACATCCTCCTAGGTCATTATCAACTCTCTTGTCAGTAGATGGAAGGTGTTGGTGGTGTGATCCCACATCTCAATCAATGTTATCATCAAGCTCACATCTTGGGAAACTCTACAATATCATTTTACTCCTCCTAACCCCATAGCTACCATATGATCCCACTCATCTGGGGTGACATCCCTCCTCATCCATGTCATCAGCCTCGATAAATGATCTCATAATGTCAACTCCAGCCTCACCTACATCCATATACACACAACTCAAGTCACACACTTTCTAATATAATCTATCACCACCTTTTTCCCTTTACTCTAGGATAAATACATTAGTCTAAGACCCTCCATCAGGCTATATATGTAGCACTCAGCTGACATAGGTTCTTCTAAGGTTAGCTCAGCCATATACCCACCTAACTATCTAACCTACTCTTCCTTCTCTACCCTAGGCTTCACTACCTCTCTCTCTTTACACTAAGCTTTATTGCCTCTTCTCTCTCTACCCTAGGCTTCACTGCTTCTCTCTCCCTACCTTAGGCCTAACTACCTACCACAACTCTAGGCCTCATGACCTATATCCCTAACCCTCAACCCTATGCCCTATATTTTTAGCACTAGGCCTCCTGACCTATCTCAACATACCTTTTTTACTTATTTCCCCTAACACACTTTTAACCATACCTTAGATATTTTTCCCTAGGATCTAGGAGAACTACATTGGTTTGAGGCCCTAAACTAGGCTATGTAGGTAGCACTCAGTCAACATGGGGTCTTTTGAGGCTAGTTCAGCCATTAGGTTAGTTGACTACTTCCATTAGGGATCCAAACTGACCCTTTATCCTATTTTTTGGTTCTTCATAGTAATTAATGTCATTTTTAATGCTGATATCAATGCTTGGTGTCAGTTGACATTAGTAGAAACTTGATGACATGAGTGTCATGTTGGCTGACATCGATGGACCCCATTGATGTCAACCATTGGTTCAACCCTAGGGTTAAATGACCCATCCCTAAAAGTTTAAGTTTTCAATTGAAAACTAAAAAAAATCCCTCCCAACTTACCCTAAAGCTACCCTACTCCATTTCCTACCACCCTACTAACATTTTTTTCCCTCCACCTCTAATTTAGCTTAAAAAATAAAAATAACCAAATCAAATTTCAAATCTAATCATAGTTGATCTTACCTCATCTCTCCATCTCCTCTGGGCTGGAACAACTAGCTCTTGTGGCAGTGCACCTCCCACTAGGTCCCCTCCTAGCTCTACCATCTCAGTCACTCTCACAACTCTTTTTCTCTCTAATCAAATGTTTCAAATGAGTTTCATGGGCCACTAAACCCCCTTTTTTTGGTTTTGGTCACCCATCAACATCAGCATATTTTACCTAATCCACTGATGTCAGCACTTATTACCACTAATATTAGCAACCTTACCCTAGGTAGCTGATGTCAACAATATTTACTACCAACATCGATGAATTCACTGACATCAACATTATTACATTAGAATTTCCACCCATAACTGGGGTAATTTGGAGATCACATATATCTCCCTAACCATGACCACCAACATGGAGATCACATATATCTCCCCAACCCTGAAATAACCCTTGAAGATCACTTAAATCTCACCCATGATGACTTTTCTTTGAGATCATGAATATCTCCTCATCTATTGAGCCTTTTATACCAACCTTGTATTACTTGTCTTGATTGTTTATTCTATTTTGCTATAGTTGGATATTGTACACATGCATGTATATTAGGTGTTTTGGATTGTGACCAAGCTCATCCTATCACCTGTAACCTATTTGTGTTTCTTAGGGGCATTTACTACCTTGGATACCTAGCATACATAGACCATTAGTGATATAACTTTGATTGTTTTAACCTTATCAGCTATCACTTATAAGTTGTACCTTGGTTATTTTTATTTGAGTCCTCCTCAACCATACCTATTCTTGACTATGTTAACTATAGCTCATAATAGTATATGCAGATGCAATGATACCACATTCTCCTCTGCTCACCCCATTCACATCTTATCAAACTAGTACTTGATTTCATTTTCTCCTCCATTAATTCCCATTTTAAGAGGGAATATTGCATCCAATACTTAGAGTATCTAACTCTTTTTTATCTTGTAACTTATTAGTGAAAATTAAAAAATAAAAAGGGGCAAAAATAGACACTAAAATTGAGTCACACACATGCGTAACTCTTTGTGTTTAAACCCCCCTTAAGCCCATTTTTTAATAATAACAATTAGCCTTCCTAACCCATGCTTTTACCCCTCACACATTTAATTAATTTAAAATACTCAATTAAGTTAATTAAAAACCCCTTATGCCACTTTACCTAGCCACCTCATCCTAAGACTAATTCTCACCTGATGAGTCAACTCAATACTTAGTCCCTTTATTCTAACTACCCAAGACTTATTCTCACCTCAAAACTAAATTTCTAGTCAACTACATCCTTCTTAGCCTCCTATTTTTATCATTTTGTAATGGGTGCCACATTTGACACAAGAAGCAATAAAAAATTGGCCAAAAATAGTAATTTTACCTATTCTAAGGTCATTGACATTGGTCAAACCATGGCCAATGTTGGTAGGATCATCGACATCAATTATATAAGCCAAACTCCAACCTAAGGTTCAGGTCATTAGAAATTAATAAACTCATTCTTATTTTCATCCAAGCTCTCAACATTCAACTTTTGACATCCTAGCTTACTATTATTTTGCATAAGTCAATCTAGATCAAGAACCAAGCTCTTGAGGACCAGTAGCACCCACTTGTTTTCTCTAATTTAGGGAATAAATTCAGCCTACCTAATAGAACCATCCATCTAGAACTTATCATTTAGTCACCACTGCAACTAAGTACATCACTTATTCTATAGGTTTTTTAAGTAGCTACTTTGTAATCATTTTATATCTACTATTCATTTCTTTACACATACCTAACTGAACCCCCATGAGGGAGTTATAAATCTTACCTACTAATTTCCCCTTGACCTAACACAGCAAACCTCTGACTAGACCTATCCAAACCATACTCTCTCTCTCACAACTCTCCCCAACCTTCTAGACCTGACCAAAAATATTTCTTAAACTTGAAAAAGCCTTCTACAAAACTCTTAGTAAATTATTACCCCCACCAACCTCGATAGCTTAACTGACATTAGTTACCTTCACCCACCAACCTCAGTAACCTAACAAATATAGATCACTTCCTTACCGACCTTAGCAGTATCACTGACATTGGCAACTATGGATTTCCTAACCATTCCAAAACCTACCCAAACAACTTCCAAAATACAAATAGAAAATACCACCTGCAATTTTTTACTTTCTACTATACTCAAGTTATGAATAATGGTAACATTATCTCTCTTTTATTCTCTCTTTACCTCTCTTTTTTTATTTATTATTCCTTTGTCTCTCAAAAGTGGACTATCATCTCTAACGAAATTTCACACTTCCTGGAACAAGCACGTAGCTTGGTAGCCCACTCAATTATCTACTAAAAAACATTTTGTGGTAGTGCTTTCTTACTTGTAGGTAGTCCTCCATAGCCAAAGAGGAGTTCTCACAATGTCTGGATATGGTTTGTAAACCAATTTGGGTTCATTCTAATCACTTATCCCTATCCTCTTCTCTATTTTTTTAGACTTGAAATAGACAAATTTTAGTGAAACAGGCATGTCATTTCAAAGAAAGGTACAAGTGTAGACCCTGATAGGATAGAATCAATTCTTGCACTATCATTTCCTAAGCATAATAAATCCTTGCAAAGATTTTTAGGAAAGATTAACTTCATAAGGAGATACATTTTAAATTTTGCTACTTTAGCTAGGCTACTTACAACCATGTTAAAGAAAATTCAGAGTTTCATTTGGTCTAAAGGAGTAAAAAGTTTTTAAAAAATCAAGAAAGCTATAGCTAGTGCTCCTACACTCCTGAACCCTAATTTTACAAAATATTTCTTCTTATATAGCTATGCTAACACAATATCAGGTATTCTTATGTAACAGAATAAAGAGACTTTAAAGTATCTAATAGCCTTTTTTAGTAAAGGCTTACAAGAATATGAAACAAGGTATTCTTTTATTGAGAAGCACGCTCTTTCATTTATAATGTCTCTTGAAAAATTTAGGTACTTGCTAACCAATAATAAGATACATTTGATGGTTGCACATCCAAGTGTCAAAGACTTTCTTTTGAATAAAGATATAAGTGAAAAAGGGGTGGGATAACCAAGGCCATAGAATATGACATTGAAATCAAAGTCACAAAGTTGGTTAGAGGTAAATGACTTTGTGAACATCTATCCCAAGACTTATAAGAGTCTAATGAATAGGTTATGGTGTCAAATAATCAAGATCTTTCAAGTAATCAGGCCTCAACTTCTAGCTAGTTCTAAGAAATGGTAAGATATCTAGAAGATGGTATTTATTCTTCTCATCTCACTCCTTCAAAGAGGAGATATTTCATATTACAATTAATTCTTTTTCTCTTTCTTGATAATGTATTATTTAAAAATGATATCAATGGTATACTACTAAGATGTATAGAACCATATCAAAGATAGAAGTTACTTGAACAATTCCATGATGGACATGGTGAAGGAAATTAATCATCTAGGATTATAGCTCACAAGATCATGAGAGGTGGGTATTAGTGGCCAAGTTTTTTTGGCAATTGCCATGTATGGATCACTAAATGTAGACAATGTGCCATGTTTGTGTAGACACTAGAAAACTATGCACTTGCATTTTTTAATGACTAAATGCCTCGACACCCCCCTAACTACCCCCTAAACCTTCTTAACCCTTAATAAAACCCTCTTAACCCAACTAAATTAGTATTTTCCTAGTTACATAATACTATTTGAAATTACTATTCAAAAGTACTATTCACTATCACTATTCAATGTGGGACCCACTATCACTATTCATGATGACATGACAAGTGGCATGGCATGTGACATGGTAAGTGACATGGCATGTGACATGTAAAGTGACATAGAAGGTTATTTGGGATGTTATATGGTAAGTGGCATGGCTTAGAAGTGATGTGGCTTGATGTGGGAAATCATACCCCACTTAGGACCCTTCCCAGAGTTCTTGATGACCTAATATAGGCATCACAAGGGCCCTCCCTTGAAATATGGATAATTTAAACTCAAGGGACCATTATTCTACTTGTATTTTACATTAAATTAACCTCTAAAATAAGATACATACCTTTTTAAGACAAAGGGAACCCATTTTTGACTTCTTAACCCAAATGGGACACTCACCAATGCACGTAGAAATCCCCACCCACCAAATTTTGAATAATTCATCCACCACATATGAAATGGCACCATACCTCTATTATTCCTCTTATGGCATGAATCTTCACAACATATGCTATAAATCCCCCCTTTCCTTCACCCAAGGTTAAGTTGAAAAGTGGCAAATTAGTATTTTTTTGTTATTAACATTTTATTGCAAATTTTTGGAGGAGATTATCCACTTGAGAAGGAGGTCATTCTCATCTTGGAGGAGAAAATATTCAAAGCATCAAATCTCTATTAGAATCATTCCAAGATTTCATCAATAATATCATCATCGATAACCATCTCAAAGGTAACCTTATTTGTTTAATTTAACTTATAATCTCCTTTGGACTCTTCTCTCTTGAATTGTAAACCCCATCCTTGGCCTATTCCTTCTTTAATTATAAAATATAACCCCTTTACCCCGTATTTTTATCCCTTTATCCCATTTATCCCATTTACTTCATTTTCACCTTCATCCCATTTATCATTTTGCCCCTTTACCCATTTGCCCCTTTTAACATATTTGTTCTCTTAACCATTTACCTATTTTCAACCCTTACCATTTTACCATTTCAACCACTTACCAAACTCAAATAAACCATCCTTTTTACCCTTACCAAATTACCAAACCAAAATCATAACCATTAACTTGGCCAATTTTTAGCATTAACATTATTCAAACTACTTGCTTAAGTTTAATCATCTTAGCAAAGTATTTTGGTTTCTTAATCAATTTGATGTTTTTAGTCTTAGTTTTCTGTTATTTTATGCTACCCTTCATTAATTTTATCAAACTTAACTTCTTTTAAAGTAGGTATATTGATAGCATCCTAGAAATCTTTTGCTTCTAGGATCTACCTTACGCTAGGCAATCTACCCATCTCCTTGTATAAAAAATAAGTATGTGGTAGTGTTTTATTATTTTCAAGTATTATTCCCTAGCCAAATAATATTTATCCACAATCATATGGATTCAATGTGCACACTTTTAACAAGTTTTTCTACACACCCCTTTATCACTAGTTTCTTTCTTCCAAAACTAAGAAAAAGCCAAAAAAAAAATAGAGAGAAACATTTTGGCATGCCTGGTGGGACCTAGTTCCCTTTATTCCTTAATTATTTACTCATTGAATGAAATCATTTCTTTTTCGGATTAAAAATTAACCATTGGTATTCATTGATTGTTTTCTTATTTTATTTCATTTAGTAACTTAGGAGGCAAAGTAATCTTATTGTAGCATTCACACTTGTTATCACACACAAAACCAAACCACAAAATAATTTACACATCAAAACAATACTTGAGACAAGGACCGACAAAGATTTCATCACCTAATGAAAACCTTACCCGCTCCCAACTATCCCACTTAGATTTCACCACCAAGGGGAGAACCAACTCAGCTTTTTGGTTAAGTATAAACTCTAGACTCGATATATATTAGCTAAATGTTTGCACTAGCTACAAGATCGTGAAGTGAGCGGAGAAAGCCCTAAACACCAAACCACATACTAAATTTCAACATAGATCTTCCTTTTGAGCACCTAAACAACCTAAAACTATCTATAGACTTCCACCTTAGTACCCATTTTGCAATATAACCTCCCTTATGACACTCTTTAAGGCATAAGCCAAAAGTTATTTAAAATTAATGATAAGGATAAAATTCACTTCTTAATGTATGTATTGATTTATTTTAAATTTTTGGTTTTGCTCTTTTTTTAGGTGTAAATGTCGCAATAACATTCCTTATTTTCTCATATGTTTCAACTAGACAACAAGTGAGAAATCAAAACAACCAACCACCATCTTCTTCTTCATCTATGGATTATACCTCAGATGTTGACAAATATCCTCACACTTCATCTCACCATTCTTCTCCACCACATTCTCCTTCTATAATCCCAATGATATATGGAAGAGATCTAGACTTTAATGCCTTCCTCAACAATAATATGGTGGCTTTAAAACATTTCCTCATCGTACCCCACCTTCTTCGATTCCTTCTTCTAATCTTTCTCTTGGCATGCCATCTCACCTTATCGTAGATACCACTCCAACCCAACCATTGACCCAGGCCTCTTCCAACACCCCATCAACCCAACCTCAAACCAATCTTCCACCCCCCAACCAAGCACCTCCTATCACACCCCATGTGGGTTTAACCTTGTCATTTGTTACCTATACCCCATCCATCAGTGCATTATCTTCCATTATGAATTCTATCTTCCCTTCGATTGCAACCAATCCCTCAACCACAGTCCCACTTCAAAGCCTAGTGCTCACTATACCTTAAAAACTTCCCCCAATCATAACTAGAGTAATTACCCAACCTCAACTTTCCCAACTTCTTCTTACCTCAACCATACCAGCCACATCTTATTCTCAACAAGTACCTATGACAACTTACCAATATGTCCCTCACCCATAAGGGTACATGCCTCCCTCCACCCAACCTTTCATACCAAATATTTCTTATGTGCCACCATCTCAACCTCTTGGCACAACTTATCAATATGTGTCTTCTTTAGCACCATTTATTGACTATTCATACATTGTCGTAACCCAACCCCAATAAAATATACCTCTTAATTATACGTCTTCCCAACCTCAATCTGATCTAATCAAAATGCTAATGGATAAAATGACTAGTTTGGAGTCATCCATCTCCACCTCAACTAATCTTTTATCTTACAAGCAAATTTGTAATAAGCCTCTCCATCCATCCATGCCCATTCATGCTTACCCTCATTAGTGGTAATTGCCCAAATTTTCTAAATTCCAAGGTAAAGAGGATCCTCAGTAGTACCTAAGAGATTTTTTTCATGCTTGTTACTTGATCACTTATGGTGATGCCCTCTTCATCTAGACCTTTCCCATGTCATTATCCAAAGCCACCCTTGACTGGTATAGTTCCCTTCCCACTCATTATATATTTTCTTTCTCTCAATTGGCACAAACCTTTTTAGAACACTTTTCAGTAAGCATATTTAAAAAGGTTTCCATTACCAACTTATACTCCATCAAACAATTTGAAGATGAATCCATTATAGATTTCATTGCCATATGGAGGGGCCTCATCAATCAACTTACCTTCCCATTACCCTAATGAATGATTATCTCAGGGGTGTGCCAAGCCTATTACTCCAACTCTCCAAGTCTAAACCTTTAGGACCTTTGAAAAAGCATTCATTATGGCAAACAAATTGGAAAACCATGCTATTGATGAAGGGAAGTTAAAGATTTGAAATAAAAATTCTAGTTTCAAATCCACTAACTCATCCACCACCAAAACCATGAACCCAACCAATTCTAAAGCAAAATCATCAGCACATTTAGTCATTCTCAAAACCACACCTCCTCCAACCATCAACCAAACACCTAAACCAACAATCCTTCTAATTAACAAAACCATACCCAAAACCAAGCTCCTTCAAAACCATTTACCTTGATT
Organism: Torreya grandis; assembly: GCA_037957365.1. Lineage (NCBI taxonomy): Eukaryota > Viridiplantae > Streptophyta > Pinopsida > Cupressales > Taxaceae > Torreya > Torreya grandis. The sequence goes on from JARHVA010000118.1 coordinate 2,427,985, forward strand.
GGGGAGTCTTATGCATCAATATTGGAAAAATTACTTAAAACCAATCTAATCCAACTTCCACCCATCAAGCCCTCTCAAAAATTTGATACTTCTTACCCCCTTCATGGGTGGTACAACAAGAATGATGATTGTGATTATCATTGAGTTGTTAGACATGATACTGATAGATTTAATACCTTTAAGATCATTATCTAGGACCTAATTGATAAAGGAGAGCTTGTGTTTGATAACCCAAATGCTCCTTCCAACCAATCTCTTGATCTTTTCTAAAAACCATTCCCAAATCATCCACCTCCAACCCAACACCATGAAAACCAACTTGAATCCTCCAACTCACATCACGCACATGTAATTAATGTCATCAGTAAAGTACCCATTGTTGAAAAGGTCATCACCTCCATCACCTAAATAGAGTAAAACAATCCACCATCACTTATTTCTCTAGGTGCCCAAATGGAAGAAGTAGCTACCTTTTCCACTTCCTTGGATGAAACCATATTCTATCCACCTCTCCTATGGTGGAAATACCCAAGGAGATAACCATTCCATTGGCCATTTTATCCACCCCTCTAATCTAAGTAGAAATGCCACCTACTTCTTTGGATAACCAAACCCAAGAAGAAACTATACATGCCCTTCTTTTTGAAATTAGTACACCCACCACTCCTATTATAGAACCATCTATACCTCCCTTAGAAATTATTGGTGGAGAAACCTTACCCTCATCTACCCACTCATCACCTTCAAAACCTTCCACCAAAGATAGCAACATTGAAACCACTCCTTCCTCAAAGGGCTTGTGCTTTGAAACCAATGATCAGATAAAAAGACCCATTTATAGACCTTTTTCCCAGCTCATTCAAAGTTTGGAATTTACCTCCCAACCTAGCTTTAATAGAACCACCTTTTGTCATCATCTTGGACTCTTATATCAAATTAAATTTAAACCTTCCACCTCACTTGAGTCTACCCTCGAACCTATTGCTATAACTCCACCAACTACCCTCTTAAGATCACCAGTGAACCATCTAACTTACCCTCACCTAAAATTCTCAAACCACCCTATGCTTATTTCATCAAGCCACAAAAAAATTTAGGGATCCTTCCCATGCCTAATCCCTCTCTCTCCATTGAGATTGGATTTAACTGTATCAACCCAATCAAATCCAAATCTAATTAAACCTATTAAAAATGGAGGGTTGATTAGGCCACAACCTTGGGTTAGGCCCATATCACCTCCTTCACATTTACCCTCTATTTTAGGACCACATCCTTCCACCATTCTCGTTACCTACTCTTCCTCCAAAAAACCATCTCCCCTTTCTTTGCCTATAACAACCCAACCCTCTAGTTCATCATCATTCCTTACCAACATTTCTCCATCCACTTTCCCATCCATTAAATCCTCATAATCTATACATTAAATTCCTAAACCTATTACAACTAAGCCAATTCTTCCTAAACCACCAACAAAACTCACTCTACCAACCACACCTCCCATCTAGAAAACTTTACCCCATAAGATCCCTACAACCAGAGTTCAAACTTCACCACCTAATACATCTTTACCAAAATATTATACAACCATTTTGCAAAGACTATTGTAAGCCTCTATCATTATCTTACCACCAATCAAACCTTTTGACCCCACTTGCCAAAATCCAACCTAGTTCAAGGAAAGGTTGATTTTTATTTATCATAGGACCCCTAGGCATGATGATCTGCTAGGCAATCAATTATTCATGGCCTTTTGGAGGAAGATGATCTACTAGATGAATATTTTGTAAGTCCCTTGCCTCTTTTACCACCTATCAATCATCCACTTCCTTACTTTCACCAAGGAGTGAAGAATAAGAACTAAATCAACCAACCATCCCCCTTATTAATACCATTCATATGGTGACTTAGTCTTGAGCTCAACAAAGGGATATAGGTAAAGCCATCCAACAAAATGAAAAGGGCAAGGCCAAGGTATCCATTATATGGTCTTATCCTTCAACTTCCCAACCAACCAACCATACCCAAACAACTACACCTTCACCTTCACACTCACAACCACCCAAGACTAAAGTCTCTATTTTGAGAGCCCCTTCTTCTTCTAATGCATATCCATTCATCTAGTGTTTGGTGTTAAAAAAGCTTCACCAAACACCAATCAAAATGAGACTTTATAACTTAATTATCACTTCACCTCAACATCATCCATCTTTCATAAAAGTAATGCATTTTATAGAGGTTCAAACAAATGATCTCCAACCTCTTACATCTTTGATTAGAGCCATCCAACATGCTGCCATGGTCACTTTTCAAAAATCAAAAATTCTATCATATCATAGAGAAGACCCTGATCCCCCTCTTTTCATCACCACATCCATCAATCAGACATGTGTCAAAAGAGTCATGATTTATGGGGGAGCGAGTATCAATATCATCTCTTCCCATGCTTACAATCAACTTCAAATATCTAAAAATATCATGTCTGAAAGCTTGGCAGTTCTTTAATCATTCAATGATACCTTGGCTACCACATTGGGAACAATTCTTCTCCACATCTATTTGGGGCCTTGAACTATTATTAATTTTTTTTATGTCATAGAAGGTGAGTTTATATCAGGCACCTAGAACATAAATGCTCTGATACCACTTGTTGGGGATCAACCAACAATCTTGATTACAATTATGCAAGCAACTAAATGCAGAAATAAATCAGAATGATAAGTAACTAGAATCAGAAATAGCAAAGAATAAGAGATACAAGAAACCACCCTAAAAACTTGTATTAAACTCTTTCAGAAGGAAATACAATTGAAGAAACCTCTTTTCTTCCACACCTCTCTTAGATGTACAGCTCTCTTTCCCTCAAGAGTTCTCTCTCTCAATTACAATCAATTCCAACAACATGGAATGATACACATATACAAATCTATATTATTTTCAATTACCATTACCTTACAATAAGCTATGAAGAATTATCCCTATTATATAGAATTAGGGATCATGAGCTATGCAATATCAACCATCAGATATGCCTCTTAATCAAGGGCTCAAAACAGTCCTACTAAAAATAGAGATGTGGACTTAAGACTAACACTTAATCCTACCATGCAAACATTATGTTCTGTCCACAGAAATAGCATTCTAGACGCATAAGTAACCGACATCAATTCCTTCTTGTCTGCCTGTGACCAATGTCAGCCGATCTATGACTGACACTGGCATCTCTCAGTCGACTCCTGACTGACGTCGGTCGCTCCCGACTGACACCAATGACTGTGTAAAACTAGCAACTTCTGCACTCACTCATTTGGTAAAGCTTTTAGCTCCAAACCTTAACAATCACCCACTTGGAGATAAACAGCTGCACCAGTACCTGTACAACAACATCTTCTAGCTTCTCCATCTTCAAACTCAATCTTGAAGACCAACAAAAGTTGAATGAAGATTCAACTTCTCCTTTGTTACCGGCTTGGTTAACATATTAGTAGGGTTTTTATCTGTATGGATCTTCTCCAGCTTCAACTCGCCATCCTCCAATACCTGTCTAATGAAGTGGTACCTAAGCTATATATTTTTGGTTCTTGAATGAAAGGCTAAATTCTTAGCCAAATGAATTACACTCTGACTATCACTGTATAATCTACAACTCTCTTGCTCCTTTCCTAGCTCTTCCATGAACCGTGTCATCCATATCATCTCTTTGCTAGCCTCTATGACTGCAATATATTCTACTTCTATATTTGACAAGGCAATAACCTTCTGCAACTTTGAAATCTAGCTAATCGCCATTCCACCAATAATGAAAACATATCCTTTGGTGCTTCTTCTGCCATCCAAGTCACCTGCCATATCTAAATCTACATAACCATGTAGAGAAGTATTTTACCCACCATATCACAAATGCCTACTGTTGGTCCCTCTCAGATATCTGAGTATCCACTAAACTGCTTTCCAGTGCTCCTTCCCTGGATTGGCCATATACTTGCTGACAACTTCCACTACTTAGGCAATATCTAGTCTAGTACATACCATTACATACATTAAGCTCCCAACTACAGAAGCATATGGAACTCTATTCATGTACTCTACCTCATCATGTGAATTAGGACACTGATCTTTACTCAACTTGAAGTGTCTAGCCATAGGTGTGCTTACCGGTTTTGCATCCTGCATATTAAACCATTTCAACACCTTGTTCACATGATCCTCTTAAGACAAAATCAACCTATGATTTTTCCTATCTCTCTTAATACTCATGCCAAGGATTTTCCTTGCTACTCCCAAATCCTTCATGGCAAACGTGTGAGCTAATTTCACCTTAAGCTCAGAGATATCCTGCATGTGTGATCCTACAAGCAGCATATCATCTACATACAACAATAGAATAATATATCTACCATTATCCAATCTCTTAAAATAAACACAATGGTCAGATTGACATCTACTATAGCCATGCTCAGTCATAAACCTGTCAAATCTCAAATACCACTGTCTAAGAGCTTGCTTGAGGCCATACAAGCTTTTCTTCAATCTGCATACAAGTTTCTCCTTACCTTTGACCTCATATCCTTCCAGTTGATCCATATATATTTCTTCATCCAAATCTCCATGAAGAAACATTATCTTAACATCAAGCTGCTCAAGATGCAAATCCTCAATAGCAACTAAAGACAATACAGTCTATATAGAAGTCATTTTTACTTTAAGAGAAAAAATCTCACCAAAGTCAATACCTGGTTTTTGTGCAAATCCTTTCACTACCAACCTGGTCTTATATCTCATCTGTCCATTCTCACCTTCCTTCAATCTGTAGATCCATTTGTTCTTCAGTGTCTTCTTACCAGCTGGCAACTCAACCAAATCCCACATTTGGTTCTCTTTTAAGGAATCAATTTCCTCATTCATGCCTAGCTCCCACTGATTCTTGGAATCCACCTGTGTTGCTTCATCAAAACTCTCTGGTTCTCCACCATCAATGAGCAATAACTAGAATAATGAAGGGGAATATCGAATTGGAGGTTTAATTACCCTTTTTGACCTCTTGATGGGCGTCTGAGACTCATTCACAACACGCTGTCCACCCAAATTCTCGGATAGTGACTGACCTCGGTCACCTCTAGGCCTGTAACTAACCAATGTCAGTTCCACATGACTGACCTCAGTTCCTTCTTGGCTGATGTTGGTCACTGTCTGACCGACATCGGTTCTTGTATTGCCAACATTGGTTCTTGCCTGATCGATGTCGGTCTCTGTGTTTTTCTATCTATGATTATTTTTGTCTGCGAGCTCATTTTGGACCATCACCTCATCCAATTCTCCATTACTCTACTCAGATTGATTCAGCTTCTTGAGCTTATCACTATACATCACTTTCTCATTGAAAACGACATCACGGTTCCTAATTATTTTGTTAGTTCCTAGATTCCAAAACCTGAATTTGAAATCTCCAGAGCCAAAACCAATAAAAGTGCACCTCAAAGACTTAGCATCTAGCTTCTTTCTATTTTCCTTATCAACGTGCATAAAGGCTTCACAACCAAAAACTTTAAGAAATGAAAGATTTACCTTTTTACCTATCCAAGTCTCTTCTATAATTCCACCATCTAGAGCTGTAGAGGGTCCTCTGTTAATTAGGTACACTGCAGTATCCACAGCTTCTGCCCAAAACTCTAAGGGCAAACTAGCATGCAACCTCATACATTGTGCACACTCCAATATTGTTCTGTTCATCCTTTCAGCAACTCCATTTTGCTAAGGTGTCCTTGGAACCATCCTTTGCCTACATATTCCATACATATAATAATACCAGTTGAACTTATAGCTACAAAACTCACCACCATTGTCAGATCTCAGGCACTTCAATCTCTTGCCTGTTTCATTCTCAACTAAAGCTTTCCAAATCTTAAAAGTGTCAAAAACATCAGATTTTTTACTTATGCAATAGACCCATACCTTTCTTGTAGCATCATCAATGAAAGAAACAAAATACTGTGATCTTCCAATAGAAGCAACTTGAGCTGGTCCCCACACATCTGCGTGAACAAGCTCCAACTTGAACTTCTTCTTTGTTGACCCAGTCTTGAGAAAACTCACTCTCTTCTATTTCCCAAAAATACAGTGCTCACAAAAATCCAAATCTATGCTTTTCAAATCTAAAAGCTTACCTTTTGACTTAAGAATGGACATTCTCTTCTCACTCATATGGCTGAGCCTATGGTGCCACAACTTTGCATCTACATTTGAAGTAGATAATACAAAAGGAGAATTATCAGTAATATAATTACATAAATAGAGAGTACCTACTCTCTTACCTTTGGCTAACACAAGTGCACCCTTGGTAATCTTCCAAAATTTAGCTGTGAGAGTTACTGTACAACCCTCATCCCCTAACTTTCCTATAGAAATCAAATTCCTCTTTAGGCTGGGAACATGCATGACATCTCTCAACACCCATGTGTTGCCATTCTGCATTTTTAGCTGCACATTTTCTTTGCTAATAATTTTACAAGGCTCATCATCCCCTAAATACACTATTCCAAAATCTCCATGGACATAGTCACTAAAATATTCTCTATTAGGGGTTGCATGGTAAGAGGCACCAGAATCTAAAACCCAAAATTCAATATTATTATGCAAAGAGAATATAAGAGCATCTTGTGCAACAATACCTGCAACTTTTGCTTCTTCTTTACCTTCATGCTGATTGTCCTCTTTAGGTTTTGACCAGCAATCTTTGCTTACATGCCCTATCTTTCCACAATTCCAGCAGGTTGGCTTCCTGTCATTTCTAGATTTGGATCTACCTCTCATCTTTGACTTAGACCTTGATCTCCTATGCTTGCTCTTCTCTTTTTGCCTTCCCCTGCTCTCAAAACTTAAAGCATTTCCAGATGTTTCCTCTATGTTTTTCCTACGAATTTTTTCATTCAAGATTACACTAACAACATCATCTACTTTTAAAATATTTGAAGCAGATGTAGTATTACTAACTGCCATTACCAAGCTATACCAACTTTCAAGTAATGAGCATAAGATTAATAGAGCTTTAATTTCATCATCAAACACTATTTTGACTAAATTTAATTGATTTACAATTCCATGGAAATCATTTAGATGATTAGATACAGATCCACCTTCCTGCATTTGCAAATTAAATAACTGCTTCATAAGATATACCTTATTAGAAGCTGAGGGTTTTTCACATAAATTTGCTAAAGTAGTCATTAACTCTACCATTGACTTTGCCTGTGATAAATTAGATATCACAGTAGATGCTAGACTCAATCTTATAGATCCAAGAGCCTTTCTATCAAGAACTTCCCATTCTTCATCTTCCATGTCTGTGGACTTCTTTGCAGCCCCACCTAATGGTAAGTATAGATCTTTTTGATACAGATAATCCTCTATCTGCATTCTCCATAATTGGTAATTCTTGCCATTAAATTTCTCCATTCTCAGTTTACTTTCTTCTGCCATTGCTTCTCCCACTCAAACTGAAACCTCTGTGAGTAACCTGTAATCAACACACACTAAACAAATCTAAACCACCTGTTAGTGAACTTGAGCTCTGATACCACTTGTCAGGCACCTAGAACATAAATGCTCTGATACCACTTGTTGGGGATCAACCAACAATCTTGATTACAATTATGCAAGCAACTAAATGCAGAAATAAATCAGAATGATAAGTAACTAGAATCAGAAATAGCAAAGAATAAGAGATACAAGAAACCACCTTGAAAACTTGTATTAAACTCTTCCAAAAAAAATACAATTGAAGAAACCTCTTTTCTTCCACACCTCTCTCAGATGTACAGCTCTCTTTCCCTTAAGAGTTCTCTCTCTCAATTACAATCAATTCCAACAACCTGGAATGATACACATATACAAATCTATACTATTTTCAATTACCATTACCTTACAATAAGCTATGAAGAATTATCCCTATTATGTAAAATTAGGGATCATGAGCTATGCAATATCAACCATCAAATATGCCTCTTAATCAAGGGCTTAAAATAGTCCTACTAAAGATAGAGATGTAAAATTAAGACTAACACTTAATCCTACCATGCAAACATTTTGTTCTGTCTACAGAAATAGCATTTTAGATGCACAGGTAACTGACATCAGTTCCTTCCTCTCTGCCTGTGATCGACATTGGCTGATCCATGATCAATGCCAAAATCTCTCAGTTGACTCTTGACCGATGTCGGTCACTCCTGATCGATGTCGGTCGCTCCTGACCGACGTCGGTGACTGTGTAAAACTAGCAACTTCTGCACTCGCTCATTTGGTGAAGCTTTTAGCTCCACACCTTAACAGTTTCAATATAGCTTTTTACTCAGTCAACCTTTGATTTGATCCATGGGTTGTGTCCCTTCTACCCTTCACCGATTGAACATGAGGGACAAATCATTATAATCAAAGTTGATTTGAGTCCCTTCACTTCCTGTAATATGACATATCAGCCTAATGACATCCTCATTCCACCTTCACCCCTTCCATAACCAACCTTTAACCAAACCACTACATCAACCCCACCCATCAACACTTATGTCTATAATAATGAGGAAATATCCACTAGTTCAACCATCCCTTCATCTTATATCCTATCAAAAACCCCTTGCAATCCACATTTCAATGTCTCATGCTAGGTGAATATAAAATCCTAGCTTTGGATGCTTTCCCTTCTCTACATGAATTTGGGAATCTCCAAAATGATCCATCTTATGATCCCAATATTGTTACCCTTATCCCCTTTGGCCTTTCCAACAATAGAACATATTTTATCTATGGGGGACTTGATAAACCACTCCTTACTCCTATCACCATACCTTATATCCAACCATTCACTTCCAAATTTTCTTATCTTAGTAATCTAACCTTTGCCTAGATGTACATTCATTGATGCACTTGGAAGGGGTTTGGTTTTGGACTCTATGAATAAAGGCCTCACAAAATTCCCATCATCAAAACATAAAAACCTCATGAGATATTTGGCTTGGGATACATTCCCTTGGAAGAACAAACATCACCAAAACTAGTTCTCACCACTATTGACAAACCTCCAACATCACCATTCCCATCTCTCCCATTTGGAGAACTTCCAATTCACCAATCCTAGTTGAGGAACTTCTACCCCTATCAACCTTTCCTTTCTAATTTAAAGAACTTCTACCCTTACCAACTCCATTTGAAGACTCTGACATTATCCTATCCAACTTTTTTTTATCAGTACCATTAGTTTAGGCCCACTGACCTATCAACACAATGGCCAAACTAAAACCTTTCCTCTTGTCCACCCCAAAATGATCAACCATGATTTACCAACCATTTATATGATCCAGTTCTAAGACAATAATTTTATCCTCACCTACCTTGGTTTAGGAGCCTCTCCCATCTATAAATTCTTCCCTCTAGAAAACCAAACCATGCTCAATGAATAAACTATGGATGTTAACTTAGGAACCTAGGATAATCCTCATATAATTAAACTAGGCCAATCCTTAGACTCAAATAAGCATTGTGATTATCCCACCTTCGAGACTGTAGCATCGCATTCACTTGGTCTTCTCAGGATATGCCCGAGATTGACCCCTCCATTTCCCTTCATAAAATGCACCCTCGTATATCTCTTCTCATCAAGGAAGAATTTCAATGTCTTTTATCTATCAACTTTATTCAACCCATTAAATACCCATAATGGGTCTCTAATATTATTCCCATTACCAAGCCCACTGGGGGAGTCTGCCTTTGTGTGGATTTCTGAGACCTTAACCTTGCATGCCCCAAAGATGACTTTCCTTTACCCAACATCGACCAACTAGTTGACCTTATCATAGTTCATGAGATGTTATCCCTCATGGAAAACTTTTTAGGATACAATCAAATCCCGATTGCCCCCTTAGACCAACATAAAATTGCCTTCATTACTCCTTAGGGAACCTTCTACTATTAGGTCATGCCTTTTGGATTAAAAAATGTAGGAGCAACTTATCAATGGGCCATGACCTATGTCTTTCATGATCTTATTCATAAAATTTTAGATGATTATGTGGATGATCTCCTCAAAAAATTGAAACACTACAAGGACCATTTATCTATTCTTACTATCATTTTTGATCAATTGATCCAATTCTGTGTTTGGCTTAAGCCCAAGAAATGCATTTTTGGGGTTTTGTCCAAAAATCTTCTTGGCTTTATCATATCCCTCCATGGAATTGATATTGGCCTTGCTAAAGTCAAGGCCATCCTAGAAATACCTCCAACAAACCTTAAGCAACTTTTCAGTCTACAAGGAAAACTCCAATCTATCCATCGTTTCATCTCTCAATTATCATATATATGCCAACCCTTTCACCACCTCTTGAAGAAAGACACCTCCTTTATATGGACCAAATATTGTCAAAAATCCATTGATTCACTCAAAGATTACTTGCTTTCTCCACCTATTCTTGTCCCACTTAGAGATGACTAGCTTTTCTATCTTTACGTATCTACCATTAATCACTCTTTAGGTACCATGATAGCTCATGGGGATGAACAAAATAAGGAGCATGCCATTTACTATATCAATTGCATACTTCTAGAGTATGAGACATGATATACCCATCCTAAAAATCTTTGTCTCACTCTCATTTTTTTTTCCTCTAAGCTTTGTCACTACATTCTTAATCAAAAAACATATGTTATCACTAATACTAACCCACTTAAGTATATGCACTCCAAGCCATACCAAAATCAGCATATGTCTAAATGGCTCATGCTTCAGGTTGAGTTTGATCTTAAGTTTCTTCACCAAAAATACATTAAGGGTTAGGTCATTTATGATCAATTATCTAAAGCACCTCTCCTAGATAATCATCCCATTTTATTAACATTTCTCGATGAGTCTATTACAACTCTTTCTCAGGGAGATCCCTCTTATCAAATGACCATGTTTTTTTATGGTTCTAAATGTCAACATGGTGGGGGTGTAGGCATAATTCTCATACCCCTTCATGGTGAACCCCTCATACTATCTTTTAAATTCAACTTTGAATGTACTAACAACATGGTAGAATATGAAGCTTTGGTCATCGGTCTCCAAACTACTCTCGCCTTAAAAATCAAAACCATTTCTATCTTCAGTGATTTCCAATTCATGATTAACTAGGTCAATGGGTCATATCAGTGTAAAAATGACATTTTAAAAAATTATAAGCTCCTCATTAATGAGATTCTAACATCTTTTGACCATTATCAAATCTAATTAGTGTTTCAATCTACTAACAAATTTGTAGACACAATGGCCTCTCTTGCATCTCAAATACCCTCTCAACCTGTAGAATCCAAAATATTTATCACCATCCACCATTTCATTAGGACCTCATATATCAATTTAGACCTTATAATCATATTTAGTGTGGAGGCATCTCCTTCCAATGGCTGGTATGACCAAACCTTTAATTACCTTAACTTGGGCATCATTACACCTAACCTCTCAAAGAATGCCCAAAAGGCCTTTGTGTAGGGTACCTCTCATTATACCATACTGGGAGGAATCCTAATAAACATAGCTTTGATGGTTTTCTCCTTTATTATTTATGTAGTCATGAGATTCATCATGCCATCAAAGAAACCCATGATGGAGTTTATGGGGGACATTTTAGTGGCCTCACTATTGTCAAAAGAATCCTATGCCTGGGTTACTATTGTCCTACCCTCAATCAAGATTATTTTGAATATGTAAAGAAGTGTGTTAAATGCCAACAACATGCTAACTTTATCAAACCCTCATTCATGGCCTTCAGGTATCCATAGATTATTGGCCTTGCTCATAATGGGGGTTAGATCTCATTGGAGAAATTAATCCTCACTCTTCTCAATGACACCAATATATCATCACCATTATAAAATATTTCACTAAATTGGTGGAGGCCATCCCCCTTGTCTCTATTAAAATCAAAAAAATATAGATTTTATCAATCATCACATTATCTATCATTTTGAGGTCCCTCACAAAATTATAACAAATAACGGCAAATCATTTAAAAATAAAAAATTGTAAGCCCTTTTTGATTCTTTTGGCATCAAACTCATCCCTTCCTCACCTTACCATCTATAAACAAATGAATAGGCAGAAGCCTCTAACAAAACTCTCATCAAAATGTTGACCAAAGTTATAAGTGCTTTAGTCCAGGATTATCACATACACGTCCCATTTGTTTTATGGGCCTATCGCACTAGTATCCAAACCACAACAGGTGTTACACCTTTTTCCCTAGTCTTTAACGTAAAGGTTATTCTACCTGTTAAAGTCAAAATTTCCTCTCTTCATATTTCCTTACATGACATCATTTTTGAAGAGGATTATTCTCAAAAATGTCTCACACACCTTGAATTACTTGATGAACGTCATCTTTCTACCCTTAACCATCTTCACATCTATCAAGAGTGTATTATGCGTGCTTATAACAAGCACCTCAAATAATGGGAATTCAATATCAAAGATCTCATCTTAAAAGAAAACCAACACATGACCAACATAGAGAAGAGTAAATGAGGCAAGTTTTCTTTCAATTGGCTTGGACCCTACATCATTACCCATAAGTATGGATTAGGAGCTTATCATTTGTCCTCTCTCAAAGGCAAACTGGAACCTAAAGCTCTCAACACTTTGTATTTGCATCCATTTTTTTGTTAAATAAAGATCAAGCTCACTTGTTTGTCTAACTTAATCTCATCCCTTGAATATGAGACTTTAGCCTTCACTCACCTTCCTCCTCCCCTTTTAAGGATAATTGACTACAACATAAAACCATGTGAGGAACCACCATAGTCATAACTTGATCCTAAATATGGGTGCCACGGATCTACCCATAGCATGGTTCTCATGGATAATTTTCATCTCTAATAACATAGAATCCCATGGTCATTATCTCTCAAAACCTCATCCTTTTACATATCATTAACCTTCTTATGTTAAAGTTTTGCCCTCATAAAGGTAAACCTCTTAACCTAATTAGACTTATCTATGTCTAAACACATCACATCCCAAAATAATTTGGATACCAAAACATTACTTGGGTAAATATCTTAAGCATTGTAGACTACTCCCTCAAAGGATAGATGCCCAAAAATAAAATAAAAATTTACAAATGTAAGGTAGACTTCTCCCTTGAAGGATAGTTATCAATAACATTAAATAAAGTGAATAAGATTAGACCACTCCCTTAAAGGATGGCTAAGTTAACTTTTTCAAAAGAAAAGAAATTTCCTGGAAGCTTTTTACATTGATTAGCTTCTCATATATAGTAATAAATAAAAAGACCCACTATTACAATAAATTTTAAAGCTGCAACCAGATCTCAAACAACATAATAAGTTAGAAGCCACAATCATCTTTCCTATGTAGACTTCCCGTACTAATCAGTCTACATCTAGAATATGACATGGACTTGTCTATTACCATCCTTAGGCCACTTATAGAAGGGGATAAAATAATTCACATGAAATTATCATACATATCACCCATTACCCTTCACACCACCCATCACCCATCTTCCCTTTAAACTATCTGTAAATCAAGGGACTTAGAGCTTTCTTGACACCCTGTGATCAAGAAACCTTTTTTATTGACTAATGATCACTCATGCACAACATTTGAGGGGCTTATATTCATTAATCTAATTCCACTTTGGGTCTATTTTTAGTCCTTGTAAAAAATAAATCGTTTTGCCCTATTCTTAATGTGCTTGGTTGGTGTTTTCTTCATGAATTTTACCATCTAATGTTGCAACAACAATAATCATTCTTTTTACATTCAGTGAGATCATAAAAACCACATATATACCAATCATAACCATAACCATAACCATAGCCATAACATTAATAAGTATCCACACAACCTTAAACATGATACCATTCAACCAGTGACATCCAAAACATTTTATACATAACAAACTATGTAATATTTTATTTAGGATGTGAGGAATTACATGACACATACATAGTCATCAGATTACACATTACTTAAAGTACATGCATACATTATTTTCCTACCTAAGAATTAGATTAATTATATGGTGACTCTATATTTGTGTTCAGTCATCCTTCTACTTAATTACACCCAAGAATTACATCAACCTACATACATCAACATATCGAAGTTGTTGCCAAAATCTGGATAACGCAAGTGCAATGGAGATGTGATCACACAAGATGAACAAGTGCACACCACAAGATGCTAAAGCAATTTTAAAATAAGAAGATAAATTGCACAAGACAAAAATGGAAAAGACCAAAATTTGATTAACATGAAATGGCCAAAATGAAGAATACATATAAGAGAGCTAGAAAGTAACTCCTCCACAAATGGTGGTCAAATCACCCCAAGAATAGACTCCTCCACAAAAGGTGGTCAAAGCACCCCAAGAATAGACTCCTCCAAAAAAGGTGGTGACAAGGTGCTAAGAATAGAAAAGTAACTCTCATACCCAGAATAGCTGATCAAAGGAGTCACTTATGACACCTTATGACACAAATATGACACATAATCTCCACATAAGCTAGCATATCCCAAACGTAGGAAAACTCCATGTATGCACAAATATATAATATTTCCTAATTAATAAATAGGGAAAAATAAAAACCTACACTAATACCCCCCATATGTGCAGCTTAGGTGGGCAATGTGGAAATAAAAAATGGGTCCCGGTAACTAGGCCTGATGAGGTACCCATGTACAAATGCAATCTCCCATAAGATAGAGAAAAAGAGAAAACTCATAGGAAAAAACTCCCCCCCCCCAAAAGAGAGACATAAAAGAAAAGAAGAGGCTAAAAGGCCCCCTGAAGATGATGTTACTACAGATGTAGACCGCACCCCAAGAAGAGCTCATAGATGAATGAACTTGCTCGCGGTGAAAGGTTTGGTGAAGATGTCTATAACCTGCTCCTTAGACTAGCAAAATATTAAGTCAATGACTTGACTATGAATAAGCTCTCAAATTAAATGCATGTGAATCTCTATGTGCTTGGTCTGCTGGTGTTGAACTGGATACCTGCAAATCTAAATGGTACTCTAGTTGTCACAATAAATGATGGTGGGCTGCCTGATGGGAATGCCAAACTCAAAAAGAATCCCCTAAATCCAAATAGCCTCAGTAGTTACATTAACAGCTCCCCTATACTCTACCTCTATGGATGATATAGCAATAGCATTCTGCTTCTTGCTAGACCAACTGACAGGACCTAAACCTAGAGAGAAATTGTAACCAGAAGTGGACTTGTGAGTCTGTGAATCACCAACCTCATCTGAATCTATATATCCAACCAAGTCAACCTTTGTGCCAAATCTGTAATGAATACCATATCTATGTGAACCTTGTATGTAATACAAGATCCTCTTAATTGCTTTCCAATGCAGCTCATGGGGTTCCTGCATGAATCTAGAGACAAGTCCCACTGAATATGATATGTCAGGCCTCGTGTGAGTCAAGTAGATGAGGCTACCAACAAGTTGGTGATATCGAGTGGCATCAACCAATGGTGAAGAATAATTAGCCTCAAGCTTGACTCTTGATAGAAAGGGAGTCAGAGATAGCTTGCAATTAGCCATGTGAAACTGAGCCAATAAGTCAAGAGCATACTTAGGCTGTGCAAGAGAAATCCCTAAATCTAACTGTGAGATCTCGATGCCAAGGAAGTAGTGCAATAAACCTAACTCTATCATGTCAAATCTATCCTAGAGAGATGCCTTCACCACTACAATAACTGATGAAGAACTCTCAATGATCAAAAGGTCATCAACATATAGAACCAAAATCAAGAATGAATCATCCTGCTACAAGAAGTAGACATTGGGATCAGAATGGCACCTAGTGAAACCCACTGTGAGAAGGAAGGAATCCATCTTGGCATACCAAGCTCGAGGGGCCTGTTTGAGACCATAGATAGATTTTGTAATTCTATATACTAAGGAAGAATTTTGAACAAATCCTGGCAGTTGCTCCATGTAGATCTCCTCCTCTAGGTCTCTGTGAAGAAAGGCACTCTTCACATCCATCTGATGCACATTCCAACCATGTGTTATGGAAATAGCCAAGGTGAGATGAATATAAGTCATATTTTTAATGGGTGCAAAGGTCTCTAAGTAGTCAATGCCTGCCACTTGTGAAAAACATTTGGCGACCAATCGCTCCTTATACTTATCAACCGACCCATCTGCTACAAACTTGGTCTAATATATCCACCTACATCGAACCATCTTTCTTCCCTTAGGAAATGAAGTCAAATCCCAACTGTGATTTTTGATTAAGGAAGAATATTCTTCCTCCATAGCACTATCCCACTCAGGTACCCCCGATGCCTCATGAAAAGTCTGTGGATCTAAAATTGTAGCAAAGAAGGCATGTGGATCTCTCTGAAAATTCCTCTTAGTACGTCTATCATCTGCGGGATCTCTTGCCCAAGTGATTGCACTCTCAAGTGTTTGTCTGGCCCAAAGTGGCCCAAAAGTGGGTGAGTGAGGTGTTAAATCCTCATCCTCTGACTGATTAGAGGTGGATGATACTACATCACTATCCTCACTATCTAAACTTGAAGAAGAAGAAGAAGAAGAAGATGTCTCTGGCTCAAGAACCTACTATGGCTGATTTGAATCGGATGAGGAATCATCATGATGAAGTAGATCTGATGAGGGAGAAGAAGTGTCAAGTGTTGAGTCTCTAAGACTCTCCTAAAAATGGACACTTCTCTTGATGAACAACTCATGAGTGATAAGATCTAGAAGTCGATATCCCTTAATACCATTCGGATATCCTACAAAGATGCAAGGCTTGGACTGACGTTCCATAGCTTTGTGTTTCTTCTTTACAATGTGAGCCAGGCTGGGGATCCAAAAACTCTAAGGTGCTCAACATCAGGTTTCCTTTTATGCCAAGCTTCAAAGGGTGTTATCCCTTTCAAAGCTTTATGAGGAACCCTATTTTGAATTTAACAAACATAATTGATGGCTTCGGCCCAGAACTGTGGTGCTAAGGATTTGGAGTGAATCATATAGCTACCCATCTCTTTTAAGAACCTATTTTTGCATTCTACAAACCCATTCTATGAAGGACTGTAAGTGACTATATGCTGCAAATCAATCCCCTCTGTGGTGCAAAACTACTCAAACCTGATGCTGACATACTCCCCTCCATTATCAATTTGAAGAACCTTGATGGATTTCTCACTCTATTTCTCAATAAGAGCCTTGAAGTCTAGAAATTTTTCAAACACTTCAGACTTTTGTTTGAGAAAATATATCCAAGTGTACCTAGAGAAATCATCAATGAAAGTGAGGATGTACTTGGCCCTTGTGAAAGATGGTTTGGGAAAGGGTCCCAATACATCACTGTGGACTAACTCCAAAGGTTGTGAAGCCCTCCAAGCTTTGCCTTTATCAAATTTTGCTTTAAGATGCTTCCCAAGGGAGCACCCCTCACAAAGTCCTTTTGAGAATTGGACACAAAGCAAGCCAATGACCATGTCATTTTTGCAAAGTTGCTCAAGATAGCGGTAGTTAAGGTGGCCAAACCACTCATGCCACAATTTACTAACTTCATCTGAATGAGTCAACAATACTGTCAGAGAAGAATCTAATGCAAAATGTGAGCTGTATAACCTAGCTTGGTGATTTGCCCTACCCACTGCCATTGTAGTATCACTATGCAACTCCCTAATAGACACTGAATCTAGTGAAAACTCAACTCTCATACCCCGACCAATGTGAGTGATTTGGTACACTGATAGGAGATTGGTTGAAAGAGAAGGAACACTTAGAACATTATTGAATGTTCCTCCTTCCATTTCAACTGACCCTCTCCCTGAAACAGAAACTGATGTGTCATCACCCAAACTAATTGAAGTCATGCTACAAGGCTCTAAAGATGAAAACTCAACAAGTGAAGAGCCCATGTGGTGAGAAGCACCTAAGTCTATGACCCATGAAGATGTAGAAGCTGCAGTTTCTACAAGGGCCTTGCCCTTTTCTTTCTCCTTACCCTTGCCTTTTGCCTTACTAGAATCTTGGGCTGATGAATTATGCTTGATGGACTCAGCAACACCTATGTTGTTCTTCTCTAGAAGATGAGTTAGGTGATCTAATTATTTTTTCATGCACTTGTGTTCATCATGCCCTGTCTTTTTACAATAAGCACACTTAACCTTCTCCTTCTTTAGTTTAGCATTGGAGGATGAAGACTCAGTGTTGTATTTGGCAGGATTATTATTATTTTTCTTCTTCTCCTAGTCCTTGTTCTTTTTCTTCTTCTCCTTTGTTGAAGTCTTATCTTTACCATTTCCAGCTATCAAAGCTTGGGGTTGAGTAGACTTCATTGTGCCCATTTGAATTAGCTTATCTTGATCCCTAGTCAAGTCAGCGATGAATGAATCCAAAGAAGGAATTTTCCATGTAGTGCCAAGGGCACTTTTTGTGGCATGGAAAGTGGAGACAAAGACTAAATAGCTTGGACCTAGCTTTGCGAGAATAGAAAGAATGAGTTGATCATCTTTCTTCTCTATTACACATTCTTTCAATTGCAATCTAAGGGCCTTAAACTTAGTGAAGAAGTTATGTAGGGTGTCAAAGTTGCTAGCACTTAGACTTATGAGTTTGTTTTCGAGCTCATGACCTCTCATCTCATCAAGCTTCCCAAACAACTTTTCTAAGGTGTCCCATATGTCATTAAGAGTTTGGGAGGATTCTAAGTGGAAGATAAGTTTTGGACACACATACAAGCTCAATAACCCAAAGGCTTCATCACTACGGTTGTACCACTTAACCTTTTCAGCATCTGTGTTGGGTTTTACTTCTGTACCCATGGTGATCCTATACAACCCTTTGCTTCTAAGAATGATTAACATTTTAACTTTCCATTCATGATAGTTGAAGGTGTTAGGGGTTTAAGTTGAAAATAATCCATTTTTTTAGCTGAATTTAGGTGAAGTTGTGTTGATTGCAAGTTGTGATTTTATGCAGAAATGAGAATGAAAGTGAAAATTTGCAAGTTGTGAAAAAGAAATCACACCCCCCCCAAAAATATTGAGCCCCCCAAAATATGAAACTGCATGCTCAAAATACATTGGACTCATCTGAAAATGCATCTTAGAGTAATCAGTGCAAGACTAAAGCAAACAGGACGTCAGACTCAGCCGAAAATGCGTCCTGAGAGACCCAAATTTTTGGCATTTTATAAACTAGTGCATTTTTGGAAAATAACAAGTCTACGCTGTGGAGAATTTAATTACAAGAAATTTTGCAAAAAATGGCACCCAAAACTGAGCTACCGTTTGCAAGATTTTAAAGTTACAATTTTCCCTTAAACTAGTGTTTTTGCAAAAAAAGCACTAAAACATTAAAAAATGTATGTTATGGGGAGAGAAAGTGGCCTTCCAACTACTCATTGGATTTAGCATGGAATGAAGAATCCAAAGAAAAAGGCCTTTGTGAAAACAAGTTTAACTGATTGTCTCAGTATGCATGAAAGCAAGTTTACCTTCCTCTTTTAGTAAAAAAATACAACTAGTAAGGCAAAAATGAATTTCCAGCTATTTTTTTTTACTTTTTTTTAATAAGAGAAAGGGAGATAGCTGATGTGTGATGTATAAGACCTGATAGGCACTGCCAAGAACATGAAATCAGGGCTTCACCAATGAACATGCACCCTTCAACTCTTCCAACACAATGCAAATTTTAGTACTTCAACATAGACTGCTAGAGTTAACACTTCCAGCTAGTTTTTACCACAGAAGAGACAAAACAAGTGCAAAAAAAGAAGTGCCAGGTGTAAGAAAAGGGACACCAAATAGGAAGGGGGGCTAAAAAACACACACTGCAAAATTTTTCCAGAAAAAGACAAAAAATTAAATGCAGCCTACTGCTAGGCATACGGCCTAACTGAGGCACCTTGCTAGAAAGAAGAAGCAGAATGTCTTTACCAGAAAAGAGGGTGCACTTCTAATTTTTTTTAGACATCAAAACAACAATTGCAACAGGTGGCATCCTAAAAAAGGGGCACATAACTAAATTTTTTTGTAAAAAACAAACAACAGACCTGTGTTGTATGGCCTAAGGTGCCTAGCTGGAAGGACTGGGCAGCCGCTGAAGTGGGCAGCACCTGAAGATAGTTGGAGCAGAATGCAGACCTTGGTGCTAGACTGTGTGAGTGTTGACTGCTTGTGTTGTGAGTGGGCAGCACCTGGAGTGGTAGGCGTCTGGTTTAGGCAGTGCCTGGGCTGGAAACCTTCACTTCTTTCTACCAAAAGCTCCACATTGAAGGTGGCATCTAACAAATAGAATGCAAATTTTTTTTCTTGTAGAATGACAAAACCAGAATTCCTCTATCTTGCTAAAGAAAACCACAGATCTAGACAAAGTGTCTTGGCAAGTACTAACTTAGAAGTAATTTTTTTTAAACAAATTTTGTATGGATTTGCATGAGTTTTCAAGAAACTCTACCAAAACTCTTAAATGTAATAGAGTTAAACAAAAAATTACTAAGAAAGCAATGTGAGAATTAAAAAATAGCATAACCAGACACATGATTACTGGAGTGGCTCTGATACCATATCAAAGTTGTTGCCAGAATCTGGATAACGCAAGTGCAATGGAGACGTGATCACACAAGATGAACAAGTGCACACCACAAGATGCTAAAGCAATTTGAAAATAAGAAGATAAATTGCACAAGACAAAAATGGAGAAAACCAAAATCTGATTAACATGAAATGGCCAAAATGAAGAATACATATAGGAGAGCTAGAAAGTAACTCCTCCACAAATGGTGGTCAAAGCACCCCAAGAATAGACTCCTCCAAAAAAGGTGGTGACAAGGTGCTAAGAATAGAGAAGTAACTCCCATACCCGGAATAGCCGGTCAAAGGAGTCACTTATGACATTCTTATGACACCTTATGACACAAATATGACACACAATCTCCACATAAGCTAGCCTATCCCACGAATGTAGGAAAACTCCATGTATGCACAAATATATAATATTCCCTATTAAATAAATAGGGAAAAATAAAAACCTACACTAATACAACATACCTTATGAAGAAGGCATAATTTATTTAGGAAAGCTTGCCTCATGAACTGGATGGTAGTATTAGTGCAGGATGAGGGGATGGCACTCATGTTCATTGTTTTTGTTGTTATTGATGATGAATGTGGTCAAAGATGGTAGTATTAGTGCATGGAGAGACATAAACCATGATTTGTAATGGAAATTCAAATGATGATTGTATGAAGATAGATGTGCTCACATCAAAGACATGATCTAATTCTAGTACTAGTCCTTATCATGATTCTTTAAATAGAATACCTACCTATTCTTCCTCATTGACCTAGTTCTCCATTCCACTGATTGAGAAGGTCATATGATATCATTGATTCCCTTGAATAGTCTTACCACTTTAAATGGTCATGTCTACCTACCGTTTCACATAGATACAACATCCTTGATATGATTGGTCATATTGATAAAGCCATTATGCACTATCATGATATCTTTTTGTTTCCCTTATCATCTGATTTGCATCTAATGTATTTCCTTACTTTGTCATCTCTTGACCCTTGTAGGCCTAGTGGTCATTTGCATCATTATCACCTTTGTCTTGATTGACGTAAATTGGCTTCCAACCATGGGCTGCTATAAGGATCATGCCTTTGAAACTACTACTGTTGTTGGTGGTAGTAACTCCCAAATCCTTGCTACTATAGAAAATCTTCCATTAAAGGTAGGATTCCATGAATTCACAATAATACATTCACCTTCTTGTCCCCTCTACCCTCCTCTTACTACCATCCCATTTCCATAAGCTTTGAATGTTAGACCCTAATCATTGGTAGTACTTGCTCCAACATGGTAGTCTTTTCTTTTATGTCAACTAAACATTCATCTATAGCAATGGAACCACCATCTTCTCCTAACCATGTAGCTTCTTGTTGGTTAGGCTTGACCTAGTGAAACCAATAAGTCATTAGTTTCATAGAGATAAGATAGAGGATATAGACATGGCCACCATTTATCTCACCTATCCATGTAGCTCTTGGGTCAGTAAAAATCCATCCTCTATCACTCACCATACCACCAACTTTCTTACTTGTAAAATCTATTTAGTCATCAAAGAAACTCTTTTCAGGTCATCATTTTTCTAATACCCTTAAAATGTGGCTCATAGTGGTGATGAACCTTGGCCAAAGTGACTATGCAGATCCTAATAGAATCCCACCTCCTAAAACTCAACTCATAGTGGTAGTTTTTATCTCCAAGCTTCCACCCTTGCATAATTTTAAAAGATACAACCTCCTCACAAAGGCACCTCTTCCATGGATCAGCTCCATTGAAGTTTGTTTGTGGTGTTTAGCATTATGTCCCCTACTTATTTATCCTACCTTACCCATTTGTGTCTCTAATCCAACTAAATGTGGGATAATTAGGATAACTATTCACTGATCTACACCATGTACCTTCACCATCACGATCAAAAAAAAACTTGGAACCTTTGTTTTACAAAAACCTTCCTTCTCCATCATCCCAAACCAACCCATGTGGTCCATCAAATTGTGGTAGCTAATCTAAACATGACTCACCCAACCTTGTTGAACTACATTATCCTGATGTCCATGGAGTATGTAGGTGTTTTTTCACTTCTAAGGGTAGCTCAGCCACTAACAACTAATTCCCATCGCCTTTTTCTTCTCACTCATTTCCATCACTAACAGCACCCTCTTACTTAGGGCATCCTATATCAAGGAAGCTTTGAATTCTTTCTTTAGAATCCTTATGTTTTAACACCATCTAATACTTCCTTTTAAGTTTTTCCCCTATTATTGGGAGAACTACATTGGTCTAAGGTATTTTTGGACTATATAGGTAACACTTAGTTACTAAGGTCAGATCGACTGCATCCTTTATTTTTTTTTTCCCTTCTCACCTAGAATATCTTCCTCCACTTCTCTACTTATCCCCTCACCACCTCCCTCCTTTCATCTTGTCATTCTCTTTTAACCACTTTTCTAGCTTGTCAATCTCTTTTAACATAAAGGTTGATAGCCTTCCTCATTGGCCCCTCTTATTTCCCATAAAACCACCACCTACTCTACCTCACTAGCCTCCCCATCACCTTTCCTTGTGCATACTTCATAGCTCACTCCCTCACCCACTTCTCATGTTTTTGGTCTCTCTCTCCACTTATTAACAACCTTGTCTTTTATCCCCTTTAACTTCTTTCACCATCCTCATCATCTCCCCTCACCCTTGGCTAGTTTTTGTACCCTCTTTATCACTCTCTTTTCCTCACCAAACCCTCTTTATCATTCTCTTTTCCTCACCAATTCTCCATCATATTGTGCATCTTTCAATATTTCTATTTATTTTGTAACTATACTTTTTCTTTACGTGTACCACCACTCTCTACCATTTTTCCCACCGTACCCATTTTTCATTCTTCTTGTTTGCTTTTTTCATCCTTTTTATCTTCTTTTTTTCTCCATAACTAGTTTCTCCCTGGGTATTTATCTTTTGATAAACCTTCCATAATTGCCTCTTTTTCTTCTCAATTCTTTCTTTTTACCTTTTACATTCTGCTTTTCCTCTTTCCATCTCGGTACTCACTTGTCTTTTGCATCTGTGTGAGTATCCTTGCTTTATATCCCTACTTCAACTCTTTATTTTTCTTCTTATCATCCCTGATCTTCATCCCATTTCCTTTCATTGTTTTCCACCATCCTCTCCCTTTTCTCCATTTCCTTTCATTTTTCTTGTCTTGAAGACATTCCTTGTTCTTTCTAACCTTCTTTTTCCTCCTATATGACCATGCTTGGCTCCTTCCATCCTTCTCCACCTTCATCTTTATCTATGACCTTGTTATTTTCTCTAACTATTTATTCATCCATATCTTGGTCTACCTTCACCTCATCCCTTGTTGAAACTCCTTTGTTCTCTCTCATTAGCACTCCACCTTCTCACTCATTAGAGTGTGGTCACTAGTTGAACTACTTCTACGTTCATCTCCTTATCTTCTTCCTTGTGCCCTCCATGCCCTTGCCTTGATGCATAAAATTTGGCTAGGTTCATAACTTCAAGTGCATCCCTTTCTTCCTTTAATGTCTCTGTGTGTTGTGTTTGAACCCTCTTTTTTCTACCTCTCTAGCTACTCCATTCACCCTACCTATCACCTTTCTCCCTTTCAAACCCTCTACCCATTTTGAGCATGCTACGGCCTCAAAATTATTCTACTTGATTTTGGTTTACTATGAGATATATACCAATCATATGGATTTATGACACAATTGGCCTAGACCATGGGCTCATATGACCAACAAGTAAGCCTGAGCATCACTAAGCCATCGAGAGGAAGATTCATTCCTCACCCCCTCTGGTCTTGCCTATTTTAAACCCCTTTTACTCTGACCTTCGAGATATTAGAATCAAAACTAAAACCAACTTCAAATGGAAGATATGGGATACCCATGTGGGGATGATAGCTATGCCCTTTCACACACCCTAACCTTCTAACTAATAATTTCCCTTGATTCTCCCTTATCAGACTACATCTTCCTATGCCTTGAAATAACCCTACCCTTTAATCATAATCCACAACCTATTCCCTTAATTAATATTATTATTATTTTCCTCACTCCATATTTCAAAACCCCTCAACATCTTTATTTGAATTCCCTCAAAACTCAATGCTTACTTATTTTGGGGCCCCACTGACTCAAGGGTCAAGGGTTCAAATTCTTTCCATTTCTCATTTACCTACTCTACTAAATTGCTTCCCTAAATTATTGAATCATACCCTTCCATAGCTTGTTAATGACATTGTTGTGAAGTGTGCATAATATCATCTTATTTGGATAGTGATAAAAGAACCCATCAAATCACTACAACAATTTGAGTAGTGCCAAATTTTCTAAATCTTGGTAAAGCATATTTATCCTTTTTTTTAAATGGTGACCAAAATTTAATGCTTAAACTTGCTTATCCACAGTTGCATATTCCTTTTGCATAGTTGATGCAGTCATATAATTACATCCTAGGTAATCTCATCCATAATTTCTACTAAACCAATCAAAAAACTATTTGATACCCATATTTTCCACCCTTTTGAAACTTCCCTTCCTTCAACATCCTTTAACTAGACCTAACTACATGATATCAAATTAGGGCAACCAAGTTAACCAACACTCTTCACCTCAAAAGTACTACATTTAACCTGATGTTCTTTTTATATTCTTGTCCTTGGAAATATGTAGGTAGCATCCACTTTCCGCATGTATTTGGATTCAGCTCAACCATCCCCTTCTAACCCATACCCAATCCACCTACACTTTCACCATGTCCACCTTGACGTTGGTTGCTTCTAACCCAAAACATTGGCATGTTTTATAAAAACATTTCACCATAATGACCAACATTACCATGTTGAAATTTTCAATGTTTTCACCACCTCATGTATGACTTGATCAATTATGTTATTTTATAGGATCACTTCCTACCCTAGATACTTGTGACCAACACTGAATTTGTCTAGATGATTTGATAGGCCTAACTCAATGAGTTATGACCAACATTGCAAACCATTTATGCATATAATGTGTCCTTCTAGGATCAACCTTATTTTTACCAACATGGTAGCTTTAGGCTCTACACAATATTTATTATTACACTTAGATGCATTTTATGAACCCTTTGGCATTTCACATGCCCAACTATCTTGTGGCACCACCTACTACCTCCCCACCAATTACTTGTCAAACCTACACCTAAATTGGCCTTACCTCATTGACTCTTGGTTTGAGGGGGAACATATCCTCCCTTAATCAAAGAAATTTAACCTTTAACCAAGTGATTCATTTTTGTTTTGTAGCTTGTTAATTTGAAGCTGCATAATAAAAAGGGGAAAAATGTAGACACTAAAAAACTATGCACTTATATTTTTCAATGACTAAATGCCTTAAGACCCCCTTAAATACCCCCTATGCCTTTTTAACCCTTAACAAACCCATCTTAACCCAACTAAATCACTATTTTCCTATTCACATAATACTATTCAAACATACTATTTGAAATTACTATTCAAAAGTACTATTCATTATGAGACCCACTATCACTATTCATAATGACATGGAAAGTGGCATGGCATGTGACATGGTAAGTGACATGGCATCTGACATGTCAAATGACATAGAAGGTGATTTGGGAGGTGATATGGCAAGTGACAGCTTAGAAGTGATGTGGCTTGATGTGGGCATCATATCCCCCTTGGGACCCTTCCCAAAGTGCTTGATGACCTCAATTAAGCATCATAAGGGCCCCCCCTTAAAATATGGTTAATTTACCCTCAACAGACCATTATTTAACATGTATTTTACATGAAATTAATCTCCAAAATAATATACCTACCTCTTTAAGATAAAGGGTACCTATTTTTGAATTCTTAACCCAAATGGGACACTCACCAACCCAAATGAGAATCCCCACCCACCTCATTTTGACTAATTCATCCACCACATATAAAATTTCACCATACCTCTATTATTCCTCTTTTGGCATGACTCTTCACAACATATGCTATAAATCCCCCCTTTCCTTCACTCAGGGTTAAGTTGGAAAGTGGCAAATTAGTATTTCATTATTATTAACATTTTATTATAGGATTTTGGAGGAGGTTATCCACTTGAGAAGGAGGTCATCCTCATCTTGGAGGATAAAATATTCAAAGCATCAAATCTCTACCAAAATCACTCTAGGATTTCATCAACAATATCATCAACAACACCATCATCAATAACCATCTCAAAGGTAACCTTGTTTGTTTATTTCATTTCAACTTATTATCTCCTTTGGATTATTCTCTCTTGAATTATAAACTCCATCATTAGAATATTCCTTCTTGACTTCTAAACTATAACCCCTTTACCCCTTCTTTTTATCCCTTTACCCCATTTATCCCATTTACTTCATTTTCACCTTCATCCCATTTATCTG
Organism: Torreya grandis; assembly: GCA_037957365.1. Classification (NCBI taxonomy): domain Eukaryota; kingdom Viridiplantae; phylum Streptophyta; class Pinopsida; order Cupressales; family Taxaceae; genus Torreya; species Torreya grandis. The sequence goes on from JARHVA010000118.1 coordinate 2,455,006, forward strand.
TTTGCCCCTTTACCCATTTTCCCCTTTTGCCATATTTGTTCTCTTGACCATTTACCTATTTTCAAACCTTACCATTTTACCATGTCAACCACTTACCAACCTCAAATAAACCATCCATTTGAACTTTACCAAATTACCAAACCAAAATCATAACCCTTAACTTGGCCAATTTTCAGCATTAGCATTATTCAAACTACTTGCTTAAGTTTAATCATCTTAGGAAAATAATTTTGTTTATTATTTAATTTGATGTTTTTAGTCTCATTTTTCTATTATTTTATGCTACACTTCATTCATTTTATCAAACTTAACTTGTTTTAAATTAGTTGGATTGACGACCTCCTAAAAAGCTTTTACTTCTAGGATCTAGCTTACACTAGGCAATCCACCCATCTCCTTGTCTAACAAACAAGTGTGTGGTAGTGTTTTCTTATTTGTAGGTATTCTTACCTATCCAAAGAAGAGTTATCCACAATAATATAAATTCAAAATGCACACTTTTAATAGGTTTTTCTACACACCCCTTTATCACTAGTTTCTTTCTTCCAAAACTAAGAAAAAGCCAAAAAAAAAATAGAGAGAAATCGTTTGATGGAAAAGTGAGAATTGTAACCTTACCTCTCCAAAAAAAAATTAGTTAATCAACCCTTTATCAAATAGGTATTGTACTTTATTGGTGTTATCAACCCCCCATCAAGCTTGGGACACAAGTGGATCCTAACTGCCATAGATTATTTTACCAGATGGATAGAGTTAGTAGCATTAAAAGAAGCCAATGAAACCAATGTTTTAGAATATTATAAAGGTTCAATTACCAGATTTGAGGTCCCTTCAACTATAATTTATGATAATGTTATGGCTTTTTTAGGATCTAAAATCAGCTAGTGGGCAGTTTAACATAGTATTTTTCTCATTACCTCATCAAACTATTATCCACAAGGCAATGGCCTTGTTGAGTCTACCAATAACAATTTATTGAAGATCATCAGGAGGATTGTAGAAGACAATCAGAGATCATGGCATCTCAAATTAAAGTTATCTCTATGGACTGATAGGATTACCTATAAAATATCAATTGCTAATTCTCCATATAAACTAGTATATGGTAAGGAAGTAAGAATGCTTATTTCTCTTGAATTCCCTGCTTTGGACTTAATGCATCAACTTGAGCTTTTAAATACTAATCCAATGGAAATTAGATATGTTAAGCTCATGGAGCTAGAGGAGATAAGGCATCAGGTCATGTTGGATATGGAGGCTCATCAAGCAATGATAAAGAGATCTTTTGACAAATGAACTTCTTCAAGAAGTTTTCAAGAAGGAGACATGATCCTCAAGTGGGATGAGGATAGAGCCAAGCTAGAAAAAAAAATTTGATTCTCTCTAGAGTGGACCATATATAGTTTCCAGTTCTAAATCGCACAACACTTTCTAGCTCACAAGGATAAATGGTGAAGAACTTTAAATCCCAATCAATGGGATACATCTCAAACACTACTATTAAGGAAAGTTAAGTCCCCTGTACATAGTTTTTTCTTTTTTCTTCAAGTGTTTTATGACACATTAGTTAGTTTCTTTTTTATTTTGTTCTAAATAAGTGCTTCTTTCTTGTCAATCATTCAGTAGTTTAGTTACCTTTGATTTTTAGGTTAGTTTCCCTTTTAGTTTGTTTTATTTCCCTATCGTTGGGATTTTTTAATCTTTACAAGTCAAGAGGTTATCTTACAGTCATGTGATGGTCTATGTATTATCCATGATGATCCAAGAGTTATGTATATGGTCTGAGTTCTCAAGTATAGTAGGCATGTTGCTTAGCTAAGTCACCAAAGATGACCAATTTTGGTCTACATACCAAATTTTACCTAGTCCAAGAATTCAGTGAAGGTAGTAGAAAGTCTAAATAGGAACTTTGCAGAGGCTATATCTCACATGTGTGGCAGTCTCAGGGAAAAGTGATCACATATTTTTATCCATCTTGGTCATTAGTTTTTACGTGTTAAGTTTTAGATCATCTATCAAATAATGGTAGAAGTTGTGCATGTTCAAAGTTGGCTCCTCAATCAAATTTCACTAAGTTTCCCATACTTAACCAAATAAACTAAACCATCGTCAGGACATCATATAGGAATGAATAGATCAATCAACTTGAGCATTTTGCATCTTAACTCAGAATAGTCTTGGGACTAGTGGATTAAATGGATTCATCCATTTTGGTCTCAAAAGTATCTCTTGAAAATTTGGTGCCTTCATGACTTTTGTGCTTCAAGTTATATGCCTTCAAAGTTAGACCTATGATATAATACATTCACGCTAATGTTAAAATGAAGCTCAAGAAAAAATCTATATGTATTTAACTTCGATGGTCTTCAGAATGTCAAATACATCCATACAGATTTCAAATGACATTAGCATGAATGTCAATTTTAATCAAGGAAAGTAACCATTTGGGTTCAAAAGGTCCTTAAAAGGTTTCAAGTTGGTTGAGATATAATGGTCTATGGGAGCCCTCATACTGACACATAAGATCTAATGATATACACTAGAGTCAACTAAGTCAAAATTTCCCCAGGTTAAATCCTTTAAATATCTATAAGTTAGACATAATATAATCGTATGAGATAATCAATCCAAGATCTAATAGAGTGAAATAACTACCAAAAGGGTGGGTCCAGGCTAAATCAAGGGCTCACACTCCATTGTACCAAAGATATGATAGGGTGGAATAACTGATAAGAAAGTGGGACTGAGGAGATCTATGATGCATTTGAACTCATACATCTTGATTAGATGGTGAGCATGAGTCAAATTGGTCAATAAATCCAAAAAGCTAAAGAATTAAGGACAAGTGGCACAAGCATTTTTATTTGGTAGAAAATCAATAGCTCATGGGCATCCATGCATAAACAGATCAATAGAGTGAAGTAAAGTCAATAAATTAGCATTTTTTTGGATCCAGTGAACATAAAGATAGTTAAGCATGATGTATATAGTTAAAGTTGGCAATCGATAGCCAATAAGTGAGAACAATCTTAGGAGATTTTTGATGAAAGCCAATGAAGTTTAAATATACCTAGGCAAATCAAATGTCAAAGATACAGTCTTGAAGTTGGACCAAGGCCATAGTTCAGAGACCAAGCATTTCCATTAATCCTCCATATAATAGATCTTTTGGGTTTAATATAAAAGGCAAAGATAATTCAGTGACCATGAAGCAAAGTCAGGTAGTTTGTAAACTTTCATAGATATTATGACTATGTGAAAACTAATGGTCTAAGATTAGTTTTCACCTATAGTGGACCTATGTCTCACCTATTATCATTGACCATTTTTTATAATGCAAGTATAATTGGCCACCTAATGTATATCTGGCACTTTTTAGCTAGTTATAAGACATGATCCTCATCAATAGATCAAGTGGAATTAGCATGGAGTCTTGAGTAAATGACTAGGTGGATGAATCAGGATAGTGAGCATTCAATTATTTTTTAAGGCCTTTGAAATTATGCCTTTTTGATAAGATCAATGAGAAGCATCCTTGAATTGGTGTTAATCCATCAAATCGATTGGTCTTTTTACAATGCATAGTATTCTCTCTCTCATTTTTCTATAAATACAAGCTTCTAAGTCTTGAAATGGATCACTGTATCCCTCTTTTTGGTATGACCATACTCTACCAAAATTTGTACTATGATACCTCTTTGATGCAGTAAAGACTAAATTTCATCATTTTCTAAGCTAGATTGAAGTGTGTTCTATGAATTCATATACTATAGCTAAGTGAATATATGTTCATTAATTATGTCTAAGTTTTTCTCACCTTTAGGAAGGGCTTAATATTTTCACAAGTCATTATAAGTGAAATTTATAATTTATTGTCTAGTTTGAAAGTGGATATTAGCCCTCTCTTACTAATCTAGTAACTAATTAATGCCTTGTTCTAAAATATTTATGTGAGATTGATTTTATTTGGTCTAAAAAGTGGCTCATAGTGTATTTTTTGTGAGTTGGAGTGATCAAATCATTGGTGCATCACTACCTTTTTTATATGTTTTTATAAGTTTTATCAATTCTCTCTCCCTTTTCCAAGTAGGTGCTCATTTAGGTTTAGTGTAGATGATAGATCCATAAGGAAGCCAGGATTCTCTAGAGGTCTGATATACTTTTAGGATATCCACATCCTAGGATTAGTCCCATGTTGGACTAAATTTGAGTAGGAAGATTTGAACAATCCTCTACTCAGCTAGGGTGCAAATCTAAAACCCCAATAGTACTCACTCAGATAACATTGGTGGTCAGAGAGCCTCCTTAAAATCTTTAGGTAGGTGATTAGACTTGGGTCCCATATCTAACATAACAATTTCATAAGACCAATAACATAGTGATCACAGTTGAGAATAGTTGGTAACCCCACACTTGTCAACAAGTTTTTGGCAGGAACAACCAAGTGGCAATCAATTTTTTATTGAGTAAAAAAAATTGTTTTTTTCATATATATCCCTCTATAGTTCTGTTGACTCTCAAAATTTCTTGGAGCACCTAAAATTCCATTCTTCACATTTTTTTCCTTGAGAGCCCATATCCAAATTCTACTTCTATTAGCCAAAAATATCAATTTTTTATTTTTTGGGGTTTTACCATAACTTATTTAATTATTTATCTTATTTTTTAACTTTCCTATAGTGTTCCTTTACCTTTTATGCTCTTTTGTCCCTCTTGGATAAATTTTCTATTTTTCCATGATGATTCCAAGATTGCCCTTGCCTTCATCAATCCTAACCAGGAGATGCCAAAAAACTAGTAAAAATACATTTGCCCCTTTTGATTGAGTCCAAATTAAAAATATTCCTTATTGATCATGTATTAGAAATCATTTTTATATCCCTTAACAAAAAAACATTGGTTATAGTAGCCACCTATGCAGGCACAAAGATCATAGAGGAAGAAATCACAACATTGAAAACCTAGGTCACTGAGTTAACCAATATGATGTGTGGAGTGAATCAACAAAATAGACTTTTGCTCAAAAAATTATAGGAGTCTTTTTTAGATAATAGTTTATCTTATCCCCACACATCATGTAGGCCCAATAAGAGCTTTCCATGTTTCAATGGTACAGATCCTACAAGATGGATATATCGAGTCAAGTAATTTTTCAACCTTCATAATACTTATTATGTCAACAAAGTCCCAATTACTTCCTTCCACTTGGAAAAATAATCACTCCAATAGTACCATTGATATCTTAAGTCAAATAATGAACTTGATTAGAAAACCCTTGCATCCTTACTTATGGATAGGTTTGGTCCCTTGAAATTTTAGGAATTTATAGGAAATCTCACCAAAACTCTACCAGATAATCATCATTCGTTATTATTAGATTGAATTTTAGAAATTGGATAATCACACTAAAGGGTTATTATATGACTTCTTTAGGAGTTGTTTTTTTAGTGGCCTCAAATATCCATTATGCTCAAAGGTGAAAATGTTTCATCCCAACAACATTATAGATGCCTTGGGTCTAGCTAAGTTAGTAGAAGATAAACTCTCAACACAACGTTGAACTCCCACTTTACCACCCATAAAGAACATAGTGAACTAGTAGCCAGCCACAACCACACCAGTCAAGTGCCTTACTAAGGTAGAGATGTGGGCTTATAAGGAGAAAGGATTATGTTATAATTTTTATTATAAATGGGTTAAGGGTCATAGGTGCATCACACAAAATCTCTACTTGTTAGATGTGGAATTACTACCAGAGTAGGACAATGAACCTGATATCCAAGAATTTTAGGATGCTCAAGAAGAACAAATCCCCTCTAAGGACTCAATGGCTCAGGAGATTCAACATGATATCTCTCTACATGAACTAAAAAGATTTACCACCCCTCAAACCATGAATTTCAAGAGGTTATTTAAAAATATCCCTCTCAAAATCCTCATTGACTCTGGAAAAACTCACAATTTCATCGATCCCTGCATTGCTAAGTATGCATACTACTTTGTATACCCTTACTATATATTTGAAGTCATGATTGATAATGGGGTAAAATTTTAATGTGAATGGAAGTGTTTGAATGTGTGTATTGTGATAGGAAATTACACTCTTCACTTAGATATGTTTTCCCTACCCTTAGGGGCATGTGATGTGGTCTTAGGGGCATAGTGGCTTTGCACATTAGGACCTATTCTATGGTACTTCTCTGATATTTGGATGAAATTAATAGATAGTGGCTATAATTACACCTTAAAAGGGTTATTTCCTAGATTTATTCACATCATTAATTCCCATCACATGGAAAAACTTCTAAATAAAGTCTCACATGGGGTCATTGTCTAGTGCACTTTATCCAACTCCAACTCCCCACTACTACTAATTACCCTATTGATTTACAATTCATCCTTGATAATCATGTAACCATTTTAATAGAGTCAGTGGGTTTTCCCCCTTCATGCCCTAGATATCATCACATTATACTCCTTTTAAGAAGCATCCCATCCAACATCTGACCATATTATTATCCCCATCTGTAAAAGACTAAGATTGAATAGCTAGTACACAAAATCCTCAAGTCTAGAGCTATTCACCCCAACACCAGACCATACTCCTCCCTAGTGATTTTTATCCATAAAAAATATGGGTTGTGACACTTCTACATTGACGTATGTGCCCCTAACCATCTCACTATCAAAGATAAATTCCCCATTTTAGTCATCGATGAGCTTCTTGATGAGCTCCATGGGATAAATTTTTCTCCAAATTGGATCTTCATTTATGATATTATCATATTTGTGTGCATGTTGATGACAATCCAAAGATAGCCTTCCACACCCATTATGGTCACTATGAATTTTTGGTCATGCCATTTAGACTTATAAATGCCCCTTCAACATTTTAGGTGCTAATGAATAAAATCTTTTAGCCTTTCCTCTGTCAATTTGCTGTGGTTTTCTTTGATGATATTTTGATCTACAGCCACACATGGGCTGAGCATCTCTAGCATCTTGATAGATAATTACAACTTCTAGAAAAAAATCATTTATGTTTCAATCAGTCTACGTATTTATTCAATCAAGATTAAGTTGAATATTTAGGGTACATTATTTCAGTCGATGGGGTCTATATGGATCCATAAAAATTAGTGCCATGCAATATTGGCCTCGACCAACAACCCTAAAGAGCCTCCATGGCTTCCTAAGCCTTATAATATAATAATGCAAGTACATCAAGGTTTATATAAAGATCATGTCTCCCTTGAATTATTTATTGAAGAAATATGTATTCACATGGGATGTCACAGCTGACTAGGCATTTGTGGCACTCAAACAGGCTATGTGTAGCACACCAATTTTAGCCATGTCAGACTTCACCAAAACTTTCACAATCAAAAGTAATGCCTATGGAAATGGCCTAGGTGGTTTACTTCTTCAAGAGGATTATCCCATTACTTTCACTAATAAATCTATTTCAAGATGAAATTTGGATATGTCTACATACAAAAAAGAAATGATGGCAATTCTACATGCAGTACAAAAATGGTGACCATACTTACTTGGGAATCAATTTTACATCAAAACTAATCACCAAAGTTTTAAATACTTCTTATAATAATGGGTCCCATCACCAGCATAATAAGGGTAAAGACATGTTGTGGTGGATACTCTCTCATGCACATTGAAGGACTAGACTTACCTTTCTACCATCTCCATGCCCATTCTAAACTGGTTGGAATATGTACACCAAGGGTATATAAATGGTCCTTCCTTACACCACCTCATTCAACTATTGACCAATAACCCCTCTATAGTACCAAATTATTCATAGGATGGTGCTTATATACATTACAAGGGTCATCTAGTGCTTCCCAATAGCATAGACCTTCATCAAGATGTATTTTATGAAATCCATACTTATCCATTAGCAAGACATTTAGGATTTATCAAAGCATATGAGCCATCATGTCTAAACATTTTTTGAAATGGGATAAAAGGGGAAATTAAATAGATGGTGGATGAATGTGATACCTACCAACATAATAAAGGTGAAACAATAATGATTCCTAGTTTTCTCGAGCCCTTTCCCATTCCTACTAGGATCTGGATTGATATTTCTATGGATTTCATTGAGGGGCTCCCTAAATTTGAAAGAAAAATAGTGACTTGGTTGTGGTAGACTACCTCTCTAAATATAGTCATTTTTATGCCCTCATTCATCCTTATACATCCACCATGGTCACATAATTTTTCTTGGATCATATCTTCAATCTTCATGGAATCCCTTCTTCAATCATCTCCAATCATGATGCAACTTTCACTAGTCATTTATGGATGGAGTTATTCTAATGCGCATGCACATAACTAAAGATGAGATTCGGTTATCACCCCTAAATAGATGGACAAACATAAATTATTAATAAATGTTTGTAAATGTTCCTTTGCTACTTTGCTTCAGAACAATAACAACAATAGACAAAGTGGCTTCCCCTCACAAAATGGTGGTACAATACCTCTTACTAAACTTCTACTAAAATGAGTCCATATAAATCCATTTATGATCAAGTGCCCCTAGCACTTCTCCTATATATCTTTGTCATTTCCATAGTTTAGGCAATCAATATTACTCTCTAATATTAGGATCAGATTCTTAGCACCCTATAGGGTAATCTCCATCTAGCATAAAATCAAATGAAATAGTAAGCTGATCAATACCACTCTGAGTGCACCTTTCAACCCAATAATATGGTTTTTATTCATCTATATCCATACAATCAATCATATTTGAAACTAAAAAGGCATCATAATCTTGCTCTAAAGATTTATGGGCCATATAAGGCTCTCTAGCAGATTGGGTTTGCTACTTATAATTTTGACCTTCCACCTTCCTCCTGAGTTTACCCAATCTTTCATGTCTCCTATTTGAAGAAAGTTCTTGGAACCACCATCAAAGTAAAAATAAATTTACCATTTCTTGATAATGAAGGCTCCATCCATATTGAACTAGAAGGAGTCCTAGACAGGTGCACCCACGAAATTTGCTCTTGTTTAATCATAGAAGTCTTATTCTATTGGTATGGCATGTAACTAGAAGATGCCACATGAGAACCACTATTCCAAATTCAAAAATGATTCCCACATTTAAAACTTTGAGGACAAAACTTTTTTCTAAGGGGGAAGGAATGTTAGGAACCCATGTTCTACCCTTCTCTTTGCATTATTACTGTATTAATTGCTATAGATGCATATGCTTTATAAGTCATCCCTTTCACATATTTGAATTATCCCACATACATAGGAAGTAGTAGTTTTAAGAATAGATTTAGTATTAAGTAAGTGTTGAGGCCTAATGAAGGCATCCACGAATATTATTGTATTGATTTTTCTCAAACGAGGTTTCCCCCTCAAAGTGGCCTATGATCTAATGGTTATTTTGGGTTATTTTCTAAAGTTCAATTTATTGTTCATTTACTTTTTGTAGTTTATAAATCTATGCAGAAGGATCCTCACATGGACATGTCTACCTAGCATGGACTTATTCTAAAAAATCAAGGGCAAGTTCCCTTAATTAGAGATGGTCTAAGAATAGTATAAAGTAGTTTAAGCATTTTACTCAAAAAGTTTTATGTAATATTAATGGTGAATAGAGGGTCGAGCTCGCATATAGATAAATGGTTTAGAGGAATGGAGAATAAGAGTCGTGTGTTTGGGCACAAGTCATGTGGTTTGATATGTGTTAAGAATTAACATTTTTTAATCCTTGTGACTAGATTTTATGTGTCTACACCATCATCACCCTTTATATATTGATATATGAAAAAATCATCTTAATGTGATAGATGTTTTATAGATTAATATAAGTTTATCCTTTCCTCATCTATTTATGAGTGTTTTATAGCTAATAAAGTGTGTTTTATATATAATATAGTGAGTAAATTTTAAGGAGTTTCCAAGACTTCATCCACGTAAATCTATTTCCCACATGGTGATCAAATTTTTTTCCCAAGATGATATTAGAGTTATTTCCCAAAAATGGTACCTAATCCTTTCCTTTTCATAAGTTATGGATTTATGTCAGTTTTAAGCATGCTCAACATTCCCACACCACTTCTCCATTTCCAATCTCATTTTTTATCCCCCATATTTTGGGTTTCCAAAAATAACATATGAATATTTTTTCATTTGTGACAAATCTATATTTTTTAAGCATTTTGTGGGGTTTTCCATTTTTTAGAAAAAATCATAATTTTTTTATCATATCTAATATTTTTCTAAAACATGTTTAGAATTTTTTGGCCTATAGTCAATTTTTGGCAATTTTTTAAAGTTCAGTATTCCAAGGAAAAGCAAGAATTGCTAGGCTCTTCAACATTTTTTACCATTTTAATGTAGCTTGAAGACTCAAATCATACATTTTTAGAATCTACATTCTGAAAGCTTTTTTACAATTTTAAATTTGCTCAATTTGGATAATTTGGGCACATGGCATTCATTTGAAACTTGTATGATTTTTCTAGATTTTAATTGGCAAGGGTTTAAGATTTGGATTTGTTAAATAACTAAATTTTAGGAGCTTTTAGGTTGAAATATAACATCACCAATGCATCTGAAACAAATTAGAACCTAAAAATCAACTTGTATTTTTATAATTTAGCATTCGTTTGAGAGATTTAAAGTGAAATAAAATTATTCATATGGCCTAACATTTATTTCTACAATAACCATGGTTACCAGACTGCTCTAGTGACTAAAGTTAATGCCATCCTTAATTATTAAGGAATAAGAACATAAACTATTATCCTGTGTAACCTGACACCAAGAATTTTAGCCCCTATGGCTACCCCTATGCCATTTAACATTCATTTTGACCGCCTAACACTCCAGGACTCATATTTTGTTATGTGAAGGCTAATATGTGCCTTTTTAAAAGATTTATGGTTTTGACATGAATACTTTGGAGTTGACCACCTATTACTTTTAGAATTTTTTTTTGGAAACATATTTCTTGCAGTATAAGCATGTTTGAATCCTCATTTAGGCACCTTCCTAAGCTCATATCTTGATATCCATTAGGAATTTTGCATGTTCTTTTTAAAATTGTGTATTTTTTCATGTAGTATCTCACTATATACTTAGATTTTGTTTATATTATATGAAATTGTATATTTCTCTCTCTTTTCCTATTTTTCCTTCATTCTGGCATTATTAGTCACACTATGAAATTTTGAGTAGTTTTGAGAGGTTATAAATCAATTTTTAAGTATAAAAAATAAAAATATATATTTTTGGGGGAGTAACACTTCCTTTTTTGGCAATTTATCTTGTAGAAAATATTGATGGTATCCTTTTTCAATAGATAAAAAGTCTTCTTTTTGTATGGATCTATTATGGTGCATATATTTTTTCTTGTCTTTTTTTGTTTTTTTTAGGTGTGTCTTATACTCACACTGAACTATAAAGTTCCATGGGGGATTTTTTGTTTCAGCCTTGTCTACCTTCATGTGTGTGTGTGTGTGTGTGTGTGTGTGTGTGTGTGTGTGTGTGTGTGTGTGTGTGTGTGTGTGTGTGTGTGTGTGTGTGTGTGTGTGTGTGTGTGTGTTTTGTCTCACACCATTTTCATCTATTATTTGGGTACATCATCTCTTAAATCACCATTAATGCCATCTTTGATATTTTTTATCTATTTTTATACCTTCTTTTTATTTTCAACATCTCTTTGATGTTTGAATAGTGTATTTGGACCACTCATATATTTATCTTGAGGTTTTCACCATATTTTCTCCTATTTTTCATAGCCATGTATGAGTTTGGATCAACCCACCTCTTAGTCTATTATATCCCTCAATTTTTTGGAGCAAATATCACCTTTATGATGGCATTTTCTAACAAGAGCAAGTTCTAACATCCCCAACATATCTTTACCTTTACTTATATTTTATGGGATTTTTTTTATATTCTTTGACACATTAACAGTGTTTTTGTCTAGTGTCCCCAACATCTATTAGTTATTGAATGTTTGAGTGGTGTATTTATACCCCTTATACAAATATTTTCATCCACTCTACCCATTCAAAATTATGTAGTGTATGAAGTTATACTACTCTATTTGGGTGTTGTGTATATCTCCCTTACTTATCTTTGTAATGGCACATATTAGCATCTACTTCTGGCAGTTCTTTAGTTTATGGTACTCATTTGGTGAAATATTTTATATTTTCAACACCTCATTTAAATATATTGATAGTATTCATATATGGATCTATTTTGGTGCATCTAGTGTCTTTTTTTGTCTTATTTAGTGATTGAGTAGTGGATTCAAACCACTCATGTAATTTTTAGTTTTTATCCAAGTGAACATTCACTTGTATTATTTTTTAAGTGGATCAATCCACCTAGTACATTATTCAATGGTGGATTAGCCCACACTTTGTGTGATGGGTTCAACCCATCTAGTACACCTCTCTTTAGTGATGGCTCAGCCCATCAAATTTCAACATTTTGATGTATTACTTATGTGTTTTAATGCCTTTTAGGATTCCTTGCACATATCTTAACACCTCCAATCACTTATTTTTATACTTATTTTTTTATATGCCCTTGTAGTGTGTCTCATTTTTTCAAGTGTACTTTATTATACATGGATACTTCATCAGGATTAGCTTCTGAGATCCATTTTTAGAGGATTCTTAGCCTTATTATTGTGTATAAGACTCCCTAAGTTGCACTTAAGGATGAGTGTTGGTTATTTATTCTATATGGAATAATATTAAGTTAACTTGGGTTAGATTATTTATACTAAGTGTCTTTAGTCAGACTTCTCTAGGATCAGAGTAGGATAAGTGAGTATTTAATGCTCACACCACTTATCAATGTCAGCTTTAAGTGGTCCAATCACATATGCCACTTAAGTGACCAATAGTGAAAGGGCAGTTCACTCTTGAATAGGATATTTATACCCTTCATCTCCTTTTATATATTATCATATGGCAAACTAATTCTAATATGACAATTATATGATGGGGTAGTCTACTTTTATACTTTGCTCATTTGTTTGTAGATTTTTTTTAATATAATGGAGTGAGTACATTCTGAGGAGTTTCTTAGCCTTAATTATTTCAAATCTATTTTCCATATGGTGATCACATCTATTTCCCAATATCTTGATAGGACCTAGGTTCACCAAAGATCTGACACAACTTGTCGGAATTAAGAGCACATATGATTACCTTTGTATAAGCAACTAAATGTGGAATTAACCAAAAGTACAAGTAACTAGAAATAGAAACAGCATAGAATATGAGAGGCAACACATAATTGTATCCTTCTCAATTAGAAGGAAATTACAACAAAGAGATCACACTCTTTCATCTACTTTGTGGGCATACCAGTAATCTTCCCTCAAGAGTTATCTTCTCTCAATACAGGTCACAAAAAATGGCTAACACAGAGCTATTGTTCACCTCAACCAGTCAGTATCAATACTACCAATACAACCGAGTACGAACTGGTACTCCAAGTAGATCTCACCTGATCTTGCTCCTTGATGTGTTACTGTCACCTTTGATCTTGCTACCCTGCAAATCTACCTTTGACCTCGCACACACACACCCCTGCAGATCAACCTGATCTTACTTATCCATGCAGATCTCCTCCCTAATCTTGTAACAACCTGCAGATCAACCCTGATCTTACATACCATGGAAGAACCCCTGTGTTTCCACCATGCAGAAGAACTCTTCTATTTCTACACTTTACAATACAGTCCATGATTCTATTATATAGATCCCATGCATATAATAATTAGACAAGCGGCTCAAGACTTGAATTAGTCTTTAACATGCAAACAACTGGTTCATCAAACTAACTATTCGTCAACAAGCATTTTTGGAACCACACAGGCAATTGACGTCAGTCCCTGTCTGTCTAGAGGTGACTAATGTTGGCCAACTCCTAAACGATGTTGGTTTCCTTCTGTCCACCACTGACTAACATTGGTTGGCATGCCGATGTCGGTGACTACGACCTCGCTATTTGCATCTAAGTGAAGATTTTAGCTCCACAACCTAGCATATCTTACATTATTTCACATATTCCACCAAAGTTTTTGACAATAAGGGATCAGACTCTTTGGGTAGGGGGTATCGTCATAGTTGCTCTCACAAATAGTCTCACAATCATGTTGGTTTGTCACCATTTCCATGTTAACACTTGGTTCCATCAACATAATGATAAGATTAGGATTCTTTTCGCAACCAAAATAAGTTCCTACATATGGAGTTATCGATCTCCCCTTCTAGGGGTATTCTATATGGTCAATGACTTAATGTAAGATGAATATTTGTTCCTTGACCATCCCATCCCATAATCCCAAAACCTATAGGTCCATTACCACTAATGTGACATGATGACCATCCTCCATGGTCCCTAATAGGTGATATCCTATGATGAGGTGGAGAATTATAAGGCATAGAGTGATTTCATGATCTTCGTCATCATCTTCATTCCATAGAGAATTTTTTCTATGAGAATTAGGATGCACTATGATAATTGTACAAGGATAATTCTCCCAATGACAAATGAGGGTGTAGAGGTGTTCCACCTTTAGAGCCACTTTTTTAACTTGCACTTAAATCTATAACATGCCATTAGATATAGTATCAATTTTTTTTGTAGTATAAAAAATGTTATTTATTAAATAGAACATAATTTCTATCTTTTCAGAGCTAAAATAAAATCTCAATGCGAAAAATATGCTATATTTTCTTGAAATTTATAGGGAACATAGCACAATCTAAAAGTAGGACCATGTGCCATGAAAATGGTTATGGACTTGAGGGATGAAAAAAATAATTGATCTAATTATAGACTAGTGAGACCTCACACAAAACTAGAATATGTGTTTGAGTGAATCAATTTCACCACAAGCATGACACCTACGAGTAGGCATCCCCATATACAATAATTTATCCCCAAAAAAAAGATGGTATAAAATACACAAAGTAAAATGATATTTTTCATCTTCAACCACTATAGACCATATAATATGGAATCTTCTACTCCATTATGAAGATGAGTTATTAAGATTCCATCATTTATTGATTATTTCCCAAGGAGCAGTGTTGGGAGTAAGCCATTGATAACCAAGTCAAGGATTGTACTAAAGTAAAAGAATAAATACACACCAATTCTAGTCTTTTCACCATTGGGGAGAGCTTTAACACTAATTTTAATTAAATCATATTATGGCATAACCATATGGCTTTCAATAATAGACTCAAATTCTTGATTGTTGAGACCATAATTAGCTTTAATAGTAGGCTAGGGAGCCATGACCTTTTGCCTTTGTTAATAATATTAGTAGTAGTGTAGATGCCTTTACTAAACAACCTAAGATCCTTAACCTTAAGATTTTATGCTAGGGAACTGCTATTGTAAGTTATAACTAGAGACTACCACAGAGAGTGAATATCAATAGATGACACAGTTTTGAAATGGCTTTCCCAATAAGGCAAGGATTAACAATTTCCAAAGATTTATAAATGCTCTTTAAAAAATGTACATAATTTTAATGGCCATAGGAACAATAAGCAAGGTATGAAACCCAAATAATTTTTGGGTGAACCTTCCATAAGTAAGGTATGAAACTCCTCATAATTATTTTTCAAAACTTCCTTGCCTTCAATGGCTCAAGGAACCCCATATATAGATGAAATTGAGATTTGAAATTGAGATCTAGATTTAGATGATTACCCTTAGAGATAGATATATAGGCTAGGGGATCTGGGAGATATATATTGATAGTGGGGGCAGTAAAGGCTAGTTCTTTGTATTTAAATATCAATTAACCCCAATATATTAGCTTATCTAAATCTTGAGGAAATCCCATATGACATTTTGTGAAAGAATTTCTTCCCTTATAGATTTATCCCATAAGAAGTCTCTAAGAAACTCCTCCAGGGTCTTGTAGGTAGTTTTAGAAGGGGCTTATCAGGAGGAAGGTACACATAGTCTATGTTAAAACTTTTGATCATATCTATAATTTTCTTGCTAGGGAGAGAGGCTTAATTATCCAATATGAGATATTTTTCTAAACCCATTAAATAACATAGTTCTACAACTTTGCTTGAGATGCTTGGAAATAAAAATGAATTCCAAAAAATATAAGTATATTTTTATGTGATACATGTTTCCAATTATAGGCCTCAAACATGTTAGGCTTAAGGTTGAAGGCTTGTTTATAGAAATTAGGCTTTTCCCATTAGATGTTAAAGCCTGAGGGAGTGCTAAAAATCTAAAAAACATTCCATGAGAAGACAAGTGAGTAGAGAATAATCATAAAAATGATAATTAATGAGTTGGTATTGAGGGATGTGAAGAAGGGATATTCTCTTCCCAAGGCCTTTATAGGTATAGGTACACAATAAGTACTTACAACTTTAAGTGACTAATATTTATGGAGGGGGGCCTAAAAAACAACCCTACCTAATAGATCTAAACATACCAAAATTATTAGACCAATTCCCATTAATTATCAAACACATAAAGGCATATTTAAAAAGGGTTTGGAATGAATACATAAATTAGGGCCCAAATCCAAGGGCTTTCAACATGGAAATAATAAAGGGTCATTCAATATAATCCTAGTCTTTCTCAAAAAAAAACAAAGAGATCTTTTTTGTGGGAAGTGAGAACCTATTCCATCCCTTTTCCACACTAATATAATGTTATCAATATTGTATTTGCCTTGGATAAATCATGTTTGTTTAGACTTGAAAACTAAATGAAGAACATATCTAATCTACAAGGCCAAAGCTCTGGAAATAATCATATAAGAGATATTGAGGAGGGTGATAAGTCTCCAAATGGTGATGATCTCAGGGTTTCTTAGTTAAAGAATGAAATTGATGTTTCCTTTTTTAATTAGTTTTCATATATATTCATTTCCATAGCTTCATTATAAACTTTAGACAAATCTAGCCCAACATAGTCCCATAAGATTTCATAGAACTCACAAGGGAAACCATCAATTCTTGGGGATATGTCATGAATAATATAGTTAAAACAATTATGAAACTCATCATTGGAGTGAATCCTATCAAAATACATTATTTGGTCAAGGGAGAGTTTTTAGGGCACCACACTGATGCATTTGTGCATAAAAACCTCCCATTCTTTATTATAGATTTGGGCTTGAAATAACCACTAGTATTTATTGAAAAAGTTTTGATGGATGTTAAGTATACTAGTATGATGATCCCAAGCCTTCTTAAGAGCCTTGATCTAAACAACTAAGTGCCTAAATATCAATTTTTGGAAAAAAATGTCAGAAACTCTATAATAAACCTTAATCTATGGGATTCTAGCTTATATTTGAGAATAACAAGTTTGATGAGTCTTAACTAGCTTGATTTTATGGCATAAATCTTCCATCTAGATTTGTAGTGATTCATTAAGAGGAGAGAGTTCAAAATCATAAGACACCTTATTAAATTATCTGATATGGAAAATAATGGATCATTTTTGGAAGAAGGCCAACTATTTTCTAAAAACCCTTAAGAAAGTGGTAGTGCAAACTATGGTCACCTCCTACCATTCAATCCAAACTTGAAACTAATAGGATATAAGACAAGACTCCACAACCACATGATGTGCATAAGGGTGTACTCATGATGTAAATGAGAAGTGTTAAGATAAAATTAACTACTACAAACTTTAACCAAAGGAGCATACCATTCTTGTAGAACTTAATGGGTTGATGGCTTGAAAGAAGAGTATCAACAAGAACATTAACTGACCTATTAAAGAATTGGGCATATGTAAAAACATCTTGTTTAGTGAGAAATGCTTTGTCAATCCTTCACTCTATCATTTCCTAGGTGAAACTTTGGCTAAGTGAACCAAGGGGTGATGATGGAGTACTTTCATTGATGGATAGGATCATACAACCCTATTTTTTCTTGTATATAAAACTACACTTCTCTTTCCCCAACAGACCATCTCATGGGAAAGAGTGTCAATGATATAAAGTAAATGTAAAATTGTTTTTATGTACAAGAACATCCTATAGGAATATAGTTGTATTCTATTGTAAGTTTTTAGGAGTTATTTTGAGAATATCTATGTTGGTCAAGTTTCTATAAAATGTGATATGGAAACTATTCTCAGTGTGGTAAAGTTGGAAGTTACAACCATAGGCACTAACTCCTATATGTATTTGAAAAGAATGTAATAGAAGGGTTGACATGTGTGTGAGTAAAATAATAATGATTGTTATTTTGATCAGAGAGATTTCACATAGAATATTGAAAGAATTGGACCTTGATCTATGAATATTTCTTTATTTCAATCCCTAGTACTAGATCCTCTATTATGAATTCTAAGCATTTGTATTTTTTATGCTATAATCATAGATTTTTCTATGTTATTATGAACGTTTCCCTTATTATGCTACTCTGATGTGTAAATTTATTTATCTAAAAGTAGTTTACATCATGTGTTGAGCTATTAAACAAATGTAATTCTCTATGATAAACCTTGCATATATTTTCAAAGTCTTGATTAAACTATCATGTAGGATTTTGATGTAACTTCACACACTCTATAACCATAATTATCATGTTCTAGTGAAAACCCAAGAACCTTTGATAATAATGGTGCAATGAGTGTGGAAATGTTGTGATGGTTACTGACCCAAAGAGAGGTGGAGAGTTAGTTGGTCTAAAAAATCATTGAATTCACAAAGAGAGAAGTTTGAAGAATTAGATATACTCTAATAGAGATTATAAAATAACACCTCTACGGTGAAATTTATGAGATTTTTTGGTGTGAATTACTAGGCCTAATAGTTTATTGGTTAGCTCAAATAGAATATCATTATTTTTGTCCATGAGTAAGTAATGTCATTGTGTGGACCAAGGGGAAGATAGAACACTTGCATAATATGGAGACAACTTGGACTCATGTGATCAATCGTTGGATAGTTGCCACTATTGATGGATATATCATTGATTTCATAGTGAAAGGATACTTATCCTTTGATGTAGTGAAGGACCTTTTTCTAAGAGGAATCATAGGAAAATGTTTGTAGTGACTCTTGAAATTAATCAAAATGTTATCTATAGAAAATTCCAAAGTGCCCACTCCTACTAATATGGAGTAGTCACTTAGAGCATATGGGGGTGTGTGTGAGATAAGGGATAATGAATAAAAGATTAAAAGATAGAGCTTGAACCTAAGCTACCATAGAGAATCTAGAGGAAAAAGACTAGAAAAAGACTCTCAAGTTAGAAAGAGAGTTATGATAATATAGGAGATGGAATAAACAGAGTGTGTTTCAGGAAACTATGAATAGAAGGAGGGGTAGTAGTAGCATTGATGATTTAGATGAAAGGAGATGACAAATACAAGGGTGTGGTGAAAATAAATAGAGTGAGGAGCTTGGGCCATGTAGAGATAGAACATGAAGAAGTGATGATGATTTAGCATGGATGAAAGAAGAAGGTAGTAGTATTTAAGTAGAATAGATGAGTAAAGGTTCACAACTTATAGAAAGGTTGTCCTAGAAATAAAATCAATGATTACCTTATAGTAATAGACATAGTACATGTTCAACAAGTTTTGAGAGATACTTCTTTGGAGGTAAGGATCATTTCTTAAGGAAGCACACATCCCCTGGGTCCATTTTTTTTTTCAAAATCATAGTAATTCCTATAAAACTTTAGATGATGATTCTTGGCAATGACCAATTCTAGAAAAAGTTCATAAAAAAACCATGAAAGTGTAAAATTTTGCATATCATGAAGTTATATAGATTTTTTCAAAATGGTAAAAGAAAAACATAGCAACATTTCATTCTACAGAGACAAATCCTCTAATCCTTACATAGGATAAGGATTTCATTACACAACTTCAAATCTTGGACTAAGAAGGAGACAATTTATATATATCTACAAATACCACACCCTCATAACCTAAGGAGACATCACAACCACCACTAGATCAGGATCCACCTAAAAGTGGTCAAAAGTATTCAAAACTACAATCATCCCTTATGTCAGTTACAAACAATCAACTATGATAATTGTAGGAAACCCTACTATGGTATCTCAATTGGGTGATTTTATACACCTGGCTCCTTATGATGGGTATGTAGACCATAAATAATACTTACTTACCTATGACATGAAATGATAGGAAAAAGTAATCATCAATAATAATATAAATAATTTTAAATTGATTAGTGTTTTGAGTAGATGTGCACTAGAGTTCATCTTTAGGAAACATACAGCTAGAGCATCCCTAGATGATGTTAAGAACTGGCTCCTCATAGAGTTGAAGGTTAAGAAGAGTTCAAGCCAAATAATCCAAGATTTGAAGGAGATCTAAAAAGGACCTCCAGATACTATTGGTGTTTAAAACCTCATATTCTCTAACATCATGAACAAAGTAGAATTTGTTTTAGAGGATAAAGATAAAGCTACTTGGTTTGTAGAAGGTTTAAGACTAAGGATCAGATTTTCCATAGCCCAAACCTAGTTTAGAGATAAAGTAGATACAAGAGCCACTATAACTTGAGTGGAGTAGAATGAAGAGTATGGGGATGTATATGTGCCATTATCTAAGGTATAAAGTACATTATAGACTATTTTTAGTAGATTGGGTTAGTTTGAAGGAAGGGTTGAGAGACCCAAGTTAGATATATGGTACATAGAGTGTATATAACAAGGGAATCATAGAAATGAATGTCCTAGGGTTAAGACAAAGTTTTGAAAGATATGTAGAGTGGTAAGAAATACAAATTCATAGTTTAACATTTTACAATAGTACATCAAAACCCCATAGAACATGTACTATAAATTTTGTAAGTCACCTACACATGATGACAAGGTTTGTTAAGTACTCTAGGAACTAAAAGAGGATATCATTAAGAATTTATTCATAGTTGCTATGTAGAAATATATAGTTGCACCACAAACAACTCCTAACCTGGGGAACATCATACCAGGTCAGAATCCATCAGTGATGCCTTGGGTTCTTGAAGCACAGCAGCAACCATATTAATTAGTAGGCACCCTACCTTCTATATAGAACTATAATATCACCTCGTATAACTTCCTATAATAAAATATGACTTACCCATATAAAATTCTAGTGAATCATGTGATTCTTCAAGCATAATAGTCAAGATGGGCCCTAAACCCACAACAACCATAAGTGGCTAGATATAATGAATATCCATAATAGCAAGGATGGAATGCATCATAGAACACTAGAAATTTTAGGTAATAACAATACCAAGGTAGATGGAGATTTTAGGGGAACAAAGGAGGATATAGAGGAGAATATCAAGGTGATACATAGGTAGGTTAAGACAATAATGGTCCCAGGACACCCATTTGTTATTACCTTTGTGTAAAACTAAACCATGTGCATATAAATTGCCATGAAAATCCCTAGAGGTAACCTTACAATGCATACTACAGTGTGATAGAGAAACATTATATAGAATACTAACCAGTCTTAAAAAGACAATAAAGGGAGAAACCTATTAAATTTTTTAACATAATCCATGCATAGCTAAGGGAGGATGCCAAATTATAAGCAGTAACTAAACAAAAACATGTATAATAGGGGTTACCTTCATTGGAAATGCCTAAAGACTTAGGTATTAGAAAGGCATGACCAGATAGATATTCTGATCCTACCACTAAAAAATGCCTAATGTGATAAGTTGCATATATCTTGAATACAATCAAGTAGTAAGGGATGAATGAAGGAGATGATATATCTCTTGATGTACATATGTATCGATAGATAATGTTTATACTAAGATAAGATATATTTGTCATTGCATTGATGTATTTAATGAAACTTATCAATACATTATGCAATGAATATATCTCCTAAAACATCATGAACCTACTCCATAACCTGTTAGTATGTGTGCAAAAAGGCCAACAACAAATGGATAAGTTGGTTCATTTTATAAAGACCAATAAACCTTCAGACATCAATGCGAAGATGGACATAGATTTATTCAGGTATGAAATATGAAATGCTGTAATAAAATTTGGAAGTACTATATATATGATCCCTAGATCCACTTTGGAAACCTTAGGAAGACCTATGTTAAACTATAGTCCTATCATGATCTGCTTTGTAGACTATGGAAGGGTCAACCCTATTGGTTGCCTGGAGGATATATAAATCAAAATCATAGAGCTCAATCTATGAGGTGATTTTGAAGTGATCAATATGAAAAATATGAGACTCACTAACATGCACTAATAGGTATGAAGTGTGCCTATGATGGGTGTATGACTATCAACATAGTCATGAATTAGTTAGAGTCTCATCAAGATGACAAGACATTATCATTCCTCTAAAGAAGACTAATTCTAGTCTTATATAATCCTAAAAGATTTAGACTCACCTTATGGTTCTACCAATGCAATTTGGATGAAGCTCACATTCAAAGACAAGTAGAAGGCTTTGTGAGTGATAGAGCACAATTTCCTCTACAAAAACACTATTCTATAGACTCAAATTCTTAGTGTAGAATGGATCTTAGGCAAGATTAGGTTGAATACCCTAGAGATTCCTCAAAAGGTTAAGGAGGATGTGTGATCAATGATGGTAAGATCTATAACATAATCAAATATATATTTTATATATCAAATAGGTGAACTGAGCAAGACTACATAAAACCAAATCTAGAGGGTGTTTTCCCATGGGATAGAGATTTTTCAACAAGTGGAGAATCAAATACCCATGTATTTAATTGAGTGAAAGGAGATCATGAGTTATGATCTTTGCAAATAGTCTTTGTGACTGAGTGATAAATACCTCAGTATTTTTCTATGGAGGATGTTGGTGAGTCCATCCTACAATTTCAATAGTATGTCCCAAATGTGAACCAGATGGTTAGCACCCTCAACTATGTGATGAAGGGAATTATTGAAAATTGGTGGGCCATCCATAGGGATGAGCATTTAATGTGGGAATAAATGTGTAGATTAATAATAGCTTGATTCTAACTGCCAAAGATGGGCCTATCTATTAGGATGGTGAATGCTTAGAATTACATGTATACATGTGTATTGAGGTGTGGATGTTAAACATATATTCATCTATACCCTAGATGTTTTCCCTATAACATGATACATTCATGAAGAGCAAAGAAGAGAAATAAATCATTGGGTATATATCCAATATGATTCCATTCAAAAATTCATCTTTGAGAGTGACAATCCTTAGGTACAAGTGGATTTATAAAAGATGATAACCTTTCTATGCCACATAAGAGTTGAAGACTTACTAGTGCCACAAGAACTAGGTTCACACAAAGTCATAGATAAAAACTTGACACAAATCTTGTAGATTTAGGAAGTTGGCCAAGGTAAGGCCCAAACATGGATTTAACCCTACCTTAGGATATAAGATGAGGATAAGTCATCATCTAGGATAGACAGTGAGCACTGCATATCTATAGGGGATCTCTTTGAGCCAAGGAGAGTTGGAGCCTCTACTAGAACCATTCGTAGATTAAATAGTAGAGGAAAAGTTATGACACATATAGTTCCCATATCATGAAGGAGAATGGATACTCTAAGACTTCATTCCTAAAGAAGAATGTAAGATGTACCAGGATCCATTAAATGAACACATAGTGAATATTTGCACATAAGATGAACCCAAAATGGTACATGTTAGAGACTATTGGATGTAAGTAGATATCTCAAAGGTTTTATAGTTAATCAAAGACTATAAATATGTTCTTACAGCCTTTGTAAAAGTCAAAAGTGTTAATCCTTCTTTGGGGGTGATGCACATAGAGCTAAAGGAGTGTGCATGACCAATCAAGAAGAGACCATATAGGTTGAACCTAAACATGAAGATGAAAGTGAAAGCTAAAATTTATCACAAGTTAGAAGTATTAATTATCTTTTTGGTCGATAAAGCTAATTGGGTTATCCCCATGGTAGTACATCCAAAGAAGACTAGGGAGATCCACATCTTTGGAGACTAATACATCCTTAATGATGTTTGTGGCAATGACCCATTTCCCATTCCCTTCACAAATGAAGTTTTAGAGCCTATTGTAGTGCATGAAAAGTTCTCATTCACAAATGGATTTAATGATTACCATCAGATACATATTTTAGAAGAGGATAGAACCAAAGCCACATTCATAATAAAATGGGGTTGATTCACTTATAAGGTCATGTTATTTGGACTCAAAAATGCACCTACAGTGTTATCTAGGGCTATGTTGACTGTATTTAAGGATTTCATCCATGATTTCCTAGAAGTTTACTTGGATGATTGGGTAGTGTTCTCTTTATTTAGAGAACATTTATCAAAACTTAGGTTAATGTTAGAGAGATGTAGAGTGCTACAAATAATGGTAAATTTGAAGAAATGTTTGTTTTTTACACCCTTTAGTGTTTTATTAGGTCATGTAGTGTGTATTAAAGGAATTATGGTAGCCCAAGCTAAGATCATAGTCATTGTGGGGATACAACTAGCCAAGACTTCAAAAAAAGTCCAATATTTTCTAGGACATAGGTTACTACCAAAAATTCATCAAGGGGTAAATTGTTATATCAGCACTTTTGGAGAAGTTACAAGGCATCTAGTTTGTCTTGATAGAGGAATGTGAGGCAACATTTATTGATTTAAATCAGAGACTAGTGAATGCTTTGATCCTATTTTTCCTAGATTGGAGTAAATCATTTCATGTACATTTGGATTCTTAAGAGCTTGTAGTTAGATCAGTACTCACACAGCCAAGAGAAGGAAGATCATATCATCTGATCCACTTCATAAGTAGAAATTTATCGACTATAGAAAATAATTATATGAAAACTAAGTGATAAGCCTTGGTTATAGTGTTTGTATTAAAAAAATTTAGGTAATACTTATTGGCCACACCATTTAAATTATTCATTAATCATAAATCTCTATGATACCTGGTGAACAAACTAATGTTGGGAGGATGAATATCATGTTGGTTGATGATTTTCCAATAATTTAAATTTTAGAATAATGTCAAACTAGGTCAGGATAATATCAGCCTAGACCATCTCAATGGACTAAATAATGGCAAGGAACCTTAGGAACTCTAAGATGAGTCACTAGATACACACTTATTTAAGGTGACTATGATTCTGGAGAAACTACAATAAATTGATCTATCTTTAGAATAGAGGAAATTCCTAGAATAATATGTAGAGAGATAAGAAATAGTTGATCACCATAGCCCTTTCATATAGTATTATTAATGGATTTTTGTACTACTTAGGCAAAGAATAATTTCTACACAAAGTGGCTCTAGACCATGAGCATGTAAAGATAATAAATGAATCACATTAGGGAATCACATGAGGTCACTTCATAGGAGATGTAACTATGAGGAAAATATTTCAAAGTGGAATTTGGTGGCCCTATCTATTTTAGGATATGTAGAGAGTAGCATAATAGTGTGATATATGCCAAATTATAGGGAAGCCACAACAGTAGGATGAGATGTTATTATAACCCATGTTAGCACACAACCATTTGAATAGTGGGGAATTGAATTTTTAAGACCAATCAATCCTCAAATTAAATTCAACAATGCAAGGTATATAATCACTATAATAGACTACTTTAAAAAATAGGTAGAAGCTATTATGACTCTAAGTTATGATGCAAATGATACAACTAAGTTTCTATACGAGAACATCATCACTAGGTTTAGCTTCCCTCTTAAATTGGTAAGCGATAGAGGAACTCACTTTTTGAATAAGACCATCAAGACCCTCACAAATGAGTTCATGATATCATATCATAAAATCATAACTTATCATCCATAGGAAAATGGCCAAACTAAATCTATGAACAATGTGATAGGTAAGATTCTTACTGAGATCTATAATGTGAAGTGAGATAATTGGGAAGATAGGGTTCCAGTAGTCTTATGGGCTTATCGTATGCATTATAAACATGTGATAGGGTTTACACCATTCTTTTTGGTCTATGGGTTAGAAGTAGTGATGCCTATAGATTATATGCTTCCTAGTCTATGAGTCACAAATGTGATATAAATGGGTGAGCAGGAGTCCATGACTAATAGGTTGTTGGAATTGAATCGTATGGATAAAGCAAGACGCATAGTAGTATGGGCCCAAGAGATAACAAACATAGACAAAAGGTATGGAAAGATACAAATTTGTAAATAAAGGAATTCTAGGTAAATTAACTTGTTTTTTTGTTTGATAGTAGATTCAAAGCTTTCCCTAGAAAGCTTAACATCTAGTAAAAAGGCCCCTACATTATCCATGAATTTTTTTAGCCTAAAACAATGGTCCTATGAGATTTATAGGGAAATATCTTATTAATTAGGGTAAATAGTTGTAGTTCAAAGCCTTACCATCATTAATTTAGTATAACATGGAATAAATGTGTTGTATCACACCAAGTAGATGGTAGTCATGATTGGATGCATTAATTTTAGTATAGTTAGGGATTTGTGTTTTTTTGGCATGTGTGAGGTAAATATTTGTATGTGTGTATAGAGGTAAGGGATAAGAGGGATCCAAGATTAAGTAAATTTTCAATTATTATGGATGTATTAAAGGAATACAACATGATGGTTGAATGAGTATAGTGTATGGATAATAATTAAGTCTAGTAAGGACACCTATATCTAAATCTTGAGTAGATAGTGGATTTTAATGGTCAATTCATTTCCATTAATGTTAAGTATGGAAATATATTAACAAATCTATTGGAAATATGATGGGTCAATGTTAGAAATAGAATCATAGAATACGGCTGAAGCCCAATTAAAATGACAAGTCAAAACACATCAACCACCACCACAATCAAATGTTGTGTCATCAAAAAGAATGCCATATTAGCCAGAATGGATCCACCTTATTCAAAACTTGCATGTGAAGGATTTAGTGATAGCACAGATAATTAAAATAGTAAATTATAAAAGGTAGTATGATAAGTTATAGATTTGGTACTAAGGAAGTTAATTTCATATCTACTGCTAAGTATAATGAAGTGTTGCACAATTTTAAGGCAATTATTACTCTTAAACAAGTCTAGACTTTGTACATCCAAGGCAATTGTTTCAGCATCAAATTAAAAAATGCATAATGGTTGGATTTGATCGATCACAACTCATCAAAATATTAATAAAATCACAAAAAGAGGACATCGACATTAGCATGGCACTATGACAAACGTGCTTTATAGACATAGATACTTATGAGTTTGTTCATAATGCAGAGCTATGAATGTTTATGTTAGACACAATTGAAGGGGTACAATCATTAGAATTAATGTAGCCATACAAACTCTGTAAATAGATCTGGAGTGGTTAATTCAATTGCCTAATTTTGGGCAACTCAAAGATGTAATGGAGGTATTATTAGGTCAATATAATGAGGGAAAGATTTATATTTCATAAGATCTAACCATTCACATCAATATGATTGTGATGGTAAGGGTGATAGAATGCCTATAGGGGGTGATCTATAGCCCATTATAAATCATAAATACCACCAATCCTTTCAGATATCTAGGAAAATTAGTCCTATAACTCATGAGAAATTCCACTGGAGGACATTGATGATGTGTAAGAGCATATTCTAGTCGAATGCATTTTACAAAGATTTTGGTAGACAACCAAGGATACTAAATAGGCTACCAAAAGGGTCATCAATATTTCCCATCGCATGATCCATCAGAATGAGGATTTTAACTAATTAAAATGCTTGGTCAACAAACTCACAATAAACATTGTTAAATTCTTGGGTATGGCAAATCAAACTTTTTAGTACCAGTTTTTGGTATTGTTGTTAGTTTTTACACTATGGAAGTCACCCAAGGGTGAAGCTTATCTTGATGTTGACTACTAGCTAGATATGTAGTTTAGGAACCTCACCTCAACCTGGGAGAGTACATATTTTAGGAACCAAGCCAAGTTCACCCAATGGTGGAACGTGTTAGTGGATGTAATTGCAACTAACTTACACATACCATCTGATGTCATGTAGTATTTGGGCCAACATGCAGTTGTCATAAAATTTGCCAAAGGTCATTGCCATAATAATTCATGAACTACCTAAAGTACCAATTCCACCACTCCCATATTTTATTGACATGCAAATAGCATAGATCGATGTGGACAAATAGAAAGCAATAATAGCAACCCCATTGTAGATGGTACCATCACCTATTCTAGATCCTACAACTATAACTATGTAAAATTCAACAATAGCTACACCAATCAAAGATATAAGGAAGCGTAAGGCCCCAAGGGTAGATGATCTCCATCTCCTTGAAAGTAGAAGACTCATAGTTATATCACATGGTTGGATGACCCAAACATACCCAAAATTGTTAGGATTTATTACTTACCACACATGGGCATCGATGAATAATAGGTCTATAGGAGGATGATGGCCAATATATCCAGAGACATATATGAGAAGGAAGAATAAAAATAATACTTTTTTATGGAAATCAATGTGCACTATCTAGGTATAAAATAGATTTCCAAAAAATATTTATATTGAAATACCTCCTTGCCCTGCTTCTATCATCATATATATCATGGTTGAAGAGGCCAAATTGTAGCACATTCGATAAATGTTTAAGATAGCAAGATCCACTATGAGCCCATCATAGTTAAGAGCCACCAAATTTATCCCCCTATAATAACTTATACAGCATGTGCAGACTCCACATAGCCATCAACAAAAAGGGGTGGACATCCCATCTATTCTTGGATAAGCCATTAAATAATCTATGAGGGGAGAGTAAAAAATGTAGTAAGCTATCACCCCCAAACCAACATGACATTGTATTTGTAAGGGGAAAGTTTCTTAGGCCAAATTTAAAACTACTGTCCTTAGCTCCTCACCATCATACTTCAAGGAGATCAAGACCAACATAAAGGAAGTTATACTTAAATATTAGATTATGAAATAAAAACAATTCATACATGAGGAAGCTCAGAGAGAAACTAATCATCATGTATGTAAAGAATAAAAATGTAGGGCTAAGGTTGAGGCTAAATAGAAGGTAGAAGAGGAGTAAGATGAAGCCAAACACTAGGCTAAGGAAGTAGAGGCTCAAAATCAAGTTGAGGATGTTAAGACACAAAGACAACAATAAGAGAAATAAGAAAAGAATAAAATGTAGTAAGAATCCATAGCTATAGAACAATCCAACCAATAATAGCAAGTAGTATAATAATAGTGCAAGGATGTTGTATTAGAAGAAGAGCATAGACAGTAAGAAGAAGCTGAGAAATAGAATAAAAACAAGATTGTGTAAGAGCAAGCATAAATTTAGGCTGAGGTCTAAGAATGATAATGCAAGGCATAATCAAAAGATGTGACCAAGAAATACCAAGAATATATTGAGAATAAAGTGATAGAATATTTTTCCAAGAAGGCACAAGATGATGTTACATAACAGGCATAGGATGATGCTATGAAGAAGAGTGTTGAGGAAGCCTAAGAAGCTATTGTGAAGGCACAATCTATGCCAACATAGTCAAGTTGTAACATAGTTTAGACCCCTCAATAGACACCCTAAACATAGGTAGGAGGCACTATGGTCATCTCATAGAATGATAGTACTCCATCCAGCCTATCTTACATTTGGTTGTGGGATGTGCTAGTACCCTCTACATGGTGCACCATTATTTATTTTCTCATAACCCCATTGATGATGGCACCTATGAGTACACCAACCACACAAATTTCCCTAACTCTTACCATAACAAAAGCATCTTTGGATTTTTCCTAGTTACCATTTTCCAAGCATCTTAAAGGTACCACTACATTCTAGGATTCTATTTCATGGAAGGTAGTTGCATTAGAGAAGCAAGTATAGGAGCTTGAGGATACAAATTTTGTAATGAAGGAATAGTTATGCATTGATAAGAAGACCATCAAGTATGCATGTCCTAACCTTTACACATAGCTCATTATAGATCTCTCACTCCCAGATAAAGACTAGCTTGCTCTTTTACTGTACAAGCTCTTTGTAGATTGGCAAACCTTCAATGAGGCAAGCATCATCTATAGGGTGAAATCCATAAAATCCAAGACTGAGGTCCTATGTGATTTTCTATTTGAGTATCAAGCCACCATAGATATTGCTTGGGCTTAGGATACATAATTTATACTTTAGTTACTAGATTGGAAGAAGTAGTTGGATAAGGTTTGGACCACTATGTATCCTAAATTTACCAAAGCTAATTTCACACAAGCTATAATCACAATGCCAAATGCAACTCCTAATTCCATATATGTTACACTATAAACCTCACTTGGTGTGAGGGATACAGTCATGTAGAGTATACAAACCTAGTAGAACCAGATGTTGTGTAACTCCATCAATGTGTAAGCACAAAGACACATCGATAGGTTAACATAACACCATGTAGAAATTACAACCAAAGTCACATGGTAAAATATCCTCTACTCAGAATAGCTTACATAAATATTCATCAACTATTGGACAATCAAGCTCCATTACATGGTCTTCTATATAGTGCTCAGGAGGTTTTCCTTAATTTGAAGTCCTATAATGATGAATTGGTCCTCATCGATGTAAGAATTGTACCCCTAGTAGATGAACCCAAGATCATCCCACCAAGCCAATTGTGATACATCATCCAATAGATAAATATGCCACTACCTACAAACTGATGCTTGCGTAGGTTCTAAAAATTTTAAATTCTAGTCAATATTTTATAGTACTAAGTAGAGCTAGTCTATTGAAACCCTGCAAAGGTGGTAGATAGTATGCTACTTAGTTGAAACCTAAAAGGGTGGCTAATTAATGTGTAAGGGGTGAAAATTGGTTTACTAACACCTTGAACGAAGTCTAAAAATCTTATGCACTTCTACATTTTGTCACCTTTTCTATATTTTTAGATAGATTACCTCTATGACCTATGATGTTGTCTTGGGATGAGACAACCTTTTAAGTCTAGGAAAGTGTTATCAATAAAAGGTAAATGTAAAACCATTTGTATGTATGAAAATGTCCTATGGGAAATAAAGTTGTATTCTATTGCAGGTTGTTAGGATTTGCTAAGAGAATCTATATGTTGGTTAGGACTCCATCGAATCTGATATGGATAACTATTCTTAGTATGGTAAATATGGAAGTTACAACCATAGGAACTAATGCCTATATGTATTTGAAAATAATGTAATAGAAGGGTTGACGTGTGTGAGAGTAAAATAATAGTGATTTTTATTTTGATTAGAGAGCTTTCACATAGAATATTTATAGAATTAGACCTTGATTTATGAAGATTTCTTTGTTATAATCCTTGGTACTAGACCCTCTATTATGAATTCTAAGCATTTGTACTCTTTTATGGTATAATCATAGAGTTTTTATGTTATTATGAATGTTTCCCATATTATACTACTCTGATGTGTAATTTTATTTATCTATAAGTAGTCTATATTGTACATTAAGTTATTAAACAAGTCTAATTCTTTATGATAAACCTTTCATATGTTTTCAAAGTCTTGATTAAACCATCTTGTAATATTTTTAT
Organism: Torreya grandis; assembly: GCA_037957365.1. NCBI lineage: Eukaryota > Viridiplantae > Streptophyta > Pinopsida > Cupressales > Taxaceae > Torreya > Torreya grandis. The sequence continues at coordinate 2,486,585 of JARHVA010000118.1, forward strand.
GTAACTTCACACACTTTATCCCCATAATTATCATGTTATGGTGAAAACTTAAGAACTTTTGTTAACAAAGAGTCACTCACCATTTATAGATTCAATCATGTTAAAATATTTACAAACTATCTAGTTTTCCTCAAGATGTTCCCCCACTAACCACTGCCAAAGTGTAACTCTTTCCACATCGTCATTAGAAGCATATAGATTAACAAGGCCAAGGGACTACCCGTCAAAATAAAAACTCATCTAAGTGGCATGGTTGGATGGGTCTGTATACACATAATATTTTAAAACTTTTATTGATTACTGACACTTTATATCTTGTAGGAACCTGTCGAGTGTCAATCTCTTTGAGTGAATGCCTTAAGGGATGCATCGAGAAAGGGGTAGGTAGACCATTGGTGCTTCATATGATTGTTGTCCTTTTTCCACTTGTTACATACACACTTGTCTCTTAAAACCATTTACCCTAAACTTGTTCTTATCTATTGTACCCACTCCAAGAATTTACTACATTGTATCTTTCTATTCTTCACCCAAATCCCTTTTTGTCAGTTAGCTATACTGGGGTGACTAGGTCAACCCTATATTTTTTTAGGATATTTTTCACTTAGGAGCTAGTTGACCTTTGGTTGACCTAGCTCATGACCTAGTGAATTATTGTCTAGAATTGAACTGGGTCGACCCTGTTGACCAATCATATTTAGAAGGGTTTAGGGAAAGATTTACCTATATATACAAGTTCATTTCCATCATTTATTATGAGAAGCAAAAGAAGTAAAAGTGAATGAACATTTTCTTATTGACCATTCTAATTGAGAAGTAAAGCTTAGGGTTCCATATTTTCTTTGGATATATGGATCTTGTCTTATGGATAAGTCTTTTAGATGCATCGATAGTTTTTTTAGCCTAGAGATAATTTGTCTTTGTCATCCTTACATACCATAATAAACTCTTGTGAATCACCTTAGCCAAGGGAGAGATTGAAGCTTGATGCGTTCATCTTCAAAGGTAGCTACTCCTAACTTTATTCCTCCTTTGTAAGAGTAGATATATAATGCATTTGTGTTTCTCTTCCATGTATTAAGATTATATATACATTTACGTGAGTATATATTTTATATACATGTTCAATTTTATTATTTCTAACCCCCACTTTGTGCCACAAGTTTTCGTGAACACTAGATCAGATTTAATTTACTTGTTATTTGATTAGGTAAAATATCAAAGCCTAAGACCCCATTAAGGTTATTACATGATTTTATTAGACTATAGCCTTTGGAACCCTCCTCAATATGGTGTATTTTTATAAATGATACCCTAATAGAGTCTAGTAGATCCCCATATTAGTCATGTTCCCTCTTAATAAATTTATTCTCAATCACAAGTGTAGGTATGCTCTATCTTCTCTGAGTTAGGATTGATTTATAGACATGATGAATTTTTTATTACATGCATTCTAGTAAACCCAATGTGAACTAACCATTGCAAGATTTTTTCACTTAATTTTCATTATTTTTATCATATATTTACCATACTAGGTCGATTTCATTAACATAGTTCTAACTTCTATGCACAAGTTTAACACACAGTCGCATCCAAACAACTTTGTTCTTTCTATGGAGGCTCTTTTTTAGGTACAAGATACTAGATCAACCTAGTCAAATTAGTATAATTTTTTAGACTTAAAACATCCATTCCAAACTACTAGGTCAACCCAATTGACCTTATACATTTTAGGCACTCAACAACAGGCTTTTGCAAAGCTAGATTGACCCAATCAACCCTGTTAGTAGGATTTGAAGTCATTTATCAAGTTCTTCAATAGAAATATAATTTATCTATATCTTTAAAATCACCAAGTTTAATTTTTACCCTTTTTCTCTTTTCTTATAGTCTTTCTTTTCATAGTTTACAGTCATCAAAATTGCCCCTGTACAATCAACTAGATCGACCCTGTCTACCTAGTTCTATATTTTATGTGTTGTCTATATAATTAAGTTGAATTTGTCAAATCTATTGATTTTTATACCTTTTATTTCATAGTATAGAGGCAACATTGTTTACCCTATTATATATTTTTTTATACACTATTAAGTACATTTACATTATACCATGTTTCAAAGTTGGAATTAACCTTTATATGCTAGTAATTAGCTCACACTTTCATTTTTTATTAATTACATGATTAGAATAGATCACATAGTCTAATTAGGTGGTTTTCAATTTACCATTTAGTTTCACTATTTTATATTTTATGCACACATAACCAAATCAAAAAATCTTTAACAAGTGTTTTAATAATTATCTACCCAAGGCCTACCTACTTAGAGTTCATCACCTAGGGGGAAGCTGACTTAATTTTCTGGCCAAGTATAAACATGTGGTTAATATTATATTATGGATAATCACCTAAAACCCTTATCAATATGGTGTGTGAAGTGAGGGGGTAGGCCCCAATATCAAGCCTATAACATTGCCAATACATATCCCTTTCAGAGTAAACATCCTAAAATCATCCTTAGATTGATTTTTATTTCCTTTATTATAGCCAACTTTCCATCACATTTAAAATTATATTCTAATAATCTAAAAAACATTTATTTTGACCATCTAGTTTGCTTTTACTTTCCAAGTTGATTTCTTGCTCTTTAATTAATTGTGTGTTGCATTGTAAAAACTTGAATTAGCTAACATTGGTGCAAGGTTTTATAATGTGTGCTTCAATTGGATCACCCTCATTGATCCAATTGATTGTGTGTTTCCCTTCATTTCTTTCATTTTTAAATACTTGAAAAATTATTCTTGTCTCAATACATGGTCATTTCAATTGACACAATCTATTATAGGCTATCTATTTTTTCTTATTTATTATACTAGATTGACCCAGTCGACCTTGTATAGTTTATAGGCCTTGTTCCCTATGCTAGGTTGACCTAGTTGACCCTGTACTATTTATATCACTTCGTGTTTCTTTTATTTTACATCTCTTTTGCCTAGTTTTTAGTCCTTTTCCTTCATCATGAATTTTCTATTTGAAGACAACACTAAGATGAATTCAATAAACATAATGAGTCTTAACAATCCTCATAAGGTCTCCCATATGTAGAGTAGGGATCCTCTCTTATATGAGATTAATGTTCACATAACCACTTGCATAACAAACTATGGGACCCCTCCTAATACCTCTTCATAGTGTAATCCTCTCTTTTCCCTAGAAGACCTACCTAAATTAGAGTATACCCCTAAAATGTTCTTCTTTATATCAAAATTACCTCAACATCAAGGAAAATATCCCTATACTATTTACCATCTCATGATTAGTGGCCAATTTGAAGAGCCTCATTCACCTACTCCCATATTCTCAAATGGATTTGGGGGTAACACTTTCTTTGACTCTCATCCTCTTCCCTTGATTATGACCCCTTCTCATACCATGGCCTCTTCTTCTTTAACTTCTTCCACCTTTATGCCTAGTATCTCCACTAACATGTCAAGTTTTACATCTAGTGTGCCTCTTATAAGATCCACTATCCTTAATCCTTCTACTAGTGCATAGTTTGATACCCAAGGTAACCATGCTTCTAGTGATTCCTCTTCTCATCCATTCACTAGTCCATATTTTACTTCACAAACAAATTTTTCCACTAGTGCCTCGCATTCTCATAGGTCCTCTTAAGCTCCTATCAATTCCAATAGTGGTGCCCAAACCACTAATACCAACACTAATGCTTCAAATAATGGAAATAATGTTGATCAAACCCCCTAACTCTTGTTACAAACACTCAATCAAAAGAATACCTTTCAAGCTCATAACACAAATAAAATGATGAGAATGCAAAATCACCTTCTCCATATTCAAACTCATCCTTAACCAATGACTTAGTGTATGCATAATCAAAATTTTCCCCCTCCTCGTCTTCAAGATTCCCAAGGCAATCTCATTCCTCAACCTCCTTTGGTCAAAAAAACCATTAAACATCTTCAAAATGAGCCTCTCACCACTCAAATTACTAATATTGATATAAGAGGTATCATCCATACAATTTCTTATAATGGATCAACCAATCCTACCCTTAATCTTAAAACATGTAGAAATATTTATAAGGATTGGGTCAAATTGAACACTTTTTCCACTACCAAGCTCTTAGCCAAAACCCTCACAAGCGATGCCTTAGATTGGTAAAATCCACTTAGAACTCATTATATTGCTAATTTGGAAGATTTAGTGAATTCTTTAGTTTAAGAAATTTAAAATAGTGATCTTCCCGAAAACACTTTGGCCCACTTCATAAATTGAAAACAACTTGAAAATGAAATTGTCCAAGCTTTTGTTAAAAGGTGGAAAACTTTGTCAAATAAGTATGAACATAACATAGTCGATGATAACCTTTTACATCTCTTCACTAATGTTGTTTTTCCTAAGTTAGAATATCGGGTTTGCACGCTCTCCCCACCTACTTTGGAGGAGGCTATTGACCAAGCCAAACATCATGATTTCCTTATGCATCAATTTAATCCACCCCAACCTTCTATGGGTCCTCATCTCTTACTCAAGAACAAAAGTTGTAATGCTACCAATGATGGTGTTAAAAACTCTTATGACATCATTCAAGTTTTTGTTTCTAACCAATCTTTAGAACCAGCTCCCCCTTCTCAATAATATATTAATCCTCATTTATCTTAACCAACTACTATCAATGTTCACAAAACCTTATCCCTAATTGAATTACTTAAATATCTACCTAGGCCTCTACCATGAGAACTTGACCCTACTCATCCTATGAAATCTTGGTATGATCTTAACAAGTTTGTTGGTCTCACACTAGTTGGGGTCATTCTCATGAGACTTTTAGGTAGTTTCATAATTTAGCTATGGATTTTCTTCTTGGTCCAAATTTTGATCATGATTATATCATTTAAAAGTGTCAACAAGCCTATGACATTGCTTTTAAGGCTCATGAATCACATACTAAATCTTAAGATTTAAATCAAGCCAATATTCATTTGGCCATCTACAAAGACCCTCTTCCTAATCATCAACCTAATAAATATACCCAAGACAAGCCCACCCCTTCCACCAACAATGTAGAAAGTCTTTTTGATCCTACTTTTGAAGAGAATGTAGTTCACATGACTAATATGTGAAGGGTTGTTTCTTTTATTAATTCCCAACCTATTTACACTCCTCTATTGTCTCAAACATTCTATGTTATCCAGGATTCTTCTCCAACTCATTTAAATGAGTTGGGGAAAGATGACCTTATAACCTTTGACAATTTGATTCCAAATTCTCCCTTAGATAACACTTCCCATGTGATTTATACCATTCTTTCATCTTCTAACAATAATGACAATCAAGCTTCTACTAACACTTCTTGTACCAATTCTCAAAATCAATTTGAACCAACTGCTTCATCTTCACAACATAATTTACAAATTTGTTCTAATCCTTCTCCTTCTTATCAACACAAATTCCAAAACACTTTAGTTCCTCCTTCTGAGGATTTTCTTAATCACTATGTATCTATTTCTAATAACCTTATTATGGGTTATGATGAGTGGGATCCCATTATGGAGCTCACTAATCTACCATCCATGTTGATGAAACAATGCACACTTCTCTTTCTTTAAAATTCCCTATCACTTCTATGATTCATGATGATATTTTGCTTCATGCAGATGATCCTCCTTTATTCATTAGTGTCCAAATAGGTGATATCCAAGTCAAACATGCATTTATTGACAAGGGTTCAAGCACTTGCATTGCCTCTCTTGATTTTATCAAAACCCTCAGATATTATGAATGTAATCTCAATTCCACATGTAGCACATGCCAAAGATATGATCAAAGGAAAATACCTATGTTAGGTTGTGTGTGGCTTCTCATTACTATCCCACCTATCATCATTCATATGAATGTGATTATATTTAACTTTCCTCTTTTTTATAACATCATACTTGGTAGGCCATGGACTCACCATATGAGAGCAATTGCTTCTTCTTCATGCTAATGCATTAAATTCCCTAAAAATGAAGCCATTTATAGGATTCAAGGTGACACTAACCCTTGGAATTTTGAACAATTATAAGACAGTGGTGTCTTCAATATTCCTATTCTTGAACCTTTGCTTAGTGTTCTATTTTATGAGTCTCAATGTTTCAATTTTCCTATTAATTCAAATTAAGGTTACAATAGGCATCCCAAACTCATTGGGAATATTCCTCCTAACCTCTTAGATTTTGATGATGATGAGCCTGATGAAATCAACCTAAATATTAAAACTTTTGATCTCTGACCTCATCTCATCTTGCAGCTTCCAACTTCTTTGTAGCTTCATTCTCACAAACCTTCTTACGATGATATTCCCATCATTTTGATTAAAACTTGACATTTTATTCACCATGCTTCATCAGATGATAAGGTCATCCCTAATTTCATCATTGACCTTCACACACTTGACTGTGATGATGGTTATTCTTTAGATGATACATTCCTAGGTGGTCTTATTCAGGGCTGTGATGATGAGATTATTCATTATCATTCTTTTTTGTTTGAGTATTTTCATGTATCTTCCCATTTTCCCTCATTTATAATTCCTAATTTTAGTATTTTTCCTCTTTATTGTAGGTTAGAGATGGCACTGACACCTCTAGTTTCTAAGGAACCTCATATGAGTATTCTTATGGATCATGCTATGACTGGGCCTTACCATTTTGATAGGTAACCTGACCCCTATAGTTTTTTTATCCCTAAGATGAATGTGAACCATTTTTGGTCTTCTATAGATCCTTCCCCTCCCTTACTGGAACTTGTAATGGAGCCCATTCTTTCTCCTACTATAGTTGATCCCATTCTTTCTCCCATTCTAGTTAAGCCTATTCCTTCTTTCATTATTATTGAGTCTATCCCTACTTCTTATCCCATTGCTCCTTACATTGAACTTAGTTTTGTTTATTCCCTCACACCACCTTCCCTTGGTGATGTTTTTTTCCTTTACCATAGATGGCTCTATTGCCCATAAAATGGGTTGATGAGCCCTCCCTAGCTTATTCCACTCTTTTTATACCTTCTCATATGATTGCTTCTAGTAATACCACTCACAAGCATATATGTTGATTCCATAACACAGATAATCATTCATCCACCCATTGTTGCAAGATACAACAATATATTGATACTTTACATCTTTCTTCCTCTTAGTCCTTAGATAAATCCATGCCTCCCCCAAAGGTACTTCTTGAATATATTCCTAAGTATGGAGAGGTGTATTATCTATGGCAACAATGTGGTACCTATCACATTTATTATTGTAGTATCCTTTAGAAACACCTTAAGGAAAACCTTATTGTTATTCTTGGACCTTGTATCATTCCTCCTATAGCTTTTTCCTACAATAAGACTCCTCCTTCTTCTCCCATGGATCCACCTCCTATGGTTCCATCCCTTCTTGTGGTCCCTTCATCACCTTTTGTGCCTCAACCTATAACTCCTTCCCCTGTGGACCTTCCCTCACTTGTGGATCCTTCTCCACCTATGAGTCCCTCATCTGTGGATCCTTCTCTACTAGTGATTCCTATATATCCTATAGATCCCACTTCCATGTAATATCCTAAGCATCTCTTTCCTAATTTCCCTTCTCAGTACGATCTATCAATCATTCCTAAATTTTTTGTTGAGAAGATTAGACAAGAAGTATTTTCCTAGTTTTCATTGAAGATAGATGAGACATTAGTAGCAGTTCACATCCAACTTCATAGAGATCTATCTAATCTCCTAGATAATGTGTGTGGATAGATTTATTAGTATTTATGAGAACATGTATGGTGTTATTAAATTTACATTTGGATTGGATGTGTGGTCCAATCTTATATTTGTTTCTCTATTATATCATTTGACACTGTGTCAAATTCTTATTTATCTTACATGGTGACTTTACTTTTGCATTATATATTGCTTATACTGTCATTTATGTTTACATATGGATGTTTTTCTTTATCATTACTTTCTCTTTTATTTTTACATTTTCTTTCTTATTCCCTTATTTTGTGTTTATGATTGTTTGCTTTTTATATCTATTTTTCATAGATAATGGTCATTGTGACTTGGTTATACAAACCTGGTTCCCTTTACACATTCCATATTACTATGTGATTAGTTAGCAAACAAATTCATCTCATGATAGTCACTCCTTATACTGGTCCACTTTGGATATCCTTTTCCATTTTATTCCCATTTTTCACAAACTAAGTATATACTGAAAGATCCCCAACTCAATTTGGAGACACAAAATGTACAGGGTCTTACAAGACAAAGATATAATTATAATTATTTACCTTTAGAGAATGCAGATACAAAAATATATTGCCCAGATTTGCTTCAACAGTGAATAAACAAAAGTTACAGTACACAGCAATATTATAAAGGGTATGATGAAACCCAAAATAAGCAAGAACCTGGAAGTATGCACCAATCTGGACGCTGTGTAAAAACACAGTCGCCGATGTCGGTGAGGATGATGCCGACGTCAGTCGATATCTTGCCGCCGTCGGTCGCCTGGCGGGCAATCTCTGCCTTCCTGTGACTGCCTGTCTGCCGGCGTCGGTCGCTGATCGGTCGATGTCGGTCTATATGCCGATGCCGATCTCTGTAAAACCCTGCGGCCGAACTGTGCCCTTTCCTTTTCCGGATCTGCCGGTACGGCCTGGTGCCGATCTGTCTATCCGTACGGAATCCGTACCACACCTGCTCTGACTATAAAATATATAAACCTGGGATCAAAACATAGGATAATACCTGGAGACTTTTGCATAGGCTGAACCCTGGTATACTCTGTGGATGGCCTCTGAAGCTTCCGATCTGACCAATATGCACAATCTGGATTCCGTCTCGAATCCACCTCTGACAAAGCACTGGGTTTTCGTCCAATTCCTTGCCAATCTACTGAAGGGTTTCGTCCTCAGAGATTCCAGCTGAATCACCGATTCAAGCTTCTCAGAATAATTTTGCAAAAGAAGATATTAGATAATGATCCAAATGATTTGCCTTCCCCTTCTTTTAAAGCCTTTCAGGAAACTTCTAGAAGAAGTCAACTTTATTTCCATAATACTTTAATTAATTAATTAAATCATTTCAATAGAAAATTGGGGACATTACAGTCTTCCCTTCCCGGAGATTGCTTGTCCTCAAGCAATTCGCCCCTGATACCCAATACCAACTACCTGGATGCCATATTAATCTCAAGAATTTGCAAATTCTTCTGTCAGAAACACCACGCTAGATAATATCTGTGACTACATTCACCTTATTTCTCCTGGAGAGCAGAGTGATAATCCTCAATATGTAAGTAGCAAATTCACCATCACATACCTTAGACTTAGAAAAAGGTCGTTGCGCTACTCTGATTATTAAACTTTCACAATCTCTATAAGGATGTTGACTTATAATTGGAAAGGAAAATGCCCTGCAATAAATAGAATTATTTACCACATCACCTGTAAAGTGAGACTCCATCCTATGAGATGACCCCTCCTTCGGTCCTCCATCTGGTGCTGCCTTCAAGATAATCTTCCTTCCCCCAGAAAGGAATTCCAACTGCATACGGCGGTGATCAATAATGTAGCGCCCTATACCCTGTAACCACTGCATGCCCAAAACCACATCATAATCCTCTAAAGGAAACACATAAAAATCATCTGTCAGAGTGTAATCCCCCATCTGAATGCTGAGCTGTGGAATCCATTTGGTATAACCCAAAACTGCACCGTCTGCCACTTTTACCCCAAAACCACCAAACTTCTCATACTGTAGTCCACGCCTTCCCACTAACTTCCGGTCAATGAAGTTATGTGTAGCACCTGTATCTACCAAGCTCACGACCCACTTACCCTTAAGTGTACCTTTCAACTGAAAGGCATGAAAGTTAGGATAACTGGAGAGAGTAGCCATAATTGCTTTCGCTGATGCCAAAGGCTCTGGGGTGTCTAACTCCAACTGTATCTGATCCTGCTCAATATTATCTTCAGTGTCCGTGTCAGGAACCTCCTCATCTCCACACTCAGAAGTTACCTCAATCAAATGAATCTTTCCTTTACCCATGCAACGGTGCCCTGGTTCCCATGGGTCTTTGCAGGAAAAACATAATTTTTTCCTCCTCAAGTCATTCCTAGTCTCCTGATTCATCCAAGGATTTGTAGAGGATGGCCCTTCTTTAATTTGTGGTGTATTGGCCTTCTGTATAGGCCGAGATTCTGCAGATATTTTCTTATCACCTTGATAAGAAGTGGGAACAGTATCCAGTCTCAAAGTCACATCAATGGCATCCTTAAGAGTGGCTGGTTGGAAAGCCCGTACCAGTCCCTTAAGTCTATCCTGTAACCCCTCAATAAATAACATCACACTCCGTCTCTGAGGCATATCAGGTACCATAACCGCAATACGCTGAAACTCATTAATATAAGTTTCTGCGTGTCCACTCTGTCTAAGATGAGCCAACTCCCTGTAGTAAAGTTCTGTATCCTTACGGTCAAACCGTGCAATAAGTCTCTCAGTGAACTCAGCATAGGAGTGAACTAAGGCGTGATCCTGGGTGACCAATCCATGGTGCCACCAATCATATGCAATCCCCTCTAGATGTAACACTGCAAACTGAATGGCCTCACGCTCAGGCATGGGCCTCAAAGAAAGATATATGTCCAGCTTGTGGACCCAAGCTCTTGCACTAGTCTCTCCAGAGCCATTATATGAAGCCAATGTAATCTTCCCCGTAGCTCTATTGAGGTCATGATTATGCTACTGCTGTGGTGGTCTATTACCCCGATCTCCCCTGAGTCTCGCTGTGTCTCTACGCTGTGCACAATACTGGGGAAGAGGAAAAACCTCCCTAACCTCTGGGGGTAAAGCTCTCCACTCTGCTGTGGCTGCCAAAACGGACTCTTGGAACCCCATCTCTGGTGGTTCCACCTGTGCTGGTTGTCCACCTGGTACAAACTGAGGCAGTAATGGTCTATTAGGAGTAGGTGTATGATGATGATGTCGCCTAGAGGAATGACGGGAACTCCCAACTGAAGAACGGGAATGGTGACTATGCTGACTGGAGTGATGGGTATGATCACTACTAGTCACTGAAGCTGATCTATTCCTTCTCCCTCTGTGTCTATCCACCTCTAAACGTTCCATGGTATCCTGTAATCGGTCTAGAGCCTGAACAATCCTGGGCTGGGTAGTGATGAGAGTCCTCATCATCTCCCTTTCTTCTTCATCCTGGTTTCTATGGGCATTCCTCTGTTCTTCGGCCATGATAGGTGGCTGTCCTAAACCCAACTCTTGCTCGTACTGAGCTCTACTACGAGTAAAATATCTATGGCTTCTATCAAATCTACCAGGATGCATAGAAATTAAACAGTTTTACCCCTACAGGCTGGCAAGATGCATGGCTCTGATACCACTGAAAGATCCCCAACTCAATTTGGAGACACAAAATGTACAGGGTCTTACAAGACAAAGATATAATTATAATTATTTACCTTTAGAGAATGCAGATACAAAAATATATTGCCCAGATTTGCTTCAACAGTGAATAAACAAAAGTTACAGTACACAGCAATATTATAAAGGGTATGATGAAACCCAAAATAAGCAAGAACCTGGAAGTATGCACCAATCTGGACGCTGTGTAAAAACACAGTCGCCGATGTCGGTGAGGATGATACCGACGTCGGTCGATATCTTGCCGCCGTCGGTCACCTGGTGGGCGATCTCTGCCTTCCTGTGACTGCCTGTGACTGCCTGTCTGCCGGCGTCGGTTGCTGATCGGCCGATGTCGGTCTATATGCCGATGCCGGTCTCTGTAAAACCCTGCGGCCGAACTGTGCCCTTTCCTTTTCCGGATCTGCCAGTATGGCCTGGTGCCGATCTGTCTATCCGTACGGAATCCGTACCACACCTGCTCTGACTATAAAATATATAAACCTGGGATCAAAACATAGGATAATACCTGGAGACTTTTGCATAGGCTGAACCCTGGTATACTCTGTGGATGGCCTCTGAAGCTTCCGATCTGACCAATATGCACAATCTGGATTCCGTCTCGAATCCACCTCTGACAAAGCACTGGGTTTTCGTCCAATTCCTTGCCAATCTACTGAAGGGTTTCGTCCTCAGAGATTCCAGTTGAATCACCGATTCAAGCTTCTCAGAATAATTTTGCAAAAGAAGATATTAGATAATGATCCAAATGATTTGCCTTCCCCTTCTTTTAAAGCCTTTCAGGAAACTTCTAGAAGAAGTCAACTTTATTTCCATAATACTTTAATTAATTAATTAATTAAATCATTTCAATAGAAAATTGGGGACATTACATATACATAGTTGAGACTTGAGATAACATGTTGGTTCATTATTAAGCCTAAGTATCCTAGTTAGTCTTGTCTTTGATTACTTAGCTTCCATTAGCCTAAGCCTACATCTCATTCATGTGTATCACTCTATCTCTCATAATTGGTCATTCCAAGTCCATATGGAGGAGGAATCATAAAATCCATAAAACTATGCAAAAGCCGAATCATTACATAAAAGGTAATGATACAAAAGGTAAAAACATTAAAAATTCTTAAAATTCAAATCACACTAAAAGACATGATTCAAAGCACATCTTATTTTTCTAGTTGAAATTCAAACTCCATAGTTGGCATCATGGTAGAGCTGAGGTCCATTGGGGTACGGTAGGCCAATAGATTAGAAAAGGAGAATAAAAACAAATAAATTAGTGCTACCTACTTTATCACACAAGTACCCAATCTTCATAGTAGACTTGATGGCTCTATAAGGGGTCTTAAATAATAGGGAACACATCATGGGAAGGTAGGTCCATTTTACTTTTTTAGTACTAATCTACCTTCATGATTTGATCTTAGTAGCATGCTTATTTTTCTACAAAGTTTTATGTCTATAGCGAACACTTTTCCTTTGTAAATTGATGGTCACTAATCACTTAGTGTCTTCTCATGTCATTAGTATGCCTCCTATCTCCTAAGGTCTTCTCATAATATGCTTAAATTATAATTTTTTGCATTCCCTTTTTCACTACCTACATTCCTCATATTTCTTCTTGAGAAATATTGTATTGTTCATTGATCGCTCCCCTTGAGATTCCATTTGTGAGTTGCATTGTAAGACCATGGATAAGACCTAGCATTCCTCATAAGTTACCACTATTTCACATTTCTATTACCCACATCCTTTGTTACCCAATTTTCACATTTATTCCACCTCATTGGTATTCTTTTTGAGAGTTGAAGTGTAAGACCATGGATAGGACCTAGCCTTCCTCATAAAATTTTCCAATAATACAAGTCACAATCAAAATTACATGTGTCAAATATGAGATAATATGTGTTTGATCATGAAGTTACATGTCATTGACATGCTTCCCATCTTTATTTAGTATGTTTTATGCTTACTTAAATTCTCTTCACTTTTATCTTATTATTTCCAAGTACATGTAAGAATCCAACAATTTCTTGAAATTTTTCAAACTTCCCAGCTTGAATTAGTGTGATAAATTTTAGATCCAAATTTTGCTAACTTTTTTCTCTGATACTTCACAACATGATTTAGTAATGATTTATTGACTTAATTGATTTGTTTTTATACCATTTTGTTCCTTTTACATGATATTCCATTTGATTACATTATTTTCATAATTTCAAACATGATTTAGTGTGATTGTACTTTTTTTAATTTGGTTGCTTATCTTTCATTTGGTTTAAAAACAAATTTATTTTGACCATCTTGACTACCACCCTTTGGTTCTTTATACTTAGTCATTTTCTTGTTATTACACATTTACCAACTTGAAATAGTGTGTAGAACATTTTTTATCAATTCTATTTTACCAAGTCCTTTTTGCCTGTTTCTTTTTAACCATGCATGTGTTCTACATAATGTTAGAAACAAAACCACAACTCATATATTTTTTATAGAATATACAACAAATAAATACATGTTCTAGATATAAATATATCCATACAATCAACAACACAACCATAATGATAACACATACAACTAATATCCAAAATGCCAAAATGATATATATATATATATATATCATGAGATTTTAATATAGTAAATATAATCATATACAACATTCTAGCTCTATGTTTGGGCCCCATCCTACCTATCTCATGGCGTAGCCATGATATCTGTAGATGCCTCAGTCTAACCCCTTTGAATAATGAGGCTATCCAAGATATCAATCCTGACACCTACCCCTATAGATGAGATACCTAAGCCTACACCTATGCCTATGTCATATGTGTCACTATAGCCAAATGTGCAGATCTCTCCTTAACCAGGGCCTGTCATGCCCATGTCTCTCTTACACCCATATTTTTTTGTGGGTGCATCCCCTTTTTGTATGCTCATATCTACCTCACTACCTCTCTAGATAGTCTAAACCATCTCATCTAAGCTAGGGAATATGGTACCCTGGGATCTTCTAGTGTAGCAGGTTCATACGACATCAGTGCCTCATCTAGGACATCATGGAGTGATCCCCTCACTAGGGATCCCCATCTAATCTCCTCATCCTGTGTCATACCTAAAAATTGCAAAATAGATAGATATTAAATCACTGATATATATATATATCAAAATCTATCTATCTTCAGTATATTTTCAATAAACTTAAGAAATAATTTAATAATATTTTATTACTTATCTATGTGTCGGCCATTACTATCTCACCATCCACATGACTATCGATCATAGTCTCCCCATCTATGCAGCTCCAAGAATCTCCTCTATCAGTCACCTCCTAAAAATAAATCATGTAGTCATAGCTCGATTCTATCTTAGCCTACACTTGAGTGGCCTCGTTATAGTCCAACTCTACCCTAGCCCACCTATTGGGTCACCTAAGACATCTACTCTCCTTTTTATCTCCTATTCTTTCTACCTCTATCAATGTCACATCCTTGGTGGTCTTTGCTCATCATGTTGTGGAGGTAGTGGTAGTACCTTTGGTGATCCTACCTTTCCACCCATCTCCTCTCACTCCATTGCCTATCATACTCAACTAGTCCATGGTCTCTCATGATATGGCCTAAGCGTCAACCTCACCACTGGTGGCCCTAGTCCTCCTCTCCATTGTGGCTCTCTAACATGTCAAACCCAAAACATGGACACCACTATTGGTGTTATTGGGTGAGGCAAGCCCATCTATCTTGGTATTCATGCCACTAGATGTGGCTTTATCCACCAAGTGTAGTGTCCTATCACCTCTTTACAAACTAAAGCTAGTTTAACTATGTCCCAGTTAGGCCATGTAGTAATAATTTTCCCATATGGATACCATACTATATATTCCCATCTCACTATCCATAGTGATGACACATGGGGCATGACTTTCACTACCTGGTCCTATCTCCATCTATGTACTTGAGGTGACCTATCATCGACTGCATGGGGCAACCCAGTCATTTGATACATGGGGAACTATTATAGGCTCAATATGCACCCTTGGAGATAGTTTTTTAGGATCTCTCTAATTGAGCTACATAATGGGAGCAACTTCAGGCTATGGGTCGCCTATAATGGGGTTAGACCTCCAGAGAAGGTTGGATTCATCTTGATGCTCACCTAAAATAATGAAAATTTCTAAGAAAAGGGTTAGAAAGGGACTAAGGGCTCCTAATAAGGCTACAAGGTGATGCATTTAAGATAAAATGGACACTCATACAAGATTTAATCCAAACTAGATCAGTGTAAGAAAACTATAGCTCACACGACCTCACAATCTCACTAGTTGCATAAATATTTTATAGAAGAGATTCAAATAGAACACTAATCAAGACCTAAAAACAACTTGAAAACACCTTTTAAGAGGCAAGTAGAAGGACAATGGATTAGGAAGATTTTCCTTCACAAATTCATCATACACAAGTATAATAAGCACTAATCAAAAGAAAGAGATAGGTAAAAAGTTCATCTTATTACTTCAAAAGGTAGTTCTTACAATATTTTTATAAGGTTTAACCTTATCAAATGAGCACACTTTTGCAAGAGCCTCGATGAGTATCATTGTTCCAGAGAAGAATGAAAAATTCTAAGAGCTAAGAACCCCCATAATGGGGAAGAGACTATGATATATAGGATAAAAGAGAGAGGGAAATAATGTGGGAACATGTTATCATAGAGGGAACACACCCTTTCAAATCATTAATTAAGCCTGAGCTACCACTTTTTTACTTAATTAGGACACTGATCATAGCTTACCAAGTGGAAAGGTCGTTTAAGGATTTGAGGATGCATTGAATGCTCCTATCTATAATATATATATATATATGTATGTATATATATCTGTATATATATATAGATATATATACATATATATATAATTATATATATATATAATTATATATATAAATATATATATACATATATATATATACACACACACACATATATATATACATATACATATATATATACATATATATACATATACATATATATATATATATACATGATCCTTCACACCATCTCCTACTAAAGACAAACTTTCATGCTCATGGATCTAACAAAATCATGGATTTGTGCATTTTAGGTAGTTATTTGTCAAAAATATGGCCATGTTGAAGGATGAGGACCCTTTACATAATCACAAATATCTACCTTCAATCAAATCTTGGACCCAAATTTTTTTATACATAGAAAACCAATCTCCTTTATTGGCTTTCTTGTAGCCACATATGTCAATACATACCTATAGACTAGGTCCATAATTTATGAAGCAACATAGATCATAATGTATGAAGTAACATGAGCCTTTGATCTACCTGGGCCCACTTTCCTATCATTTCTTATACACTGTCAAATCATTGGTATGATTAAATGTTGATCATTAATCTAGATTGGACCCACCTTCCTATCAGTCACCTCATGTTGTTGAATCTCTACTCAGTGAACCCACACTAATGGATCTTACCCAACTTGTATCTTTTTAAGGGATTTTAACCTATGAGCCTTTTAACTTGTTTGACCCAAGCATGAACTATTAGATCTATGTTGTTTGTATGTGAGTTCACATAGACCATTAGATCTTGATCAACTTTAAACCTTTTAAGGATTATTTGAATCCAAACAGTCATTTTATGAAGCTCAAACTTGACACTTATGCAAACATCCTACCCTACAGGTCTAACTTTGAAGCTCCATAACTTGAGCTATAAAGCTTATGCAAACATGAAATTTATAGGATATGATCTTGGTATGAATATCTCCATGATGATACAAGCTTTTGGATCATGATGATTTTTTAGTGGACTTATAAAATACATAAGTGAACTGGTATGTTCCTTTTCTAGATGATGGCCTAATTTATTTAGACTTGTGTTTGATCTTTTGCTTGAATTTTTAAGCCTCAAATGAGCTCCTGAGGCTTGTGCAAAACCTGTTTCATGCTCTTAAATGTTATGACCACCATTGAGACCTAATTTCCTAAACTTAGACAATCTACACTTTAATTTAACATAAAATGTTTTAAAAGCTTTTCAAGCTACATGAGATATCTTCTCCTACTATTGGATCCTTTGTTAAACATGGACTCTACTCAGCTCCCTACTCCACACCAAGACCTCTAGAAATTTTATTGCAATGTTAATTCTTATATGTGGGCCAAAATTTGGCCAACATTTTCTGTGGCATTTTGGGGGTGTATGCTTGTTATACAAGATTAGTGGCCTTAAACTAGTCCATTGGGCATATGAAGTCCCAAATCTTCTCTCAATTGGTCATGAAGATAACACAAGGCTATCCCTATTAATAACCTCCTTTAAAACAAGAGAACCAAAAAAAAATATAAAAACAAAGTACCTAAGAAACTTACTAAAATGGAACACATTAAAAATAAAATGTGCACAAGGTACTTAGAGGAAAGCATAAAAAAGCTTTTCTAGTATGTACAATGTGTTACAATGGATGCAATGCTTCTAATAAAAAGGCTTCAAATGAATGTCATTGAATGGTATGGGTAATACCTCTCCATCTAATTGAGCAAGTTGAAAAGCATTATGTTCTCTACATCCATGGATCAAATATGGACCACTCCATAAGCTATCAAACTTGGTATGGTTGTCTGGTTTAGCCTTATTTGAGTCCCATTTAAGGAATAGGTCCTCTTCCTTGGAGTTCCTTATTATAGCTCTCTTGTCAAAGTATTTTTTGACCTAATCTTGATGTGACTCAAAAGTCTTCATAGCAAGGTCCCTAGTTTCTTCTAGCTCTATAAGCTCTATCATACTCACATTTATGGGCTCATCCTCCATCAACGCAAGTTGATGGGCTAACTCTAATGCACGTAGCTCTATCAGTGCATAAGGTTGTCCTTAGCTTGGTGTGTTATCTTCTTTGATTCTCTTCCATGGTCCTCCTAATGATTCTTAACAAATTCTTGTTTGTAGACTCTACCAATCTATTTCCTTGAGTAAAGTAGTTGGAAGAGGTACTGAGGTAGATGCTCAATTTGATTACCCACTCACTTGTTTTCATACTAGGGAATGTCAATGCATTATCTAAAATTATGGTGGTTGGAACACCAAACATGGTTACAATGTTGTCATAGAAGTCCAAAATGGCACCCTCATTAGCCTCCTTAAAAGCAATTGCTTCCACCCACCTAGTGAAGTAGTCAGTTGTAGTGAGCACCCATTTATACCCTACACTTGATGGTGGATTGATCATCCCTATGAAGTCTAACCCCTATTGCATGAATGGTTGATCCACTTGAATTGGATTGAGTTGAAGGGCTACTAATTTCTATTTTCTTGCAAGGAGAGCACACTTTTGGCATTTTCTAACCCATGCATGAGCATCTTTTAAAAGATCAAGCTAGTAATAACTAGCCCTCATTACCTTTTCTACTATGGTTCTAGGTAAAAAATGGCCTCTTGTATGTCCATCATGAAATTGATCCAAGATTTTGGTCACCTAGTCATCATCTATGCACCTAAAGAGTACTCTATTGAGGTCCTTTCTAAAAATACACCACCAAATAATGCATATGGTATGGATTGAAGCCTAAAATACCTTATTTTGGATCTATCCAAACCTTGGGGGCATTCTCTTATTGTCAAGAAGTGAGCCATATCTTGAAGCTAGCTCTTTTGAAGTGGATGTGCACCTACTTGTGAGTTATCTTGGGTCACCAAAATAGTTTCTTTGTCTTCTTGGAGATCCTCTACCATGTTCTCACATAAAATCTTACCTCTGAGAAACTTGGTGACCTTGATATCCACATTGTATTCCATGACCTTGGTGATCTAGCTTGTTCTCTTTTCATTTAAATCCTTGTTAAGGAGGAAGTCCCTAACTCCAAGATGAGACACCATAAGATGAATCCTATTGTTGGAGAGTATGGGTCTGAACTTATTGAGTCTCCTTAAGGTTTAAATAACTTATTTTTCAATAAAATTGTACCTCACCTCATATCCTTCTAGCCCTTGACTAAAAAATGCAATTGGTTGCTCCATTCCTTCACCATTCTTCTGCATTAACATAGTTGATATGTTGTCAACACTGACAAAGTCGTACAAGATGAGGTCCTTGGAGAAGTTTCGATTCATGAGTGAGGGTGCCTAGGTAATGGCCTACTTCATGGCCTCAAAAGCTACCTTACCTTCATTTGAATAAGCAAACACTTGACTCTTCTTTAGTATGGAGGTGATGGGTTTGACCATGTTTGCAAAACTAGGTATGAACCTTCTCACAAAGTTAATTTTCCCAAAGAAGCTCTGGATCCCTTTCTTGTGCTTTGTTAAGTATAAGATTAAGATGGTACTTATTCTATTAGGTTCAATGGATAGTCCTTCTTTTGAAATAATTTGACCCAACATTTTCCCTTCATACATATCAAACACACACTTCTTGGGATTTAAAGAGTTTCCATACTCATTACACCTCTGGAAGATCAACCTCAGATGATCCATGTGCTCACTAGCTTTCTTAGATAAAATTATGATGTTATCCAAGTAGACCAGTACCATTTGATATAGCATCCCTTGGAAATCCATGTCCATTTCTCTCTAAAAGGTTTACCTGGTATTAGACAATCTAAAAGGCATATTTTGGTAAGTAAATATACCCTACTTAGTGGTGAAGGCAATCTTGTACTAGTCTTCCTCTCTCATTATTACTTGCTTATAACCCAAATACCCATCCAAGACAGGGAAACATTATAAACTAGCAACTAACTAAAGGAGTTTCTCCATGGATGGTAAGGGATAGTAATCCTTTAAAGAGACTCTATTAAGATCCCTGAAGTCCACACATAACCTAATTTCCCCATTCTTCTTCTTGATACATACTAGATTAGCTACTCATGAGGAATGCTTAATTGGAAAGATGATCTTGGATTCAATCAACTTGGTCAATTCCTTCCTCATGAGCTCTTCAATATTGGGGTTTATGGGCCTTTACTTATGCCTAATAGGCTTGGCATTAGCCTCTAGTTGTATAGTGTGTTAGGATAATTTAGGATGAAAGCCCCTTAGGTCACTATATTTCCAAGAAAATATGTCTGCATATTCCTTACAAAGCTCTATAAAATCATTCATTTTGGCTTTAGTGGTTACCTTTTCAAGCTTGAGGAGCTTGTCTTTAAGGATAAGAACTCTTTCATAGTTCTCCTTATTAGTTGATATCACTGATTTATCCTTCCTCATATGGTCCCCTTCATGAAAGAGAAGTTATAGGGTGACTATCCCTTTAGCAATATTATTTGACCTTAATTGAATAATATACTCCCCATATTGATGCTAAAATTTTCCTTGGTTGATGGAAGATAACTCAAATTTTTATTACAAGAAACATGTAATATATTTATCACTTGTAAAGCCCTACCAATGAGCTTCATTATCTGGCACTGATGGTCTTACTACCACTTTGCAATGTGGTTACACCTTGGCCCTTTTCAATTCATTATGGATATCAAAATAAGCCCCCATATCTACTATCCTATCAACATGTTCATTCTGGCTCCTCGAGATTGATTGGATGTTAAAGGCTTCAAATTCCTCAATTAGGTCCCACACTCTATGTGTGTAGCACTTCATTAATGGGTTCTTAGTGATATTATGGCCTCTAACTTGGTTCACTATCAATTCACTATCCCCATAGACTTTCAACTATTTGATCCCTCTCTTGCTAGCCCATTGGAGGCCATGAATAAGGCCCTCATATTTTGTTGCATTGCAAGAATAGCTAAATTGAAACATATATGAATAGAAATATTTATCATTTTAAGGGGAAACTAGCATAACACTTACACCAACTCCATGCTTGTTCCTTAAACCATCAAAGAAAAACTTCCATAAACTAGTAGGATATTCTTGAGGCTTCATGAGGGATGGCATGGACTGGTTCCCTTCATGTATGCAGTAGACACCCAAATCCCTTTCTTCAACACCTTCTAAGGGGTCTACCAATTGGTTTTCATTCCATAGTTCATCTAAGAACATGTCTAGTATCTCTTATAGATGAGTTTTCAACTCCTACCCCATTGTAAATTCATCCTCATTAATAATGGTGCAATTGATGTTGATATTATCTGGTCCATAGGGCTCTATGTGGAATTGTGCAATGGGCTCAGCTTTGATTAACAATTTGGCCCCATACCTTATTATAAATGCCATTTATGACCAATATACTACAAGATAGCTTCCAATATTCATTATGAACTCTTTGGATAAGCATAGAGCGAAATCGCACATCCAAGATTAACACATCTTAAGCCATCGAGGCACTAGGGCAAGCATGCAAGGTCAAGTTGAGGTCTCTAATTATGCTAGATGTTTTAGTATAAGAACCATCAAGTTACAACACTCCTTTATATTTGGGCTCATGTTTTATACCAAGCTAATTAGTTATGAACTTTATCATTACTGAGGTACTAGTCCCACTATCCACTAAGTAATTATACACTAGAGAGTTGGTAATGATCACTAAAATATATAAGGGAGGAGGCTTGACTAATTTACCTATTTGCCCTTCATTTGTTCCTTTAGCTACATTGGAAAGTACCACATTTTCCTTACTTGGTGGCTTGTTTACAACATTGATCTTTGATAGTCCTTATTCAAGTATGGCCCACATTGGCATACTCACATTAGACCTTTTCATTTGTTCTACAATATTAATAGGTGAACCACCAAACTTTGGTTTTTATTTAAGAGCCACAATTGTACCTTGAGATTTTGATTTTTGAGGGACTAAGACGTTTATATGATTCTGACTCCTTGGAACTATTGGGACCTTTGGAATAGAAGCAAGTCTAACTAGCTTAGATATTGAAGGAGTAATGGTAGGAGGATCCTTGCTTGGTTCCTGGTTACCATCCATGTTCCTTCTTTGGAATATTGTATTTTTAGCCAATAGAATATAATCCTAGCTAAAACTAGCCTATTAGTTAAGTACATAACACTCTTCTTGCTCATATTTTATCATTGTATCACCCAACTAGTTTGGTCCTTGATCAAGGTTTTAACCTTGTTAAGGATAGTTTGGCTTGGTCATCATAGGTACCTCTATATTTTGGGCCATGAGAGCTTGGTTTTACCCAAAATTAGTATCTTGTTTCCATGAATCATTTAAATCTTGGTTGAAATCAGTGGTTAGGACAATGGATTACCCAAAAGACTGATTCTAAGGCATGGTATCCTCAACTTCTTGAGCCATATTATTTTGAATTGGGACCAAGGTGTTGGAAGTGCTTACAACATTAGGATTGTAGTTATTTTTCCTGTTCTAGCCATGTTTCCCTTGTCCTTAGTTTTGACCTTGGCCTTGGCCTTGGTAGTTCCCTTTGTATGGTGGTTTATTTTCTTGAAAAGCTTACTATTGAGGTTGATATGAACCTTGATAAGGCCTATTGAAAGCACATTTCCTCTTAATATTTACTAGCTCATTTCCCAAAGACTTAAACATGCTCTTAAGCTCTTGAAAGTTCTTCTACTCTTGGAAATCACCAAATCTACTAGTCCAAGCTTTCTCTTGTTTTGGTGTAGGTATTGCAGTAATTATTAGTGTATGAAGAAGACATCAAGTAGAGGGATAGAAATAGGAGGTGGTCTAATTTTAGGAAATAAGGGTATTGGTGCTCTAGGTATAAGCCTACTAGCTTGAACTAGATAATTTTATACTTTGATAGCCACATCATAAGCATGTGGAAGTATATTCCCTCCCATAGATTAGATCATCACTATTGTGTCACTATTTAAAGCCATCAAATAGTAAAGTAAGGCAAAGTTAGGGGTTGGTCTAACTAAGACAAGGATTTTATCCCAAGTTTTTTGGAACCTTATGTTGAAGTCTTGCATGACTTCATGAGGAGCTCTCTTAAAGGTAGTTAGTTTCTTCACAAGTGATAAATGGTCACTTTTTCCCTCAAATCTTTTGTACAAGGCATCACCTAATTGATCCCATATTTGAATAGAATTAGTAGCAAGGCTGGTGTACCAATCTAGGGCCTTTCCTTTGAAAGACATAGATAATAACCTAATATCTCCTTGGTGACATTATGGATATTACAAAAATTGGCTATGTCCATGAGTTTCTCAAAAGGTGTTGTAGCTTGGTCTCCAGTATAATAAGGGACATTTTTAAGAGCTACAACTAGGATAAGGTCATATTGAGCAAGGTTTAGAGGACATTTAGCCATTAAAATCCACAAAGGGGAAATGTCTAGGGGTTTTTATGACAATAAAATGGTTTAATAAAGGTCTTCTTGCAGGGGTAGGCCTTGAAATTGACCTAGGAGCAAAGGTACCCTGATATGGATGTGTATTGGTAAACCTTAATATTTTTTTTGGAATTAAAGGTAGTTCAACAAATTCAAAGGGAATACTTATTAAATATGACCTTTTTTTCACCATTGGCATGAGATGAAGGAACTGATCCCCTGCCAAAAATTTGAATCTTCCTTTTGAAGTCACTAAATGTTGTTGCTTGGGAGTTTAACTACTACAAATTTGATCAAACCAACATCAACTTTGATCAATCTTCCTTGAACTATAGTCCCACCAGGCATGCTAAAAAATATTTTAAGCTCAATCTTCACCCTTGGAGAGAGTTCTTCAAGCTCCCTCCAATTGAGATACACAATGGGAACAACCCCAAGTTGTGGGTCACCTATAATGGGGTTGGACCTCCAAAGAAGGCTAGCTTCCTCTTGATGCTCACCTGAAATAATGTAAATTCTTGAGAAAAGGGTTAGAAAGGGTTTAAGGGCTCCTAATAAGTAAAAAAATTGATGCACCAAAGATAAAATGGACACTCATACAAGCTTGAACCCACACTAGATCAGCATAAGACAACTATAGCTCACACGACCTCACAATCTCACTAGTTGCATAAATATTTCACATAAGAGGTTCAAACATAACACTAATTTAGACCTAAAAATAGATTAAAAACAACTTTGATGAGGAAAGTAGAAGGACAATGGATTAATAATATTTTCCTTCACAAATTCACCATACATAAACATACTAAGCACTAATCAAAATCAAGAGATAGGCAAAGAGTTCATCCTATTACTTCAAGAGGCAGTTCTTAGAATATTTTTGACAAGGTTTAACCTTATCAAATGAGCACACTTTTTCAATAGTATCAATGAGTATCCTTATCCCAAAGAAGAATGAAAAATTCTAATATCTAAAAAACCCCACAATAGGGAAGAGACTACGGTATATAGGAGAAGGGAAAGAGAGAAAGAATGTAGGAGCATGCAATCAAAGAGGGAACACACCCTATTAGATCATTAATTAAGCCTAAGCTTCCACCTTTTTAATCAATTAAGACACTATTCATAGCTTACCAAGTGAAAAGGTCCCTTAAGGCTCTGAGGATGCATTGAATGCTCCTATATACAACTTTCAAACACCAGATCCTTTTCTTGATCCTTCATGCCATCTCCTACTAAAGAAAAAAAATTCATGCTCATGGATCTAAAAAAATTATGGCTTTATGCATTTTATGTGGTTGTTTATTAAAAATATGTCTATGTTGAAGGATGAGCATCCTTTACATAATCACATATATCTACCCTTGACCAAATCTTGGACCCAGATCTCTTTTATAGATGGAAAACTAATCTCCTTTATTGGTTTTCCTATAGCCATATATATATCAATTTAGACCTATAGACTACATAGCCTATTTTGATCTTCATTAGGTCTAAAAGACCTATTTTTTCCTTTTAGCATCTATATAAACTAAGGACTCCATCATAAATAGGTATCCTTTAAAGAATGGTGAACACAATCGTAGAATGAACCCTATGTGCCATGAACCTTCAGACTAAAGTTCCATATTTAGCTTCAATGGTGCCCTTTTATCATTGATCATCTTGACTATATCGATGTGTCCCTTTAATGGCATTTAGCTAAGCTTTAATGGTGGAATGATGACCCTTGTAAGACCTAATTTCCTTGGTTCAATGCTGGTCACATGTTTGACCTCCCATCAAAGGTCCTTTAGTCATTTGACTTTGAACCTTGCTCATTGATTTGCTTTGTATGATATGTATACGAACCATTAATTTTACTAGGAACCTAATGTACTTATGCCACTTGGAAACCTTTTTCATATCCCTAAGATATGTTGACCTTGTTTACACCATTAGATCATGATGTATGAATGAACTTTATCCCTTGATTTAGATCCATTGACTTTTTGACTTTGACTCATACTGTTAGATCATAATGTACAAAGTAATGTGAGCATTTCATCTACTTGGGTCTATTTTATTATCATTTCTCATGTGCCATCAGATCACTAGTATGATGTAACATTGATCATTGATCTAGATTGGACCCACCTTCCTGTCAATCGCCTTGTGCCATTAGATCTCTGCTTAGTAAACCTACACCATTGGATCTTACCTAACTTTCATCCTTTTAATGGCTTTTAACCCAAGAACCTTTTGACTTATTTGACCCAAGTGCAAATTTTTAGATCTATGTTGTCAGTATGTGAGCTCATGTAAACCATTATATATTCATCAACTTTAAACCTTTTAAGGACTATTTGAATCCAAATGGTCATTTTGTGCAGCTCAAACTTGATACTTGTGTGAACATTGTTGGATGAATATTTTGTCACCAGCTAACTGATGAGAAAAATAGGTTTGGTGAATATTTTATCACCAGCTAAGTAATGGGCAAAATAGGTGTTTTAAACACAGCATAAGGAGATTTATCAACCAAAATGTTTGAGTCTACCACATCAAGATGGGAGAAATCTCTCCTCTCATCAAGGGGAGGTTCCCTAAAACTATAGAATACTATATACTATATATATATATAAGTTGAAAATAACACTTAGGGGTAGGACAACACCATCCATCTCTCTTTTTTTAGAGATGATGTTCACAGATCAAAGGAGAAACTAGGGGTGATTGATGAAGGTACTTCTCTTAAGTCAAAAGTAATATTCAGTCAACAGCTAGATTTCTTCTTAGATAGTGAGTGTAACAGGGTGTAGTAGCTATCAAGATGAATTTTAGCACAAAGTATCCACCTCAATTGCCGAAGAGTAAAATATAAGGACAATGGAGGCACAAATTCATCCCAAAATCCTTTACACAGAAATAGAAAAACAAACACACTAAAGACAATTGTGGTAGCACAAAGTCTCTCCATAGTCAGCTTCAGGACACCTTCTTAATTACTTCCACTAGTTCTACTTATTTAATTAAATGAACAAGACTGCATCTAGGAAACAGACATAAGAACAATCCCCTAAATAACACAAGTTATTACAGCACAAAGTCTGAAAGTAACATTCTTTCTCATTCATATAACAAAATATGATTAATGATCTAATCTCAAAGTCTTAGTAATGCCTTTCAATTTGGGTAGAGTTTTGCTTCTACAACAAAGAGATCTCCTTAAAACAATAAAAGAGATTACAATATATAGCACTCCAAGAAAGACGTGGGCACTTGTTTCATGGAAATGGCCCATGCTACATTCAATGCCTTGAATGTATTTCCATGAAAGAGCCATGCTGGAATAGGTCATCAACCTTAACTTTGGCATTCTAAATCATATCAAACATACTTTCCTAAGCATGGGTTGCCTAGTCTTATTTATGACGCTTACACAGTTTTCCATTCACCTTTACTTAATGAAGAAAAATAGGTCGTGCCATTAAATGTTTGTGTTCTCTAAGGTCCACCTAGTGGACTGATCCACTTAATAGAAATAACTCTCCTATAGATATTTCTAGATTTCCTGTAGTTATTCTCTTTTTTCTTGCCATGTCTTGTCCTTCCTTGGTGATCTGAGCTCTTAGGCTATCTTCTCGCTTTCTATTAAGTTTGTCTTTAGGTTTCGTGACATATTTGAAAATAAATGGATATTTTATTACCCCAAATTTGACATCCACAGGGACATCATTGGTCACTCAGTCACTTAAACTACTTTGAACCTTAAACCTTTGAATCTTTGAAGTGCTTTGGTTCAATGGTTCAACAGTTTGGGTGGTTCAATCGACTTGTCTGTTCACTCAGCTCTTTGGTTCAATAGTTCTTTGAACCCTTTGGTTGAACTCCTTGTTTAACTTCTTTTGCTTCTTCTATTCACTCAAAGCTTCCTTTATGCACTTTGAACTTCTTTGAACCCTTTCAACCTTTGAACCATTTCACTTCAAAGTTCAATGGTTCACCAGTTCATTCTCTTTCTTTGAATCTTTTTATTCTCTAAGTCTTTTAAACTTATTGAACTCATTGAACCTTTGAACTCATTGAACCATTTTGGTTCAAGGTTCAATGGTTCAACAGTTCAACCTTCACTCTTTGAATCCTTCTTTTCTTTAAGTCCGCTAAAGTCTTTGAACCTTTGATCCCATTGAACCTTTGAACCTTTTGGAGATGGGGTTTAATGGTTCAAAGTGGTTCATTCAATTTGTTTAAAGCCTGCACATTAAGTCTTTTGATCAAACCTTTGCATTGAACCATCTTCAAAACACTAAGGAAATGCCTTAAGTGTTTTGAACTTCCTTTAAAGAAAGCCCGCCTGTTGAACCTATGAGTTCCTTACCTAAAAATGCTTGAATAATTAAAGAACTTGGTTGCTCAAAATATTTTTGAGAAAGAAAAGAGAGAGTTTTGGTCTTCAGGACAAAAATGGTTGATATGTTGTCCACAAAAGCAAGTGATAGATTTTGAGAACAACAAACATCCTACCCTATAGGTCTAACTTTTAAGCTCCATAACTTGAGCTAGAAAGCACACACAGACATGAAATTTATAGGATATGATCTTGGCATGAAGAACTCTATGGCACTGTAAGATTTTGGCTCGTGATGCTTTTTGATTAGACTTATAAAATACATAAGTGAATTGGTCCATTTATTTTCTTAATGATATCCTTATGATGGCTTGGTTCATTTAGACTGGTGCTTGATCTTTTGTTTGAATTTCCAAGGCTTGAATGAGCTTCTCAGGCTTGTCCAAAACCTGCTTCATGTTCCTAAATTTTATGACCACTATTGAGACTTTCTTTTTTGAATTTAGACAATCTACACTTTAAGTTCACTTAAAGTGTTTCAAAAGCTTTATAGGTTGCATGAGATATCTTCTCCTACTATTGGACCCTTTATTCAATATGGACTCTACTCAACTCCCTACTCCACACCAAGACCTTTGGAATATTTAATATAATGTCAAGTTTTGTATATGGGCCAAAATTTGGCTAATAAGAACCTCTCATAGATCAAGGCTATCAATAATATGATCAATCCAATAGACTTATACCCTCTAGACAATAAAATATATGTATCATGCATGAGTTCTACCTAGATGACAGATCCTAGATCATATAACATTCTCTCCTCTAGTATCATCTAGTTCAAGGCTATCATGAAGAGTAGTAGCTTATTATCTAACTTATGGCACAACACTCATGATATTATAAGTCTTACATATCCTTCTAGATATTTAGAACCTATGAAGTATACACATCAAACATACTTACCCTCTTACTTGAGTATATCATCTCCAAGATTATAGCCCATACAACTAAGGCTATCCTCTCATCCTCACTATCAAGTATCCCAATAGTCACAGGTGTCCCTTTAACGATAATCCTAAGAGGACACATACATCCGCTAGGGTGATTCCCACCTCTATTATATCCCCCTTCACCTCCTACCTGAAGGTGTTAGTAAATCATTTCTAATATGCCAAGAACATGACTAACAGATCTGAGCTTAGGGGTATCCTACACATCTCTGCTATGCCACCTAGGCTTATAGAGATCAGTCTTGCCCTATATTCTATTGTTAAGCACTCTAATAGATCCAATAGCCATGATGCATCTACCAAATGCCAAAATCTAGGTTACCCCTAAAATCAAGAAACAACAAAAGATGTATTAGATCCTTCATGTCATGTATAGTCAGAATACATTCTTTTTAAAAATAAAAATAAAAAACAAGCCTAAAGTACATTAATCTATTCATTTTAAACCTATTTTTATACTACTAACCCCTTTTATCCCTTAATTGGTCATTATGGGTCATTATAGCACTTTTTCAGTGACTTGCACACATTTTCATACTATTATGGTTCTTTGGTCAAACTAATTTGAGCAAAATTTCCTTATTTTTGACCTAGTTGACTTAAAAATCCAAGTCAACCCTCTTACTCCCCCTAGTACTACATTGTCATATTAGACTTTTCTACTCAATCAATAAACTATACTAGGTCGACAATCTACAAAATATACAAGGTCAATACATACCTACTAGGTTGGCAATGTGGATTTTGCCAAATTTTAGCCTACTGGATCAACTGGGTTGACCCAATTGTTTTTCCTTACCAACCCCTTACATTCTATGAAAAAAGTGCCTTCTGGCAATTATCTCCCCAAACCCTTCAAACCCATTTCCCTAAATAGTTTTTCCTACCCATATAATTTCATTTCATTTCATTTTGATGTATAAAAATTCTTAAAAACATGAATTTCTAAAAATACACTTAAAACACTAAAATATTCAAAAACTAACTTAAGATTCTCAATTGCCTACCTGTTTTACACTTGCTACCGCCTCTGGGGGTCCCTCCCACCTATCCTATTGTCTCCTCACCATCCTATCTCATTTGGTCTCTTACAACTCTTTTTTCCTCCTTCACAAGTCAAAAATAACAAATGACTTTCATTTTTTCTTTTTTTAAATAACTTTTCACAATTCAAATCTTTCAATTATTTTTTGGTAGATTCCTTGTTTTTCCTCTATCTTTGTTTCTACTCATCCATTTTTAAACCATAAAATGTTATGGATTCATGATGATATAGAGAATATTTTCCACTACTATATGCTTATTTTCCAAAAAAATCAATTTTTGGCTATTTTTTGCACTAACTTCTATAGGTTTGCATAGTGCTCTTCAATTGGATGCCTTCACCTTTCTAGTAGTATATTTCTTTATCTACAACACTAAGGTAAGTAAAGGTAGTGTTTTTCAATTTTGTCTTTTCCTTTATCTTATTTTTTACTTACTTCACTTTACATAGCATCAGTGTTATGTGTTATCATGTTTTATTTTCTTAAGCACCGTCCCATGTTACACTTATGTGACACGTGATGAGCTTTGAGTGGGGTATATGTATACACATAATATTTCTAAACTTTTATCAATTATTGACACTTTCTATCTTGTAAGAACCCATTGAGTCTCAATCTCTCTGAGTGCACACCTTAAGGGGTACACCGGTAAAGGGGTGGGTAGACCATTGGTGCTTCATAGGATTGTTGTCCCTTTTGTGACTTGTTATCTACACAGTTGTATCCTAAAACCATTTACCCTAATATTTTTCTTCTCTATTATACCCATTATAGACATTTGCTACATTTTATCCTCTTATTCCTCACCTAAATACCTTTTTGTCAGTCAACTATACTAGGTCAATTGGGTTGACCCTGTATATTTTTAGGGTATTTTTCACTTAAGAGCTAATTGACCTTTGGTTGACGTAGTACATGACCTACTAAATTATTATCCATAATTTTACTGGGTAGACTACGTCAACCTTTTTGGCCAACATTTTTTAAAGGGTTTAGGGAAAGATCCACCTATATATACAAGTTTATTTCCATCATTTATTATGAGAATCAAAAGAAGTAAGAGCAAACAAACATCTACTTACTGGTCATTCTACTTGAGAAGTAGCTTAGGGTTCCATACTTTCTTTGGAGATACAAATATTTTCTTGTGGTGAAGTCTTTTGGATGCATCAATAGGTTGCGAAGCCTAGAGCTTATTTATCTTTGTCATCCTTACATATCATAACAACGTCTTGCAAAGCACCTTGGCAAGGGAGAGATTGAAGCTCAATGAGTTCATCTTCAAAGGTAAGTATTCTTAACTTTATTTATCCTTTGTAAGAGTAGATAGATAATGCATTTGTGATCATCTTCCATGTATTAAGATTTTGTATACATTAATGTGAGTATATGTTTTCTATAAATGTTTAGTTTTATTGTTTCTAACCCCCACTTTATGCCACAAGATTTGGTGAGCACTAGATTATATTTACTTTAATTTTTATTAGATTAGGTGAAATATCAAAACCTAGGACCCCCTTATGTTTATTATGTGATTGTGTTAGACTGGAGGCTTTAGAACCCTCCTTAGTATGGTGTATTATGATAATTGATCCCCTAATCAATTATAGTGGATCCCCATATTGGTCATGCTCCCACTTAACAAATGTATTCCTAATTAGAAGTGTAGGTATGCTCTATCTTCTCTGAGTTAGGACTTATTTATAGACAAGATGCATTTCTAATTGCATACAGGGTCCACTATACATTTCATTATCAATTAGCGAAAATCACCACCATAAAAGAGATGATTCTACCACATCCCATATCATGGTAGGACATGCAACAATAAACATCATGCCAAATCATTTTGAATACCATCTACAAGGAAAATCAATAATCTTAACTTCATGTAAACATAACACATGCATTTCAAAAAATTACTGACAATTGATCATAACCATGTACCTTTTGTTTGGGTTAACTAAACCATGTACATTCCATGAAAAAATATTCATGAGTAAATATTTAGGTTCATTATCTCTCCATCATGGCCTTTAAATCCCACAAAGTTATTACTTGTAAATCTATGTTGTTGAATTTTGGTGATAAATTCTACAAGTTGTACAGGCCACCACTCTTCCTGCACATACTTATTCTCCTCTCTATCGGAGGAAGGGCTTTGAGAGTGTCATGTTGCCTATCCACAAGGAGAAATAGGAGTTTCCCTATGTTGTGGGGATGACAAGGAGGGAATACTCTCCATAGTATATAGTGTCTGAGGCATGGACTCTTGTGATTAAAAATTACACTAAAGTTAGTGATTCTCAAGACTCGAACAACATATTACTTCTTGTGGAGTGTTTGAAACTATCAACCTAGTGTTAACCTAAGGAGATTGAGCCACTATCAATTAATTCATAATATTAATGACCATAACTAACTTAGGATTTATAGTGGGATCTTTGTTTTTCCTATTGGACAAAGATGTGTTATCATTGGACCCTCCCTAGGCCTTACTTTGTTTAGTCATGGTTTTTACTAGAGGGTTGGCAATGACTATGAGAGGACAATATCGTATCTTATGATCAACCAAATGGAAATGAAAGTAGGTGTTAGATAAATTTATATACATCACTCATTAAGTGAAACATTACCTGCCAACTTGTATATCAATTATTTTACTAAGGTCTTGCACAAGGTTAACTTCCACACACAATCTCCTTTGAGATTTGGCAGAATAAAACATGTCAATTTCAAAGCACATAAAATGACCAAAGGGATTGGAAATTTATTCCATAAATGGTCATAAATGCATAGGAGGACCAAGGAATTACACCTAAACAAGGAATTTAAGCTTATATCTATCATAAATAAAAAGTCTCTATACCAAAGGGAAAAAACTATCAAACTAATCCATCATCCTAGGAACCAGGGTTTAGAATAACAAAACATTAGGATGGGACAACAAACCTAAAAAATTAAAAAACCTTGATTATGTTTTACTCCTTTTCTATCTTAACAACATGGGTTCACCATTAAATATGAACCTAATCATTGAGTATGGATTTAAAGGGTTCTTGACCCACAAAATATACACTAAAAGTACGTTTCAAGCCACTAGATATCTTTTTAAACTCAAGGTTTTCTAAAACATTATTAGAT
Source organism: Torreya grandis (assembly GCA_037957365.1). Lineage (NCBI taxonomy): Eukaryota > Viridiplantae > Streptophyta > Pinopsida > Cupressales > Taxaceae > Torreya > Torreya grandis. The sequence goes on from JARHVA010000118.1 coordinate 2,519,850, forward strand.
AGATTATCCTAATAAAAATATATAAACTTAGAGTGTGAGAATGGGAGAAATACTCTACTAGAGTTTCATAGTTTGTGTTTTTTTCCTACTTACGTACTTAGCTCACCTTATCCACACGGCTTGTCCTATAGTTTTTTTAGGGATGTAACACATTAACTATGCTTAATGCATCACCCACATTAATTTATGGATTTTCCATTCTCTACTATATATGTCAATGCAAGATTCGGATCTAATGACACTCAAGCAAGCTCAAAAGTTTCTTTTGAAAGTATATGAGGTAATCCCTCAGCCCCCCTCCACTCTGGAGGTAAGCATTCATGTCGTAGTTATTGAACAATGTTGTAAATGGTATGAAAATTGTTTTTTATTGATTAATTTGTTGGTCATATCCCCTTGAAGGATTACCTCTATAATTGGCTCCATAACCACTATGACCATCTAAGCATCTATGTCTTCAAAATATGAAACTTTACCAAAGGTTTTTTCTTATTTATCTTTAAGGATCCCTTTGAGACATAGCTTATCCTTATAAAGTCCAATGTTTGGTTCCTTCATAACCAACTTATCATTATGTTTACCTAGTCTTATGACTTAAAATTTTCTTAAAATTTCACCCTTCATGTATCTATTTGGGTTGAGCTTCCTGGTTTGCCAGTTTACCTCTGGGATTTCATACCCCAAATCATTGCTCCCATAGGATGTGTTGTTACGATTAAACCAAATAGGTGATTTTCCCCTCACCTTAACAAATGAATCTATGTGGAGGTTGACATCTCCAAGGAGTTGGAGTTCATAGAGATCTAAGTTAGGGAGACCTAGTAGTCATAAAATTGTATTTAATTCAACCTTCCTAACACTTGTTTCCATTGTCAGGCTTTAGACCACCACATAAAGGATTGTCCTCACATGGGTTGTCCCAAACCTCCTCAGCCACCTCTTCAGATTGAGAAGCCCAAACCAATAGACCAAGGTGATGGTTGGACCACAATGCCCCCTAAAATGGAAATAAGCCCTAAGTCATAAAGCACACCCTAGCCACCACCTCAAGATGATTCTTCTCTGATTATCAAACCCTCTTAGGGGATTTATTTTTCATCCCTTACTATTCTAGTTCCTTCCAACCCTTAGAGTATTTTTATGGTTTCCCATAATATGATGATGCCCATGGCTGAGGTTCTCTCAACTATAATCTCCTCTCGATGATCTCATAGCCCACCTCATAGAGGTGCAGACTCTCCTCAAGAGGAACAAGAAGCCAACCACTACTTCATTATGGTTGGTGTAAATTCACACCCTCACTAGCATAACATATTTATGGTGTTGGTACATTTTGAGGAAGGGAAAGGAGAGCTTCAAATGTATGACCCTTACCTATAAATGTGTCATCATGGAATGTTAGGGGTATTATAGAGTCTACCCATAAATACTTTGTGTATGTTTCTTGTTAGCAAATTAGTTTTCTAGATATTATCTATCTACAAAAAGTCAAAGTGTTTGGCTTTCTCCTTTAGATATCTTTGCAAAGCATTTGGCATCATGCCAAATAGATCACCATATTGCATGAGGTGGGACATGGTGGTGCTTGTATTTTAGTTTCCCCTAAGATTTCCCATAACATTATTTTTATGGAGGACCCATCACATCAAGTAGTCTAGATTATTCTTGACATTGATGACCATCCATTTGCCATTCTCAAAATCTATGCTCCTAATGATGGACCAAACTTCTCCCTGCTTTGGTGATCTTTGGTAGATAGGTTGAATGCTACCACATGGATAGTTTGTGGAGATTTCAATCTAATTGAAAACCCCAAAGACAAAGCTAGGGCCCTCCCCATGTGTTGGTGTGTTGGTGAATGTGAGGGTTGGTATTATTTCAAAAATAACTAGGGTTGGTAGACCCTCTCCTCCAATGGTGAACATTTAACCCCATGTCTTGGTTTACATGGTCTAACTACCAATTTAGGGATCACCACGTGCTTAAACAACTTAACCACTTTATGTTGTCAAAGTAAAATATTTTTTCCTTTTCCATCATTGATGGCCAACCTACCAATGTCCACTTAGGTATTATTTTATCAGACCACTCCCCTATTTCCTACAAGTGGAATGGACCTTGGGGTAGTAAAATGTGCCACATAATAAATTTATCCACAATACTTCTATGTTGAGTCACACAAAAATAATTTAACTCATCGAGCAGATCTGGAACCTCACCTTATATCCACAATATGTTGCCAATTGGATTGAGTGGTGAAAAGAGGCCATTTTGTGCACCACCTCTTTTCTCTGCCACCATGGTAAGCATGTTTTTTAGATCCAAAAGTAATCAAAAAATGCCATGATTAATGAGCTCTGATGGGTCTCTAGCTCCTTTAAGACTGATCCTTTCAATGTGCAATTGTAATGGATTGTATCCTCTCTCAAACACCACTTTAAGGTGGTGAATAATCATACAACTATGGTGCTCAGCTCTGCACTTGGCTGCACTGGCTAAAAATTGGTGACAAAGCCTCCAAATATTTATTTAAAGCATTAAAATCTAAACAAGCTCGCAGGCAAATCAAATCAATTCAATTAGATCAATCCCAGCTTAGATCTAAGTCTAATATCTCCTCAACTTTCCTTGAACATTAAAAGTTGTTTTTTCAATCTCAACCTTTCATAGCTAACCAATCCCATGTGGTTTAGAAATGCCTCAATGTGGTGCCTTGTAAGCTCAATCCAATTGATCAGTAGCTTTATGATGCCCCACTCACCTTGAAAGAGTTCACAAAGGCTCTGCACTACTTGAGCAATGATAAATCCCCTAGACTCGATAATTTCCCATTCAAATTTTACAAATCCATCTGAGAGTTTACTAGAACTAATTTACTACAAGTCTAAAAATAATCCTTGTGGAATTAGTCTCTTAGACCCATGATGAATCAAGGTAATATTAAATTCATTCCTAAGGCTAGAGATTCTAAGGTACTTACCAGTTGGAGGTCGATAACCTTGCTCAATGTTTCTTAAAAAAATCTTGCCAAAGCCCTCGCTAACCATGTCTGACTGACCTTACTTTCCATGTTTAGATTATAGCTTATAGGACTCAGTAAAAGGCATTATATTTTAGATAATCTTATTGTGGTCTAGGAAGGCATGGCTTGGGCTTGTTCCTCTATTTATAAAATTATGTTTCTTAAATTAGATTTTGAAAAAACTTATGATAAGATTGATTAGAAATTTATTCTCTCCATGCTCAAGGCTCTCAGCTTTGGCCCCTACTTCATCTATGTGGTGCAAACTTTGCTTCATGATGCCTTAACCTGCCTCACTATTAATGGGCATAAAACTGAGGGTATTGAACTCCATTGGTCTATTCACCAAGGTTTTTCCCTTGCTCTGGCACTTTATGTGTGTAACATGAAATTTGGTCTTTATGATTAAATTATGTAATCTAACCAACTCAAATATCAAACTACATAATTGAAAGGATTTATAAAATAAATCAAAATGATATAAAAGCTTACCGAATTCCTTATTTTATGTTACCTCCTAATAGGATTTTACAAATGATCAAGTGATTATATGTATACTCAGATCTTTGACATGGATGTTTGATTAAAGGATTTTTATGATGGATTCAATGGATGATTAATTATATATTTGGCATGAATATTCTAGTTTGATTTTGGCATGAAGATTTTATGAGCTTCTTATATTCATTTTGACGTAGTTTTGGTATGAGCTCTCAAGTTTTTTTTATTTGAGGGTGGAGGGAGAACTTAGTTTTATAGGAAACTGGAGGGAAGATCAATGGTACAAATTCAAATTTAGGCCTTTAAAATCTAGGGCTAGAAAATTTCCATGGAATTTTTAATTTCATAGAAATCTCTAGAATTAGATAAGTATAGAGAAGTGGGCTAGTTTGGAGAGAGTTCTAGATTTGGAGAGCTCTAGAACTCTCTTTAGGAATCAATGATGATTATAAGAAGGTTAGGTGTGGATTAGAGAAGGATTAAGTGACATAGGGATGTAAGGAAGGTTAGGGTGTAGGCTAGTAGGTGGGTAGGTGGGGTTATGGGAATTTAAAATTCCCATATAATAGATAACTAGAACTAGATTTAGGATAATGGAGATTAAGTTAAATTAATGATAAAATGGGATCAGACTAAGGATAGTGGATGAAGGATAATAAAGGAAGGGGATATTAGAAAAATGGCTAGGATTAGAATAAATTAGTGGGATAAAATAGGTTAAGCAGAATTAATGTCGACTAATAGAAATATTAGTGACAATAATCAAGTGACCGATTTTAGATGCATACATTTTTCCCCTCTTTGAAAGTGCATTGTGAGTGGATGAAGAAAAGGATTAATGGTCTTTCAAATAAAAACTATGTCATGGATGAATGTTAGTAGATGTTGTTAGGAGATATGATGCCCCCTCAAGGGGATATGCAGTAAAGAATGAGACGGATGGCCACTCAAAAGAAGAAATGATGGGTGGGATGAGATGGATAAATGAGGGGATAGGATGTCAGATGTGGGATAGAAGATGAAGAAGATAGTGATTTGAATTGAGCAATGAGATACAAATTGATGATACCCCTAGTAAGGACACATGCACTGGGAAGAAATATGATGGGTGTCATGGTTTTAGACACATCCCAAGGGGGAATCAACCATAAAAAAATGATGATAATATTAAATGCCACCAAATTTAGACATATCCTAAGCAAGGATGCATGCAAGAGAGATTTATAGGCTTGAATAAGATTGATTTGATAAGATTGATGAGTGTAGCTCAAAGATAAATCAATCAATATGATGTAGGTGATGAAAGGGAATAAATGATATGATTGAGTGACCAAAAGGATTGAGATGATGCCCCTAGTAAATACACATGCAAGGGAGTGAGAGAGGAGATAGTGATTGAGCTATCTTTGAGAACTAAAAAGTGGCCAAGCGTTGCCTACATAGTCTAAAAAGACCTCAGGCCAATGTAGTTCTGGTTAGGAGATGATGAAAATGATGATGATTAGTTATTAGAAAATGATGATGATGAGGATTATTAGACTTGTTAGTGATTGAATGATATGGCTTAGATGAGGGGATGAGGATAAAATATTGGATGCTAGCTAGATAGGTTGTGATGGGGAGAAGGATGATGAGATATGATGAGATCAAACCATCACAAATGTCATAAATATCATCATAGTCTAAGTAATCTAAACATATAACACTTGAAAAGATGCCCTATGATATAAACATGACTAAGAGGACATTGTGCCAAAGTGTATGGGTAAATATCAAACTTTGAATCCTTGAGGGAACTTTTGGTGTCCTCATAGCATCCTCATTCATTGCCCAATAGACAAAAAGAGACAAGATGCAAACAAAAAAATATATAAACAATATATATACATGACATAAAATAAATAATAGATAAATGATAGACAAACAATAGACAAACAACAAATATCTACATGCAATGTCATAATGTCTTATCTAAGGATGGGATGAGTGATTGGACTAAATTGGTTATGATGGTGATTGGGGACTTGGATTGGGATAAGATTGTCATGATTAGGATTAAGATGAGGTGTTGCCCCTAGTTTAGGATGGAAGTATGGGTAACTTGATAAGGTCTTTGAATACTAATTTGGTCTCAAAATCAAATCAAAAAGTGGCCAAGGATGTTGATTAGATAAGTAATGACCAAGGATTACCAATAAACGAGTCCCTACAAGAATCTAATATATCAAGGAGACTAGGATATGATGGGATAAAATACCTTTCATACTATCAAAGAGTGATTGGATGGGTGCTAGGTATGAAGAGGCAATGATAAGACATTGATGGGATCAACTACCTTCCACACTTGTAAAGAGGTGATTTGATGGGTGCTAGGTATGAAAAGGACCTAATAGGAAGTGATGGGTGCTATATTAAATTCTTGACAAAGTGATGTGTGCCAATAATGCCTAGGCTAAGGATGATAAAGAGATGGAGAGATGGGTGACCACTTTGATTTGGTCTCAAGATGAAATGTGGTATCTAAAGATGGGAAAATATGATATGGATGGATATAGATATGACTACAGGTTTTGGGATAAGATAAGACATCATGGGCTATTTTGGTTTTTTCATTTTTTATGATTTTTAGGGTCTTGGGGTATTTTTAAAAATTTAATGCTTTTTGGGATATGTATGTACATTGTATAAATGGGGTTACCAACAAAGGGAGTACCAAGTCTAGCAACCAGGATGAGGATGGATGAAATGATGGATGGGATGAAAAAGGGTGACGATGATGAAGACCAAGGATGAATGGACTAGGGATAGCCAATGACCACATCGTGAAGGAACCAAATGTTTAGTTTCCTAAGTGTCCATTGGAAGATATTCCAAGATGGTGTAGGGATAGTTCTCAAGACACCTTCCACTTCCTTATGAAGGTCAAGATAATAAGGAAGGAGGGATAGGATGCATGATATAATGGCAAATGATGGATAGTAATAATAGATCAAGGGATAAAATGGAGGGGTAATATGGACACATTTAACAAGGAATGGATGGATGGAGTGTCACCTGAAGTGGTGAGGTGTAATGTGGACAATAGATTATTATACCATGATGCCAAAAATTGATTTTCATCATGGTACTTTCCCAAGGTGCTAGAAGACTAGTTTTCACCATTAGACGAATGATTTTTTTTTAACTTTATAGGGCATCTCATTTTATTGGTAATGGGTGAGATGCAAGATGCTAACGTAAAATGAAGATGTTAGTCAACACCTATTTTGGATAAAGGTGATGCTAGGATCATGTGATGGTGACCTTTATTGACTCTTAATTTAACATCCTCTGAATGTTTTAACCAGGTGTCTTCATGACCTCTACAAGGGATAATGTTTCCCAGGGATGTGAGATAGGATATGGATGGGGGTATGCCCTGAACGTGATGATGAGATATAGGATGTGAAGGAGGAATATGATCAAGATTAGTGATGTGATGGGATGAGGAATGGAGAGGGGTTTTGGAAGTTTCATACACCATTGGGTATGTTAGAGGGGATTCTTGAGATTGGGACCATGAAACTATGGGATATAAGACCCTTTGACTTGCTAATTATTTGATCTAAACATTAAGAGGATGGTCAGTCGTATGATTATTACTTTTGAATTTATGATTTTGATTGCCTCTTGGTGCCATTTTTAGTGCTTCATTAGAGGGGATTGATTTTTGACTTGACATATAATGATTACTTTGACTATGATATGCCCCAGTGCCATATTTTGGGCTTCACTAAGGAAAGACATTTTTTTATTAGGCTAATGATTTGACTTTGATTGAATTTGACTAAGTGGATCAAAGATGACTTGATTATGATTTATAGCTTTTGTAATATGGTCTTATACTTTTGTATTTTTGTCACATGATATTGCATGCAAAGGGGAATCCAATGATGCATATTCTTGTTTATTCCCCTCATGTAGTGGGATATAGAGATTGTGGAGGTGAGGTAGATGATTAGTGTTGTGTGATGGATTAAGGGAATAATGGGCATCATATTCCTCATAAAGGTCACTAGGATCCCTAGCCTCAACATCAGATAAAGTGTCCTCAAGAATCTCAAAAGGATCATTAAGACATGTATCCAAGGTAGGATCAGATCCACTCTAAAAATCTTCAATAGATAAAGCATTCAAAAATTTAGTAATGACTTCATCATCCTGATTGAGATCTTCAAAAGATAAATAATTATCATCATTTGTTATAATATTGATAAGGGATGATGATTCTGATGAGGAATCTGATTTGGATGCTAGTGTGGAACATGATCCAGATGCAGATAAAACTTTTTTTTAACTCCAATGCTACGAGTAAAGGAGTGATTATCTATGATTGTCCTCTTAATAGGGGGTATTTGATGTGATGGGTGAGAGGGAGATGATGGATGAATAATGGATGAAGCAAATATAGGTCCATGAAATGGATTATGGTATATAGAAGGACTAGGTCTAGTAGACTTGTTTTGGATGGATAGGTTGTTAGAGATGGGGGGATCATGGAGGATGAATAGGATCTATTGACCTTGGCTTAGAAGGGAAAGGGTTTTATCATGATAGGGAATGGAATCTTGGCATTCCTATTCTTATTTACCTAGGGATTTAAATTCATCTAATTCATCCTCGATTACTATGTCACCACAATCGATGAGGTCTTGGACATAATCTTAGAAGTTTTGACATAGTTTAATGGAATGCCCCCAAGTTTGATGATATAGACAATGTCAGTTTGCTTTATACCAAGAGGGCTTAGGCTTGGTGGGATCAATATGTTGTATGGGTTGATAGACCATCATGTTAGCAGTGGCAAGTTATTATAAAAGGGATTCTAAGGATATAGTAAGGGGAGTATAGCGACCTGCTTTGATTTGGGACTTTGATGTGGAAGCATTGAAATTTAGATCAAATGGTGTTTGGTGTGGCTGGGTGGATGGATGGGTGGCCAATAATGGATTCCCTTTGCTAGTAGAGGAAGGGATAGATAACTGGAAAAGATGAGTGGATGAGGGATTGGAAGGGGACTTGCTTGAAGAGGTTTGTGTTGGAGGTGCAATGAGTGAGAGGGGATCAATGCCTTCAGGAAGTGGGACACCCATCATAATGAACTTTAAAAGGATCTCATCCTTGTTGGTTGCTATGTATTGGTATATAAGAGTGGGGTATAGTTTCATGGTGGTGGGTGATAAAGGATGGGAGACTTGGTGATTTTGGGCATTGAATTTAGAAGGAAATGATAGGGGTGTCATGTAATTTAGGGATGAGAAGGTTGATGAGTTGGGCTTGCCTTTGTTGGTAATATGAGGGGGTAATGAGGGATTTAACTGTAGATAAGAATGATTTAAATGTATGGTGAATTGGGTGGGTTCAAGGTCTTTGAGAAATTGGATACCCATCTCAAGTGTTGGGGATCAACCAACAATTTGATTACACTTATGAAAGCAATAAACGCGGAAATAAATTAGAATGATAAGTAACTAGAATCAGAAAATAGCAAAGAACAAGAGATACAAGAAACCACCCTGAAAACTTGTATTAAACTCTTTACAAAAGGAATACAATTGAAGAAACATCTTTCTTCCACACCTCTCTCAAATGTACAGATCTCTCTCTAGATCTCTTTCCCTCAAGAGCTCTCTCTCTCAAGTATAATCAACTCCAACAACCTGGAATGATTCAATTTTGTACTGTTCTTCAACATTACATTACAATAAGCTAAGAAGATCTAATCCTACATATAGAATTAGGAAACTTGAGCATGCATTTACAACTAATAGTTATGCCACTTAAACAAGGGCTCTAAAATAGTCTTACTAATAATAGAGAAACAGACTTAAGACTATCACTTAATCCCATCATGCAAACACTCGGTTCTATCCACGAAAATAGCTCTCTAGATGCACAAGTAACCGACGCCGGTTCCTGCCTGCTTGCCTGTGACTGACGTCGGCCGATCCCTGCCGATGCTGACATCTCTTAAACTGCACCTGACTGACGTCGGTCGCTCCTGATCGATGCCGGTGACTGTGTAAACCTACAACTATCAAATGCACTCCTTGGTGAAGTTTTTAGGCTCCACACCTTAACAATCTCCCACTTGGAGATAAACAGCTACACTAGTACCTGTACAGCAACATCTTCTAGCTCCTCCATCTTCAACTCAATCATGAAGACCAACAGAAGTTGAATGAAGATTCAGCTTCTCCTTTGTAACTGGCTTGGTTAACATATCAACAAGATTCTTATTTGTATGGATCTTCTCCAGCTTCAACTCACCATCTTCCAATACCTGTCGTATGAAGTGGTACCTTAGCTGTATGTGCTTTGTTCTTGAGTGAAACGCTGAATTCTTAGCCAAATGAATTGCACTCTGACTGTCACTATACAATCTGCAACTCTCTTTCTCCTTTCCTAACTCTTCCATGAACCGTGTCATCCATATCATCTCTTTGCTAGTCTCTATGACTGCAATATACTCTGCTTCTATAGTTGACAAGGCAACAACCTTCTGCAACTTTGATATCCAGCTAACCACCATTCCACCAACAGTGAAAACATATCCTGTGGCATTCCTCCTACCATCCAAATCACCTGCCATATCTAAATCTACATAACCATGTAGAGAAGTATCTAAACCTCCATAGCACAAATGCCTACTGCTGGTTCCTCTCAAATATCTAAGGATCCACTAAACTACTTTCCAGTGTTCCTTCCCTAGATTGGCCATATACTTACTTACAACTCCCACTGCTTGGGCAATATCCGATCTAGTACATACCATTGCATACATTAAACTCCCTACTATGGAAGAATATGAAACTCTACTCATGTACTCTACCTCATTATGTGAATTAGGACATTGTTCTTTACTCAATTTAAAGTGTCCAGCCAAAGGTGTGCTTACCGATTTTGCATCCTGCATATTGAACTGTTTCAACACCTTGTTCACATAATCCTCTTGAGACAAAATCAACCTATGATTTTTCTTATCTCTCTTAATGCTCATGCCAACGATTTTCTTTGCTACTCCCAAATCTTTCATGGCAAATGTTTGAGCTAATTTCACCTTGAGCTCAGAGATATCTTGCATGTGTGATCCTGCAACCAGCATATCATCTACATATAACAATAGAATAATATATCTACCATTATCCAATCTCTTAAAATACACACAATAGTCAGATTGACACCTACTATAGCCATGCTCAGTCATAAACCTGTCAAATCTCAAATACCACTGTCTAGGAGCTTGCTTGAGGCCATACAAGCTTTTCTTCAATCTGCACACTAACTTCTCCTTACCTTTGACCTCAAATCCTTCTGGCTGTTCCATATATATTTTTTCATCTAAATCTCCATGAAGAAATGTTGTCTTAACATCAAGTTGCTCAAGCTGCAAATCCTCAATAGCAACTAAAGACAGTACAGTCCGTATAGAAGTCATTTTAACAACAGGAGAAAAAATCTCACCAAAATCAATACCTAGTTTTTGTGCAAATCCTTTCACTACTAATCTGGCCTTATATCTCATCTTTCCATTCTCACCTTCTTTCAATCTATAGGTCGATTTGTTCTTCAGTGTCTTCTTACCTTCTGGCAACTCAACCAAATCCCATGTTTGGTTCTCTTTCAAGGATTCCATTTCCTCAACCATACCACGCTCCCACTAATTCTTGGACTCCAACTGTATTGCTTCTTGAAAACTCTCTGGTTCTCTACCATCAGTAAGCAATAAATAGAATAATGAAGGAGAATATCGAATTGGAGGCTTACTTACCCTTTCTGACCACCTGATGGGCGTCTAAGACTCATTCACAACACGCTGTCCACCCAAATTCTCTGACAGTGACCGACCTCGGTCACTTTCAGGCCTGTAACTGGCCGACATCAGTTCTACCTGACCTACGTCAGTTCCTATCTTGTCGACGTCAGTCTCTGTATGACCGACATTGGTTTCTGTCCTACCGACGCCGGTTCTTGCCTGGCTGACGTCGGTCTCTGTGTTTTTCTGCAAGTGATTATTTCTTCTTCTCGCGAGCTCATTTTGGACCGTCACCTCGTCCAATTATTCATTGCTCTGCTCAGATTGATTCAGCTTCCTTAGTTGATCACTATACATCACTTTTTCATTGAAAACAACATCTCAGCTCCTAATTATCTTGTTAGTTCTTAGATTCCAAAACTTGAATCTAAAATCATATGAGCCATAGCCAACAAATGTGCACCTCATAGACTTAGCATCCAGCTTCTTTCTATTTTTCTTATCAATGTGCACAAAGGCTTCACAACCAAAAACTTTGAGGAATGAGAGATCTACCTTTTTACCTGTCCATCCCTCTTCTAGAATTCCACTATTTAGAGCTATAGAGGGTCCTTTGTTAATCAGGTACACTGCAGTGTCAACAGCTTCTGCCCAAAACTCTAAGGACAAACCAGCATGCAATCTCATACATCTTGCATGCTCCATGATTGTTCTGTTCATCCTTTCAGCAACTCCATTCTGCTGAGGTGCCCTTGAAACCATTATTTGCCTATGGATTCCATGCATATAACAATACCAGTTGAACTTATAGCGGCAGAACTCACCACCATTGTCAGATCTCAGGCACTTCAATCTTTTGCCTGTTTCATTCTCAACCATAGCTTTCCAAATCTTAAAAGTCTCAAATACATCAGATTTCTTCTTAATACAATAGACCCATACCTTTCTTGTAGCACCATCTATGAACAAAACATAGTACTGTGATTCTCCAATAGAAGCAACCTGAGCCGGTCCCCACACATTTGTGTGAACAAGCTGCAACTTATGCTTCTTCTTTGTTGATCCAGTCTTAAGAAAACTCACTCTCTTCTGTTTTTCAAAAACACAGTGCTCACAAAAATTTAGATCTATGCTTTTCAAATCTGAAAGCATACCTTTAGACTTAAGAATTGACATTCCCTTCTCACTCATGTGGCCAAGCCTTGAGTGCCACAATTTTGCATCCACATCTGAAGTAGATAATACAGAAGGAGAATTTTTAGTAACACAATTACATAAATAGAGAGTACCTACTCTCTTACCTCTAGCCATTACAAGTGCACCCTTGGTCACCTTCTAAGACTCAGCTGTGAGAGTTACTGTACAACCCTCATCCCCTAACTTTCTTGCAGAAATCAAATTTCTCTTCAAGCTAGGAACATGCATAACATCTCTCAACACCCATGTGTTGCCATTATACATTTTTAGTTGCACTTTACCTTTGCCAATAATTTTACAAAGCTCATCATCCCCTAAGTACACTATTCCAAAATCTCCATAGACATAGTCACTAAAATATTCTCTATTAGGGGTAGCATGAAAAGATGCACCAGAATCTAACACCCAAGATTCTATATTATTATGCAAAGAGAATATTAAAGCATCTTGTGCAATACCTGCAACCTTTGCTTCTTCTTTTTCTTCGTGTTGATTGTCCTCTTTAGGCTTTGACCAGCAATCTCTGCTTATGTGCCCTATCTTTCCATAATTCCAGCATTGTGGCTTCCTGCCATTTCTGAATTTGGATCTACCTCTCACCTTTGACTTAGACCTTGATCTCCTCTTGCTCTTCTCTTTTTGCCTTCCCCTACTCTCAAAACTTAAAGCGTTCCCTGATGTTTCCTCTATGCTTTTCCTACGAATTTCCTCATTCAAGATAACACTAACAACATCCTCTACTTTTAAAATATTTGAAGCAGATGAAGTATTACTAACTACCATTACTAAGCTATGCCAGCTTTCAGGCAAAGAACATAATATTAAAAGAGCTTTAATTTCATCATCAAACACTATTTTGACTAAACTTAATTGATTTACAATTCCATGGAAATCATTCAGGTGATTAGACACAGATCCACCTTCCTGCATATGCAAATTAAATAACTGCTTCATAAGATATACCTTATTAGAAGCTGAGGGTTCTTCATACAAATTTGTTAAAGTAGTCATTAACTCTACCGTAGACTTTGCCTGTGATAAATTAGATATCACAGTAGATGCTAGACTCAGTCTTATAGACCCCAAAGCCTTTCTATCAAGAACTTCCCATTCTTCATCATCCATGTCTGTGGGTTTCTTTGCAATCCCACCTAACGGTAAGTATAGATCTTTATGATACAGATAATCCTCTATCTGCATTCTTCAATGTTGATAATTTTTGCCATTAAAATTCTCCATTCTTAGTTTACTTTCTTTTGCCATTACTTCTCCCACTCAAACAGAAATCCCTACAAAAAACCCTGTGAGTAACATGTAATCAATACACACTACACAGATCTGAACCACCTGTTAGTGAACTTGAGCTCTGATACCACTTGTTAGGGATCAACCAACAATTTGATTACACTTATGAAAGAAATAAACACAGAAATAAATTAGAATGATAAGTAACTAGAATCAAAAAATAGCAAAGAACAAGAGATACAAGAAACCACCATGAAAACTTGTATTAAACTCTTTACAGAAGGAATACAATTGAAGAAACTTCTTTCTTCCACACCTCTCTCAGATTACAGATCTCTCTCTAGATCTCTTTCCCTCAAGAGCTCTCTCTCTCAAGTACAATCAACTCCAACAACCTGGAATGATTCAATTTTGTACTATTCTTCAACATTACATTACAATAAGCTAAGAAGATCTAATCCTACATATAGAATTAGGAAACTTGAGCATGCATTTACAGTGAATAGTTATGCCACTTAAACAAGGGCTCTAAAATAGTCTTACTAATAATAGAGATGCAGACTTAAGACTATCACTTAATCTCATCATGCAAACACTCGATTCTGTCCACGAAAATAGCTCTCTTGACGCATAGGTAACTGACGCCGATTCTTGCCTGCTTGCCTGTGACCGACGTCGGTCGATCCCTACTGACGCCGGTGTCTCTTGAACTGCACCTGACCGACGTCGGTCGCTTCTAACCAACGCCAATGACTGTGTAAACCTGCAACTATCAAATGCGCTCCTTGGTGAAGCTTTTAGGATCCACACCTTAACATCAAGGAGCCATAAGAAATTTGCTTGTGGGTTTTTATCAAGGTATTTATAATATGAGGAAATCTATGAATCAGAGAGGTTATGGCTAGGACAAGGACTAGTGGATGGTGGAATGGGATAGGACGGGGATGGGGATTGATGATAAACTAGTTTAAAAGGTGACTTTGGGCTTATGGGGTCAAATTTATCAATAAAATAGGCATCCATATTCCATAGTCGTAAGAAGAATTCATCTTTGTTCTCTCTGATATGTTAATTGATTAGGGTGACTGCATCAAGGAATGTTAATACTTATTTTGATGAGCTAAGAGATTGTGGATGGGATGTTGGTTTGGGGTGAATTAGATCAATGACAGATGGAGGAAGGTACCCATTTCTAATGCTCTCAAAAGGACTTCATCTTTATGGGCCAAGATGTATTGGTCTACGCGAATTGGGTCCAAATCCATGAGGATAATGGATAAAAGATGGATGATAATGGGGGTCAATGGATGAAGGATTTGTTTGAATAAAGTATGGCCAAAGGACCAAGCTAATATGATGGATGATGATGAGGATGAGGGAGACCAAATGTGATTAGGATGGTATTAGACTAGGGTCAAATTTTAAATGATATTGTAATAGGTGTTAACAACCTATTAGTAATGCCTAGTTGTCAATATAGCAAAGAGGATTAGGAGATGTGATGAGTGCTTAGATTCAAACTAACAAGAGGATGATATGATGGGTGCTAATTATGAATAAGTTAAAATGATTGGAGTAAAGAGATTGATAGTTGATGGGTTGCTAGATTGATACCGATAGAGTGATAAGATGCTAACAGGATATTGACTAGGGTATGAAATTTGACCAAAGGATGAATGATAGTGGATTAAGGTGATAGGATGATGTGGATGATGGGACTAGCTCAAAAACCTTATACCAAGTTGCTCAAGATGGAATGGGATAGGATGATGTGATGAAGGTAATGGGACAAGGACAAGTAGGATGATATGTGATAATGAAATGCTTAGGGATAACATAGGATGGCGATCGTTTAGACCCATATGTGACCTAGAAGCCAACTAGGATAAGATGAGGTTATGACTAGATGGGTGATGAAGGCAAGGTTAAGATGAGTGATCAGGTATGGATTTAAGGTAAGATGTGGATGATGAGCTATGATTAGGATGTGATTAAGGATGACTAATGACATATGGGTCTAGTGATAAGATGTGATTAAAATGATGTACAAGAGAATGAGTTATGTACAAGAAGGTAAAATAAGGATATACAAGGTGATGGGATGATGAAACAAGATGGTTTGGGGATGATTAGGACTATGGATGGGGTGGGTTTAAAATATAATGTGGATGATGAGATAAGATGGAATTAGGATAGGTGATGGGTTATGATCAAATATGTACAAGGGAGTGATGTCAATAAAATGATTTGGGAATGTTTAGGACTATGGTGTGATTAATAGACAAGGTGAGGTCAAAGTGGGGTGTGATTGATCTTAATATAGGAGATGGGATAAATAAAAGGATATACAAGAAAAGGATAACAAATATATACAAGGTGATGATTCAGAAAGGATGTGCAAGATCATGGGGTGATGACCAAGGATAGTGGGATATGGTGAGACTAGGAAGGGATGAGGTGACTATAGTAAGTGGGTGGTGATGTGGACTTGGGTAAGAATGTAATATGGATTGGGGTATGACTAAGACAGGATGAAGACAATATAATATGGGATGTGTAAAAGGATGTATAAGGGGTCAATATATACAAGGGGATGATGATGAGGATGTACAAGATGAAAGGATATATGTGAGATAAGGATGTACAAGATGTTGGTGATAGGGGTACAACTAAGGATAGATGGATTATGTTTAAGACCAAATGGTAAATGGGATAAAATACAAAAGGATAATATGTATAAAGTGATAATGAGATAAGGATGGACAAGATGATAATTAAGATGGGTGAGTGGTGGGCAAAAACTCAATGATGGGATAGGATATGGTAGGGGTAGGAGGGAAGATAGACAAGATGAGGGATGGGATAAGAATATAAGATGACAATGAGTGCAAGACAAGATGTGGGTGACAAATGGATATGACTGAGATAAATGATATACAAAAAGACTATGCATAATGGGGATATACAAGGTGATGTAATGATGAGAGGAGATAATATGGGAGGATGAGGACTATGGATAAGGTGGACTTAGGACAAGGTATGACTAGGATGATGAACGGATGTGACTAAGATAGGAGATTGGGATAAGACTAATATGATGTACAAGATAATAAATTATGTATAAACGGATGAGACTAGGATTATATAAAATATTATTAGGATGTAGGGTGATGTTTATGGATGGAATCAAGATGGTGATGATGATAAGATCAGGGATGATAAGGGGTATGATAAATGATAAGTGTATAAGGCTAGGCAAGATAGGAGATGGAATATGACTAAGACAAAACAATATGTATGATGGGATAATGACTGATTAGGATATATATACAAAGGATGATGGGATAAAGATGTGGTAAGGATAAACAATATGATATGTACAAGGGACCTAGATAGGCTTAGATAGGTAAAGACTGACTTAGCTCACAAATAGTATGGGTCTAACACAACACACAAACAACATGCACAAGTATGATCCTAAATTAGTAAATTATAAGGGTGTATAACCCAATGTGCGCACCACTCAATGGATACACAGGTGAGGCTATAGGCTAGTGACCTATTGCAATATCAACTGAACCCTCTTAACCCTACTTGCTCCTAGTGGCTACTTCAGAGCTGATACTGATTCTTGCAATGACACACTTATTACGACTGAAGTCCCCTACTCTAAGGTATAAAAAATATCTAGATGCATCCTCGATATACACAATGGTACGTTAGGTCCCAAATCCATATAGGGTGTTGTCTAATCCTTGGTTTAGAGAGTTGACTCTTTCCCTTCATAGATGACCTATATGGGGTCAACCACTTAACCTAACAATAGTTGTCCCTGATTTTTATACTCCATTGAAACACGAAGTTTAGTCAACGCACGATGATGAAATCCATGACACTAATCCCTATATGCTAAGTCATGTACATGGTGATGAAATTCACGTCACATGTTATCCTAAGGGAAGGCTTAACAAATAGGCAAAACACATCATAGAATTAATTAACTAATTTAATTACCTATGTGTGAATAACACATAAATGATTATTTACACACACAAGTATATACACGAAATGATTTAACAAGAGGATATATACAAGACAAAAATAAATAATAAAAAATTGATTTTTAAAGTGCCAAATAAATTCTTTGACAAGTGTCCTGCAAGCACATAGTTAGTAGTTTTCGATTCGGCACTCAAAAGATTAATCCTGCAAGACAAAACGTTAATAGTTTTGATAATTTTTGTCTTGGACAGTCATGTGTATCTGTAGGGAAAAATTGCCTTTATTTTTATATTTTAATTGAAATACTTACAACAAACTATGAACTATCGAACATTGCCCGTCAAAACCTTTTATGACTATAATTTATCCATTTAAAACATATATACATTAATTATTTTATTTTATTTTATTTTATTTTTATTTATTTATTTTATTATTATTATTAATTAAAATAACATTTAATATTAAATGCCACTCTAAATAGAACTTTACTATCAAAGTCTAAAAATCCAGTAACGATTAAATATTTATAAAGCCTAAAGAACTGATATAGTATGACACATATCACTCTATCAAAAACTCACCTCTATCAAATCATGAAGATAAAGTAAAACTTGGAGCATTAGTTAATCATTATGAATTATAAACGCAATCATAAGATATCAATTAAATAATAGTAAAAACCTATAGCACTACTTAATACTATGCATCATGCCAGATATTAGTCAAATTGTCTAATTATAATAAAGAGATCAAACTTCCCTCAAAAGGCACAACACACACAAATATTATTTATTTATTGGCATGTGTCCATAGCATAGAGCCCCATGTAAATAATGGTCAGCGCTATTTATTAAGCTTCTCAGCCAGCTACCTTACCTCCATGCCTAGTTATTAAATGTGCCACTCAAATCCTCTATGGTGATATTTTTTATTTTGCATGTCTAAAGATAAGAAGATGATTTGCACCAATATTTTATTTTATTTCCTGCAATTGCTCATACGTCTTCCTATTACACAGTGTGTTAGATATAAAATTTTGAAAGGCACATGACATTAACATGAGTAATTCACTGACAATGTGGTGGTCAAGTGCCATTGTTGTGCGTAGTAAGGAGATAAATATGGTTTCAACAGGTGAAAACCAAGTTATAATGGTGTAGGGACCACAAAGACAGGCAAGATCAGAAACAAAAACAAAAATAAAGTCAATATAAACTATTGGAATATAGTGTTGTCTTAGTTATATTTTTGTAAATTATAAAATGTCAAAAAAAATCCTCCTATTTTCCCATAATTACAGAGTGATATAATTGATTTATATTAAAATCTAATCATATATATATATATGAAAACAAAAAGCCAAAGTTATTGATGTCAATTTTGTGGCTTCAAATTGAGTTTGTGCTTACCATATAATGTTGGGACGATCTCGTGGAAATATAGGCTTGAAAAATGCTTCTCAATCTGTAGAAAACTGAGATCCTTATGGCAAGCAACAAATTTGTCTATAAATTTGGTACTGCTTAGACTTGGTGTGAATTGCTTCTAAGTGCAAAATGTTCTCCTAGCAATTGCAGCCTACTGAAAATTATTTGTGTCAATTTTGTGGCCTCAAATCTATGGGTTTGTGCCACAGAGTAATACAGTATAATGATAATTAGTTTGAAAAATGGTCAGTTTGAGATTATGTTTGTAGACATCTACTTCGAAAACAAAAAAAACCCTCACCTAGTATACCTGATTCTGACAAGGGAGGAACTATAATAAGACAAAAAAAAATCTAATAAAATACCAAACAATGCTTCTAGATTTTAACTATAGACGATCTTGTGGCTTTGATTTTTTGTGTCACGATTTCACCTACATTCTTTCCAATGACCTGCAAGCTTATCATCACACTTCAACTCAAATGGGTTACATCAAAAGATCGTGGGTTGTCCCACTGTGGTCATAAATTGTAACATGGAATTTGAGCTCTATGATTAAATTATGTAATTCAATCAACTCAAATATCAAACTATATAATAGGAAGGATTTATAAAACAAATCAGAATGATATAAAAGCTTACCAAATTCTTTGTTTTATGTTACCGCCTTCCAGGATTTTACAAATGATCAAGTGATTGCATGTAGACTCAGAGCTTTGACTTGGATGTTTGATCAAAGGATTTTGACGATGGATTCAATGGATGCTTGATTATAGATTTGGCATGAAGATTCTAGTTTGATTTTGGCATGAAGATGTTATGAGCTTCTTAGATTCATTTTGACATGGTTTTGGTATGAGCTCTCAAGTTTTTTTTGTTTGAGGGTGGAGTAAGAACTTAGTTTTATAGGCAAAGGGAGGGAAGATCAATGGTCCATATTCAAATTCGGGCCTTTGAAATCTAGGGCTAGGAAATTTCCATGAAATTTTTAATCTCATGGAAATCTCTAGAATTAGAGAATTCTAGAGAAGGGGGCTAGTTGGGATAGAGTTATAGATTTGGAGAGTTCTAGAACTTTCTTTAGGAATTAATGATGTTTAAAAGAAGGTTAGGTGGGGATTAGAGAAGGATTAGGTGACATATGGATGTAGGGAAGGCTAGGGTGTAGGTTAGTAGGTGGGTAGGTGGGGCTATGGGAATTTAAAATTTCCATATAATAGATAACTAGGATTAGATTTAGGATAATGGGGATTAAGATAAATTAATGATAAAATGGGATTAGACTAAGGATAGTGGATGAAGGAAAATAAAGGAAGGGGATATTAGATATATGGTTAGGATTAGAATAAATTAGTGGGATAAAATAAGTTAAGCAAAATTAGTGTCTACTAATAGGAATATTAGTGACAGTAATAAAATGAGCAATTTTAGATGCATATAATGTGTTATCCATTGAAGCCCTGGGTTATCTCCTAGCTTCCAAAGCTTCTCAAGGGATTGTTCATGGCTTTGTCTTGCCCAACCTCACCTCCCAACTCATCAATGGACGCTTTGTAAATGACACCTTCTCACGCTTGAAGAACAAGAGGCCACTTTTAATGAAGCCAGCTAATGCCTTAATATTTTATGTCTGGCTTCCAGATCCAACCTTCAATGGAGTAAAAATCAATGTTTTTGTCAAAGTATGATGCCTATACCTGAGTAGCTTCATGATTATAATTGGAAATGGATTTATTAGGGGGGACACTTCAAGTTCTTGGGTATCCCCTTTGCCTTTGATAATTCATTGGCTGAGCTTTGGCAGTATGTCCTCAACAGGATTGAAAGGAAGATTGTGTATTGGATCACTAAAGACCTATCTCTAGTAGGTAAGTTCTAGATTTACACTAAGATCCTGGCCTCTACACATGTATACTATTCCCTCGATTGGGATCCCTCTAAATCATCTTATGATACTCTGGCCAAGCTCCTTAGAGATTTCCTCTAGTCCTATTCTAATCAAGCATGGGGTTTTCATCAAGTGGCATGGGACATTTGTTGTCTCCCTCATGATAAAGGTGGCATGGGCATTATTGACACCTATCATCAAAGTATGGCCCTATGTCTAAAGTGGGTTGTTTGGGCTATCGAAGGCAATGAATCTTGAAAAAATATTTTAAGACATTGTATCTCTACAGGCTCTCCTTATGGTAAAACTAGTTAGCAAAGTATTAGATTCCAATCCCTCCTCATCACTATTGTTCCTGTCAAGATTACTGGTTCTTTTGTGGTTAAAAGCATATGGAAGGCTTTTAAAACAATCAAATCCCACTTGAAGTGGGGAGAGGATGGATTTCACACAGGGCTATCTTTTAATGATCTTAACTTATGGTGGTCCCCTATACTTACTACTTCCATTCTCCTGGCTAATTTACCTGGTTTTAAAGCTCTACGATTATTCTGAAAGGGGATTCACACCATCCGTGATTTGATTATCTCTAGAGATTAGATTTCCTAGCCTAAACCAAAAATCAAGTTTTAGTTAAACAATGCAGACTTACCTTATATTCTTCGCATTGAGGAATTGCTACCTGATGTTATGTTGCATAAACTCAGCTTGTAGCTTCCTAGGGCCTAGTGGAAAGGCTAGAGGTGGAACTGTGATACACACTTTAAAATCTACTCTCTCGAGCTTCTCTATTAGGTGATGACTCTATTCGCTTTGGCTTTAGACAAGCTCAACATGCGTTGGAGCCTCTAGTTATCTCCCAGGACTTGGCTCTCATGTCTGCATCGTGTGTGGCACCCTGGCCTAGAACCCAAGCTGACTCATTTCTTATGGTGTTTAATTTACTAATGA
Organism: Torreya grandis; assembly: GCA_037957365.1. Classification (NCBI taxonomy): domain Eukaryota; kingdom Viridiplantae; phylum Streptophyta; class Pinopsida; order Cupressales; family Taxaceae; genus Torreya; species Torreya grandis. The sequence goes on from JARHVA010000118.1 coordinate 2,541,881, forward strand.
CTCCCCCTTAGTGAGAGACTGCTCCATCTCTGCATTCCCCAACCCTTTTGTATGGCTCACAAGTGTCCAGAATCCTTCAAACATAAATTTTGGTTTTGTCTACCTAGCGTTGGATTCATTCATTATTTCAGCTTTATCACCCTAAGCCTTTCTCTTGGTGATAGACACTCTTTAGGGATTTTTCTAATTGGTCAGCCTCTATTGCCTTTCTTTGGCATTTCCTCTGTGCTATTATTCTCTTTTAGCTATGGAAATCTAGGGACAATGTTATTTTTAATCATGAGACATGTGGAATTTCATTTTTTATTAATGAAAATGTTCTTATTTCTTCGATTTATTTGCAGATTCAAGCCCAAGTGGAAAAGATGGCTCTAGACCTCCGTTGCTTGTAGGAGCTTGTAATATCCCCTCCAAACAGGAAATATAGCAACACAAAAAAACTTTGAACAAGATATAACTTCGATTGAATAAATTTAGAATGATCACAATAATATAGTCTCTGAATAGCAAATTACAAATCTTATCACTTGTCCTTTTAAACTATTACAATTGCAGTCCTTTCTCATGCATACAAATATGAAATACAGTCTTCAAAACCCTGGCTTATCAAAACTGGAAGTGAAAATTGAATTCTGGAAGGTCTCGGCCCTTCTGTGTCGACACACAATTGCCGTCGTCGGTCGATATCTCACCGACGTCGGTCTCTGTCGGTTGGCTTTCTATCGACGTCGGTCTTCAGTCGACCGATGCCGATCACTGAAAACCCTCTGTCTGCCGAGGTCGGTTCCTGAGTTGATCTGTACGGACCTGTACGGACCTTGTACGGCCGCCAATTAAGCACAACTTCCCTGTTTCAACCCCTGCTCTGGAAATATACTTTTCTAGCACAGAAGATCTCTAGCTGTATAATTTATTGAATCAAAACAAGAATAAAGAAATACCTGGATTATCTGTAATAACTTCTATGTGAAGTTATCTCTCAAACCTGAAATTCTGTGATAACTTCTGAATGAAGCTATCTCACACTTTGGTAATAGATCAGCTGATATTCCACAGCCTCTTAATTGCACACACTGAAGAGGGAACGTTCTCCAATGCAAATGGAATCCTTGAACCCTAGGCTCAGTCTTCACAGAAGAAATTCTCAAAATCAATATCAATAATCAATAGCATAATCAACAATGGCCTCCATGAGAAACCCTTATACCCTCAAAAAGATATGCTTGCCCTAATTAGGGTTTCTTAAATTAGAATTAGGGTTTCTAATTAAAAATAGGCTAAATAATTAATATTTGATTAAATCAGTCAAATATTAATATCTCCCTCAATACATGTCGGATCGACGAACCGATCGAAGCTAGTGAATCAGGGAGTGATTTCGCACATAACCATACCATAATAAAGGCGCTCCACTGCATATCAAATATCCCTAAAAGGTAGGAGCCCTGGCCAAATATTCTGAAATAACTTGAATGAAAATCAAATATAGAAATCCTGTGAATCAAAGTCAAGCCAAGCTCCATTATGACCCTCTATCCATCCTATTAACCTACGAAGGTCGCATAATAGGCTAACCACGAACTCAGAACATGTCAACTAAAAAGGGGACATGACAATCCGTCCCTCCTGAAATTGCTTGCCCTCAAGCAATCACTGAATGACAAATCAATCAATCCACCTGGATCCCAAATATAGTTTTGATCTCCACCACTGTCAATTAACACGACCCCCATGCCATGTCCATCCCAACTCTCATGTAATGGTGTCACATCATCTCTAGTACTAAGATAAGCACTCCAACATCCAATCCATAAATGAAAATCAGCAAGCAAACTCCTTACCTGAATAATATCTGAAACTGGATAGTGAAGACTAGAAATAGGCATATCATCATCAACCTGTGACCCGGCTGTAACAGAAAGTTGAGTCCTCACCACATGTGACAACTCCTGAACTGAACTCACCTCAAGACCAAGCTCGTCCTCATACCTCTCCTGTGTTGGTGCCAATGTGCTCTCGTCATCACCCTCTATCATGTTATGTGGTATAGGTACCTCCATCCGATGAAAAAACATATATCTGAAGCTGCTGCCTCGTATTGCCTTAAGAATATGTGTCGTCCCATCAACATTAAAGAGAACCTCCATGTCCTTGAGACGAAGAGTAACTTCCTCAAATGAATGAAGCCACTTCATACCCAAGACTAAGTCTATATCCCCCATGTTTACCACATAATAATCAGCGTTGAACTCATAATTGTTCAAGCGCAATGGGAGGTCTCTAATCATACGCTCACACTTAAGAGTGTGGCCATCGGCTACCTTAACACTGATGCCCTCAAAGTCTACGGTAGTGAGCCCACGCTTCTCCACAAATCTAGCATCTATGAAATTATGTGTGGCTCCGGTATCAAGAACGGTGATAACCTTCTGCCCTGCCAAAACTCCACGAAATCTGAATGACTCATCTGACTGAATACTGGATATGCGTGCCTCCTGAATGTGAAGCTCTAACTCTGCTTCTGCATTAGGCCTTGAAGCCTCTGCCTCTGCCCCCTCAGAACTGTTCTGCTGCTCGAAATCCTCAGAATCTGAATCCTCATAGTAAACCCACATCATACGATTCGCCTTGCCCTTAGGCCTCAAAGGACAATCGTGATGGATATCATATGGTCCTTTGTAGTAGAAGCAAAGCTTCTTCCTGCGTAAATCATTAAGCGCCTCACGATCCAAAGGTGGTGCTGCCGGATTGGCCTTTGAATCATTTTTTACCCCAGATTTATCTATGTTAAAATCCGGTCTCTCCGTATCCCCGTGGGAGTGCTTATGGTCTCTAGAAGAAGTACCTCTGGCGTTAAATTTATTGGATGGGGCTGCCATCTCCATATCACGTGCCTTCTTCATAGCTACCTGTAATGAAGGAGGATCAAGGGCTTTGATCCAACCCCTCAATGGCTCTGTCAATCCCTCTATGAAGAGAACTACCAATCTACGCTCTGAAATATTGGGTACCATGACTGCCAATCTCTGAAACTCACCAATGAAGGACTCCAAGCTACCTGTTTGTCTCAACTGTGCCAGATCTCGAAAGTAAACCTCGGGATCTCTCCTGTCAAACCGCTCAACCAATCTATCCACAAAGTCCTGGTACTCTGTTACCTGATTATGCTGAAGTGTTACCATACCATGGTACCACCAATCATGTGCTACTCCATCCAAGTGCAAAGTGGCGTATTTGATGGCATCTATCTCTGACATTGGTCTCAATGCCAAAAAGGTGTCAAGCTTATGAACCCAAGCTTGAGTTGTCATCTTACCGCTGCCGTCAAAAGTAGTCAAAGAAAGCTTACCAGTGGCTTTCTGCAGCTCACTGAATTGAACTCTAGGCTTCCTGTCCTATCTAACCAATCTGTAGTGCTCTCTCTTAAGATTGACAAAACGATCAAAGGTCGTCCTCTCTTGGACATGAAGGGGTAATAAGTCCCACTCATCATTTGCATCCATGTAAACATCTGCAAATGGGTTATTCCCTGCTTCCTCTGCTGGTGCCTCTGGTTCTTCTTGAACAAAAGTAGGACGTGTAAGTCTATCAGCTGTTTTGGAGTGAGTCTGCTGTGGCCTCTGATTAACCGTAGCACTCCTGTCATCTCTTTGGTCCCCGTTCTGTGATGTCCCTTACTTAGGGCCTCTTTTTCTTCCTACAAAAGCTTTGATCAACTAGAATATCCCCTTCAAACAGGGAATATATAAACTCATAAAGCTCTGATCACAGATATAACTTGCAGAATAGATTCAAATAAGCATAAACAAATCACAGTATAATCTCTCAATAGCAAATCAAGATCTCATTACTTATTCTTCTGGACGATTACACATTTGAGTCTCTGTTATACAAAATAAAGAATATTAAAATCTGGTCTTAAAAACCCTGACTTAGCAAAATCTGGTAGTGAAAACTGGATCTGGAAAGGTCTCAGCCTTTCTGTGTCGACACACAGACGCCGTCGTCGGTCGATCCCTCGCCGACGTCGGTCTCTGTCGGTTGGCTTTCTGCCGACGTCGGTCTTTCGTCGACCGATGTCGGTCACTGGAATCCCTCTGTCTGCCGAGGTCGGTTCTTGAGCAGCTCTGAACGGACTTGTACGGACGTGGTACGGCCGCCAACCTGTCTCTTCTTAACCCCTGATTGCTGAACAGCCTGATCTCACGAATATAGATTCTAACACAAGATCTATCTCTGTATAACTTATTGGATCAAAACTAAATAAAGAAAATACCTGGAAAGCTCTGTGATAAACTTCTGTGTGAAGTTATCTCTCAACCCTGGAATTCTGTGATAACTTCTGGATGAAGCTATCTCTCAGATCTGTATCTCTGTGATAACTTCTGAATGAAGCTATCTCACACTTTGGCAATAGATCAGCTGATATTCCACAGCCTCTTAATTGCACACACTGAAGAGGGAACATTCTCCAATGCAAATGGAATCCTTGAACCCTAGGCTCAGTCTTCACAGAAGAAATTCTCAAAATCAATATCAATAATCAATAGCATAATCAACAATGGCCTCCATGAGAAACCCTTATACCCTCAAAAAGATATGCTTGCCCTAATTAGGGTTTCTTAAATTAGAATTAGGGTTTCTAATTAAAAATAGGCTAAATAATTAATATTTGATTAAATCAATCAAATATTAATATCTCCCTCAATACATGTCGGATCGACGAACCGATCGAAGCTAGTGAATCAGGGAGTGATTCCGCACATAACCATACCATAATAAAGGCGCTCCGCTGCATATCAAATATCCCTAAAAGGTAGCAGCCCTGGCCAAATATGTCTGAAATACCCTGAATGAAAATCAAATATAGAAATCCTGTGAATCAAAGTCAAGCCAAGCTCCATTATGACCCTCTATCCATCCTATTAACCTACGAAGGTCGCATAATAGGCTAACCACGAACTCAGAACATGTCAACTAAAAAGGGGACATGACAGAGCTCCTTGACCACTAAGGGAGTGCCCCTTGCACCATGAGTAGAGTTTTGCTTGACGACCCTCCATATGGTCCACCACCTCCTCCTTCCAGGAGGTGTCAAAGTAGAAGTCGGTCTGGAAGCAGGGGCCACTTTTCTCCTCGCCCTCCCCCAAGGGGTGGTCGGAGTTCTCACGACAAGTTTGAAATTGGTCCTTCATAATGGTCTCTGGCAAACACTGTTGTTCCTATGCAGTTGACTGATGGTTGGCCTATCACTACTCATGATGATCCTCTAGATGGCTGGACTACTCCAGAAATTCCTAACGTGGAACCACTTGCTTGATCGACACTTCTTAAGGATGATCCTCTGTCTTTGTCTCTTGAGGCGACAACATGTGCATAAAATTCTACTTTATGGTTATTTGTAGTTACTTGAAGTGTACTTTAACCGACTAATTTTGTTGTTTTGGAATTGGATTTATCCTTCAACAAAAAATTTAAACCATGATTTATCTACTTTATAACTTTTTATAATTTTATATATATAAAAACGCTCCAAATAGTTAAAATATATAAACTGGTGGAAGACTTTCGGCACAAACTAAAGAAATCTTTTTTCGGGATGCCACAGCCTTCACCTCTTGGGGAAGCTACATCTAACTATGCATGCCCATCGATATACTGTAAGCTATTACATACTAATCAAGTCTTGAAGTATCCTGCTGAGCCGAATTAACAGTGGCAAAATGACAGTAGTAAAATGCAAAACTCTTGGTCATCACAGACATGACAGACACGCTTAGATGGGATAAGCTTCCATACTTTATAACAAATATACGCAGCTTGTGGCTGTATCCTTTGCAACTAAAGATAACTACCTCGGTTCTTTGAATACAAAAGCCTAGAGGAGCTTACGGAGTTGGCAAAAGCATAAGCATAGGCATGGCGTTTTCCTCATTAACATTACTATTGCACCCTGCAATACATCGTACAAATACTCATTTGTTCGTTAAGCGTATTCACCAATCCACCAAATTGAGTATGGCAGTGGTTCAAAAGGAATTGCAGGGTATCGACATGAATATTGAGTTATCTGCCTTCTGCAGAGAAGGCGAACTGAAGGAGGCACTTGCGGTTCTGCATTTTATGGAAAAGAATCATATGCCTGTAAAATCCTATGTTTATGATTGTCTCTTGCAGACCTGCGCCCGCGCAAAATCATTACCACAAGGTAGGGAGATTTATTCTTGCATGAAAACTTCTGGGCGGGATCAAAATGTAGTTTTAGCAAATAAGCTCGTGAGCATGTTTATTGTCTGCGGAAGTCCTGTGGATGCACGCTGTGTTTTTGACAAAATAGAAACCAGAGACATTATCCTATGGAATGCAATGATTAGTGGGTATGTAAGCTGTGGACTATTTGAGAAAGCGTTGGCTCTTTATTACCAGATGCAAAATGAAGGTTTCAAGCCTGATCATTTCACGTTTCCTTGTGTTTTGAAGGCATGTGGTGGTCTGTTGGCTCTGGATCGAGGGATAGCGATTCACGATTTTATTTTAAGAGTTGGGCTCGAGTCAGATATTTTCGTGGGCAATGCTCTTGTTAATATGTATGCCAAATGCGGGGAATTGGAGGTTGCACGCCAAGTGTTTGACAAATTTCCTGAAAGAAGTGTCGTCACCTGGAATGCTATGATTGCAGGTTATGTTCAGAATGAGCAGGTTGGCGAGGCTTTTAAACTGTTTTATCAAATGCAAGTTGACCGAACAGCTCCAAACCCGACGACTATAGTAAATATCCTTCCTGCCTGTGCTAATGCAGAAGCTTTGCGACAGGGTAAGGAGATTCATTGTTTTGTTAGAAAGAGGGGGATTGATTCAGATGGTTTTGTGGGAAATGCCCTTATAGACATGTATGCAAAATGTGGGAGCACACATGATGCAGTCAAAGTGTTTGGGAAAATGTCGCAGATGGATGTTGTTTCATGGAACGCCATGGCTGCAGGCTTTATGCAGAATGGGTTTTTTGTTGATTCCCTGGAATTGTTTCGGACAATGCACACCTCAGGTGTGAAACCAAACTCTTTTACGTTTGTGAGTGTTCTACCTGCATGTGGCCGGTTAAAAACTCTTAAACAGGGAAGGGAGGTCCATGTTTGCATAATCAAAACTGGATTTGAGTCACATGTCTTTGTTGGAGGTGCCCTTGTAGACATGTATTGCAAGTGTGAGAGCATAGAGGATGCAAAACAAGTATTTTACAGAATTTCTCATAGAGATGTGGTCTCTTGGAATGCAATGATTGTGGGCTATGTACAAAATGCACAATGTGAGGAGGCATTTAAATTATTTCATCAAATGGATCAGCATGGCCCAAAACCCAATTCAGTAACTATTGGTAGCGTGCTTCCTGCTTGTGCTCGCTTAGTGGCTCTCCGACAGGGTAAGGAGTTACATGATTACATAGTAAGAAGGGAATTTCAAGCTTCTATAGTAGTGGGCAATGCCCTTATAGACATGTATGCGAAATGTGGGAGTATGGTGGCTGCACGGCATGTTTTTGAGAAAATGTCCAAGAGAACTGAGGTTTCATGGAATGCAATAATTGCAGGGTATGGAATGCACGGGCATATTGACGAGGCACTCACACTTTTTACTTGGATGCAGGAGGCAGGCGTGAAGCCAGATCACATCACATTTGTAGCTGTTCTGTCTGCTTGTAGTCATTCTGGCCTTGTGGAGGAGGGTTGGCACCACTTTGATTCTATGAGTCAAGACTATGGAATTATTCCTAGGATGGAGCATTATGCATGTATGGTCGATCTTCTTGGCCGTGCTGGCCAGTTGGATGAAGCACATGATTTTATTAATAGCATGCCTTTTGAACCTGATTCTGATATTTGGGGCACCTTGCTCGGTGCTTGCAAAATTCACTGCAATATACGGTTGGCGGAGCAGGCAGCAGAACATCTTTTTGAGTTAGAGCCTGAAAATACTGGATTTTATGTACTGTTGTCAAATATATATGCTGCTGCTGGCAGATGGTGTGATGTTGCAAAGGTGAGAAAAATTCTGAGAAACCGAGGAATCAGAAAGAAGCCAGGATGCAGTTGGATTGAGGTTGATGACAATGTTCATGAATTGTAGTAGGAGACAAGTTACCCTTGCAATTGGACTAAACCTATGCAATCTTGCAAAGCATGGCTATATATATGAAAGATGTAGGCTGTATGCCTGACACAAGCTTTATATTCCATGATGGGGAGGACTAAAAGGAACATATTCGTTTTGTTCACCGTGAGAATCTGGCCATTTCCTTAAGCACATACACACATGCTCTGGGACACCTCTCTATCACTAAGAACCACTTTGTTAGCAGTGATTTCTGCATTGCCACCAAATTCATCTCCGACTTTTTTCGGCAAGAAACCATTGTGGAACGAGACAATATCCAAAATTTCAAAGATGGATGCTGTTCCTGCGGGTGATACAGTTCTTAGAACAGAAGAGTCAAAACAATCTTATAGATCTATAGAATATACTTTAAAATGAGGATCAGGCATTTTTGTCATTTGTTTCAAGATTAAAGTATATTGAGATGTGGACTGTAAGAATATTAATCTAAACTAGGAAACAGTCACATAACAGTTAAGATTGGGTGAATGATATGTATAGGATTGTGTTGTTACTTAGTTCATGAATGGATGATCTAATGATAGAAATAATTTGTTTTCTGTCAGGTAGCATGAGCGTAGGAGCGAGACTCAAGACAGGACTATTGACGTTTACTTGTTTCAGAAAAAGAAGCAAAGCAATTACCATAAAGTACATACATGTATACTTGGATACATAGTCTTTGTAGGATGCGTATGGAATATTTAATCAAATTGTGCTGCAAATAAGGCAGATAACAATTTATCGAAGTTCATTTTACTTGTGTAGTCATTTTGCAACACAATGTAGTAGACTGGGGGACTCGTCAATTTTTAGGTATGAATTATTGATATTCTGAGCAGGCTTTGTAGCAGGGAAATTTGTTATCCGAGGTTTCTGGTGGCAGAATTAACTTTACTTCACATCCAAGGGAGAAATCTCCAAAAGGCCACAAACCTTTGCAGCTCCTTTAGTTGCATCATATTAGAGCTATCATGTTCAGAAGCAAGATTTCATGGTTGGCTTCTTCCCTCAAACCTAACTAGAGCACAATTTAACATCCCCATAATCTGCTTTTCTATTCCTTGTTTCTTGAATTTGTCACTAATAGGAACAATTTTAAATTTATTTTGGGAAAATGTAAATTCTCACAACTGCCAACTTTATAGGGAAGCATGGTGAATTGATTCTTTGATTGAACTACCATGTTATCTCCTTGATTTCGGAAATTGGCAAACTGACATGCAAAATGCCAAGAGATGTGGGTTTAACCTTGTACTTTGGTTTTTTATTTAAAAAAACAAAAATAATACGAGGTTTATAAATTTTTGAGCAAGGTACAGTAATAAATGTGAATGTGCGTGTGTGGAGGTGTACTTGAGCCCAGGGAACAGTCATTGCAATCACTCCACCTTTTCACTTGACCATAGCCCACTAGAACAATTTTTTGTATGGTTTAATATTTTGCATTTCAGTCTTCTTTGAAAACCGCAGACTTCTAGAACTTTCTTGATCTGTTCTAAGTTCCTACTTGCTGGAAATCAATTGCATATTTGAAAACATGAACTGCTGTTACTACTTGAATTAAACTTCAAATGGCAGGAAATTAGAATGTAGATTATAGCAGTATGGTGTGAATTTTGTTGCTGGAAATGCAACCAAAAAAAATGCAGCAGAAATCAAACAAGAACAACACCAGAACACAAACGATTTTTTCATGGAAACCCCAATGTTGGGGAAACCAGTGTGTCAGTGTCAACTGATCACCATCTCTTCTTCCTTTAACATGAGAAAATTACAAAGAACATAAGTGCATTGTGCAACAACAATACTGTTCTACACTAATTTCAAACTTTGCTTACAAACAACTGAATTCACTCACCCTCTCTTACACTTATGCCTTAACTCATAGGTGATGCCTCTTGCTTGTACAGGTGTCAGGGGTGTGATTTGTGCAGTAAATGACCTCCCAACTGTTGAGAATTGGAAGGGACAACTTTATGCATTGCAAATGATGTGTGCCGTCGTATTTGGGCAGGGCCACCACTTTTTAGGGCAGTACTGATGCTGTCATATACGTAACTGCTCCTTGTTGCATGACCATCGATGTGACATGTGAAACTGCTCGTTTGCAGAGCAGGATCACCAAGGGCAGTCCTGTCACTGTACTGACAGTTCCTCCGTTAATTTCGAAAATTTGGAATTGTATATGTATCAATTTGCTTGGTTGTTTCTTGACGCTGAATTTGGTTTGCTTAAATGCCATGATAACTATTAAGAGTATGCTTGCATGAGATATTCTAAGTGGTCGATATTTGCCTTGGGCAGATTGTGGCTTGTTTGCGACATTAGATATGTTGACGCAAACCTTCACATTGGAAGAATGGATAAATATCCGAGTGTTAGCAGTGGTCCCTGAAAATCCTCGTCAGGACATGCCAAGGTTGTAGTCTATGATAAGTTACACGGATGCACAGGACAAAAGATATGAAAATACATATTCGCAAGATACCTTAGCTTGGCTGACACTTAATTATCGCCATAATTTATTCACATAGTAATGTGAAATCTAGATAACAAAGACACGCGAAGGACTCATATACTTCCTTACAATGGAGCTAAACACCACAACAACATGCAACTAAACTCATCGCTGTGTATACATTTAGGCAAAGTATTTTGTCTAGGGGTACTTTACAGCGTGATCTTTTTCTTTCTATCTACTTCCATGGAACTCATAACAATAAAAAAACACTTCTCATATTATGACTATACACTATTTATAGAGTCTACATGACTCTGTGGCTTCTTGAATCTTCCATTCAGTCTTTGGGAAGCGTTCAACTTTCCATTTGTTCTATCTATTTACATTTGGTTGCAAAATATACATGTCATTGAACTATACCAAAAAAATGCTTGCCACTTACTATACACAATCCCCTACTAACACCAAGCACTAGTATAATATTAGGCAATTAGTCTAATGTTTTACCTAAGACCATGTGTCTTGAACGACACACTTACAGTTAAGGCTTGATTGAAAGCCTTTGTGTCTTGAGCATGGGTCTTGCTGGAAACAACAAACCCATACACCAACTCAGCTTTTGACAAATACCAAGCACTAGCATATATCAAAATGGATTAGATCATTTATAAAATCACATGCACCATATATCAAGACAATGTAATCTCAAGACGGCAAGGTGTAATGGTGAAAATCAGTAGACTCTTATAAGACTGATTCAAAACAAGTCTTCTAGTTCCAATACGTTCCAATACCACTATGCCCTATTTAGTTAGGTGAACTCCTAAATCAAGGATGGTGTATAAGTAGGTCTAGTCGTGATGTAATCATGCTCGAGGGGTCTTTGGGAGTCAATTGTTTGAACCAAGAAGACATCACTTGATAATGACCTTAAGGTCTAGTGGTAATGCATGTCATTTCCATTTTTTGATAGAGACATAATAGAAGACCTTTAGCCTTAAAACCCTTCGTCGGGGCTAAAGGACATTCTTAAAGGGAAGTAAGGATTGAAATGTTTTTAAGTGAATATGAATAAAAATATTTTTTCAAAAGTACTTTATGTTTTCAAATTCACTTAAAAGAGGGGCCTTTAAGGGTTTAAAATGACTTAATTGATTTTTTTTTTTTTTAAAGGAGAAAATAGAAAAGATCATAAGAAGGATTCATTAAAAATCTTTCAAATTTCTGTCCCTTTCTTAAATTGGGCGCTACTTTTAGGAAGTCTATTTAAAGCAAAGGAAGGGTTAATCATTGGATTCATGTTTTTTACATTTTGAAGAACGATTTTCTTAAGACTAAGCACAAAAAGCAAAAGCTTACTTTTGAAGGACGGAAACCCTTTTAGGGGAGTTGAATCAAGGACGAAAACCCAAGATTTAGATCTAGAGCAACCTCACAAAGTGGTTGTATTGGACTACATTGGCAGCAAAGGGTGTTATCAACGCCATCTCTCTATTTGCAGGTGGGAGATTAGATTGGTGGACTACATGAGTTGGTTTGGAGCTGGTTTTAGAGCCATTAGTTGTTATAAATCGCAACGATCTTCTTTTGGAGGGCAGCAAACACATCTTGGGGTGGAGCGAAGGTCTTGGAGGGCCTATTGAAGCTTTTGAGGGTGTGGAACAACCACACCAATTTTTTTTATGATTTTAGCTGATTATTTGGCTATTAAATATTTACATAAATTCTGCTATTTCTTTGGCATCTTGAGCAATTATTTGGAGTTGTTTTCAAATCAATTACAATAGTATTTTATCAAAATTCAGTTTACTAGGGTTTGTTGAAAATTCTGGAAATTAATATCAAAGTGATTAGATATATCTTTATTTTTCCAAATATCCTTTGGAAGGGACATGATAGTGGTATCAGAGCCAAATCTTGGCTAGTTGTACGTTTTGCAGTGAAACATGCAAGAAGGATATAATTTAAGAAGTAAGAAGAAGGTAGGAGAGCTTCCACACAGAAGACATGTCTCACCTAGATCAATCAAGAGAAGAGGCAGAGAATAGAGAAGAATGGTACACACAAGCCCAAGAAAAAATGACGGCTATGATGGTAGAATTTGTGCAAACCTTGAATGAGTTGAAGGGTGACAAGCCACCCAATGGGGATGGCAGTGCTTCAGGTAGTCACCAAATCTTGGATCAACCTTCTAAGGGTTTAGGAGGAGCTTCATGTAGGCCTAACCAGCGTACCTTTTTGCAAGATGAGGTGGCAATTCCTGAGGGGGAAGCACAACCCTCATTAAGGGACTCTTTGTTAAAATATTATGATGAGTATATTGTAAACATCCAATTCCTAACACCATTTGTCTTGAAATTGTCAATCTTACTTGAATTGCACTCAAATGCACATTTTAGGTCAAAATCCATAAAACATGCTAAATGATTCGAACTGTCATTTACAAGTGCCAATATAGGTCAAAGTATCCCTAAATAAGGCAATGCATTTTATGGGCCAGCTAACTTTGATCAGATCATTTTGAGTCAAAATGACCATTTCACCATTTAGTGCTTTGGATCACTATTTTCTTTTAATTCATTGGTACACATCATGTACCTTTGTTATTTGGTGTTGGTCACATCCTAAATGGGAATATGGTTCCAACACATCCAACATCACCTAATTCTTTCCGAGTCAAATTACAACTCAGTAATATGACTTTCTAACCGTTTTGATTAATTGAGGACCAATTTTTAAATAGTTACACAAATGTTGATTAACTTTGTTTAAGGCTAATTAATCCAAATCAAGAGCTCAAGTATATTTTCTATGAGAGTTGTTGAATATTTCTTTTTGAAAATTGATTCTTATTATCTGCATCATCAGGCGGCATCATTTCTTCGGAAGACATCCCTAAGCCATAAATGCCACAAATATCAGGATTATGAGTCACCCATGCCTAGTTAATGCCTCCCATGCCTCTTCAATGCCCCTTCTTCCAAGGTCATGATGAAGATAATTATATATTTAATTTTAAATATTAGAATTATCCATGGCCACACATCTCAATCTTTAGATGGACGGTCATGGTGATCCTAACCAATCTCAAAAATTTATAAATAAAGAGGCCATGAACATCGTTTTTAAGCTATTTTGGTGCAAGGTTATTATGCTCAAATATCTTCAAAGCTTGAATATTGCAAAGTTATAATGCTAAATTGTTTCTACAAGGCTTTGCATTTGATCATAGATTTTGTTTGCAAGCTTCATTGATACACTAGTTTAGTGATTTGGAATCAAGACCCTAGGTTCTATGGAGTGTTTTTGAGGCATTGGAGGAGCTTATCACCATTGTTCACAAAGACAAGGATGCTTGATCAAGGGAGAACATGTTTTTGAGCCACATAGGTATGGGGAATCCATTTGGAAAAGTAATATGGTGTTGTTTTCTTTCATTTGTTTCTTGCTATCCTTTGTAATTCTCATATGAATAAATATGATTGGTTAGTTAGTTCTTTATGCATGTTTCATTATTTATGGACTCATGCTTGACTAATTTACTTTGTAATCCTCTCTACATTTTAGCATGTCAGGTGGGACAAGACGCATTTCACACCTAAAGAAGATCACTTTGTAACTCTAAATAACCATTTGAACCCTTAAAACTAGTGCAAATTAATTTTTTAATTTTATTTTGTCATTTTTGTTTGCCACAGTTTTACACAGTAACTGACATCGACAAGTGATACCAACATCGATTATGGCTTAATCGACGTCGGTTAGCAAAACCGACATCGGTTAGGTCCTGATTAGCTAAAGTAACCATCATCGGTTGTAATAACCGACGTTGATCGCTATGTTTTTTAAAAAACACAGTTCTGAGAGCTACTTTTTAAAAGTTCAATGTTTCAAGCTAGAAAGAGCTTCAAAGGTAAAGGACATGTTGACATTTTTGCTATAGAAACAAGCTTTTGCTTTGATAAAAACATGTTTAAATCACCTCTTGCATGCTTAAAAATAAATTAAGAACTTTGTTTTAGGTGTTTAACAAAGAATTTAGATGTTTTGGTGAATGTTTTCAAAGTTTGCAACTGAGACCAAGAGGTCAAATGAACACCACCAAATATTTCATTTGGGTTTAAAATTGAACACACGTGTCAATTCTTGTTTGCAATAGTTGTTTACTTAAGTTTTGGTTGGCAAAAAGATGAATTTTGTGTGTATGCTCTTCCATTTCTCCCCTTTAAGGAACCCTTGAAATCAAAAGCGCCATTTCTATTACAAATAGCCTAGTCTAAGGCTTAGAACGAATGTCGTCTAAAACACTCTCTAAAAACTTATCAAAGTTTAGGTGATCTTGAAAATGACCCTAAAGTCTTTTTATTTTATGCTTTCTTTATTTTCATGCAAACTTGGCTTGCGAGGGAGACACAATTACCTCCCACGAGTTCTTTAGGGAAGCTTTGACCCAAGATTTCACCTCTGGACATTGACTTCACTTACTCTTTTTGAGTTGCACATGGGAGGTATCTGCATTTGGACATTGCATTACACTGAGCGAACAACAAGGTGTAGTGGTTGTAAAAAGGACTAGACCTTTTTACAACTAGCCAATGTCGCAGTCACCCAATTTCTGTGTTTATTTTTTGCATTGTTTGACATAAAAGTCATTAATGCAATTGATTCTCTTAGAATGACCAAAACTTTGTTAGTTTAGTAAACCCCACTTTGCCATACTTTGTCAGTTTAGACTTAAGATGTTTGTTTTTTGTCATTAGCTTACTTGGTCTTGATTTGTGTCTAAAACTGCTTGTTAACTCAATGAACTTAACCAAAACACATTGTCCTCAATTTTCTTGAGCAAGGGAGGTGTTACGCTGTCCAAATGAAAAATTCATCTTTTCCTTGTTCAAATTGTTATCAAAAGCTTTTGTGTCATGTCAACCACTTTGATGTAGTCATGCTGTCCAATTGAGTCTAGATCTTTTACCCAATTTTTTTAAATCCTTCATTTATATTCCACATTCGAAATTGAACCTTTCTGAGTTCTAAGGGTTGGTGAATCAAAGCGGGTTCGCTATTTGTGCACTAAGCTTGTTTTAATTTGGGTTCAATTTTCCATTTGGATTGAAGGTCGTTTATTAAGACTCAAAATCACATTATCATCTTGGTGGATTCAAGTCATCTTGCGTATCGTTCACGCTTTGGGTCCTAGAAAATATTTTATCCTACTAAAATCATGTGGTGATGTTGTGCTGCCTATTTGATCCTAGCTTTATACTTAGTGATTCACATATGTTTTTACATCTTGAGTTACTTAGTTCATTTTGTCTTCTTCATAATTTAGAGAGCTTTCTTCTAAACTTTTAGGATCAACTTGTCAAAGTTGAAGCTAGCTTTTGCAGTGTGGGTGTATCACAAAGATCTAGGCTTTGGTGTATTAGTTTTCACCTTGGGTCTTTGAGTTACCTTACTCTCTTATGATCTATACGTTTCAACTTTACCAAAGGTTGAGTAAACTCATGAAACAAATCTTCTAAAATTGTGCGTGGTTTCAAACCACCCTCCCTTATAGTCTCATTGCTACCTTGGTTATTTGTTTAAAAGAGAGCCAAAGCATACTTTGATTGGTTGCCAAACATTGATCCAAAGTTAGTCAATACACATAACAACTTTTTTAAACATGACTCAAAGGTTCACTTATAGTGGGGCCTCTTATGGCCTTAGTTATGAGGATGAGCAATTTTATGATGGTCAAGATAACCCCATTGTTTTTGATGATATCCCCGCAACAGTAGGATTCAAAGATGATTACAATGAATATCAACCCCAAGAAGATCAAGAAGAAGCCCTTCTTAGATTGATAGAATCAGGTGCTAGACTACCTTCTGACTTTCCTATAGATAAATTGCATACCTTAAAGAAGGAAAAAAATGACGACAAGCGCAAGCTTTTGCACAAATAGACATACCTTCTTCCTCTAACAAAGGAAAGGAAATACAAATAGAGACAAAACCCACAGATCCAGATATTCTAGCTAAGATCAAGATAATAAGTCAATGATATGCAAATCAACTTGTCACAGACTCAATTAACTCCCTAGTTTCCACTTCAATTCACAATAATGCTTCGAAAGAACACATATATGGTTGAAAGTGCACAACAAGTATTGGATGAGAACATTACCATAGTGGATCAAGAAAATCTAAATGAATAGTTAAAGACACAAAAGACCTTACAAGATTTTCTATTTGACACAAAACATACGTTTTTCAATCATCAAGAACCTCTTGTTACTTTACAAACTCAGAAACCCAAGCATTCGATCCAAATTGAGGAAATCCCTCAAGACAATTTGGCTAGTTCTTTCAACCAACCCAAAGATTGGTAAATAAACATAGAAATTTCCAAAATCCACAAAGTGCAAAACAACCAAATTCAAGGAATGTTTTGCAATCCAAGAATCAACGACCTATGTTCTCAACTCAAGGGGAAAATTAGAACCAAGTCATGGATCAAAAGGTATATGCTCCATATAGATCCATACAAAACTAGAGGCACATTCCACCCCAATAACAACAAAACCAGGGACACACTCCACCCCAACAACATCTTATCCAATCCACAAATGCACCAAACATGCAAGAATGAAATTCTATGAATAAAATTATCCAAAGATTGGAGACAAATGATAGAGTCAAAAAGTACAAATTTGATGAGATATGCCTATATACATTTGATTTATCTATTCTCCAAAACCCCTTTCCACCTCATTTTGAGGCACCCAAATTTGACAAGTACAAAGGGAAAGGAGATCCACGTGAACACATACAAGCATTATTCATCTTATGTCAAGAGATTGCTTATAGTAGTGAGTACTTACTACGACTATTTTTGCAAACTTTAGTGAGACAAGCTCTTGATTGGATACCTATACTACCCAAGGGATCAGTTGTGGATTTGAACGACTTATCAAAAAAGTTTGTTAACCATTTCTCATACAACATAGAACATGAATTGACCGTTGTTGACTTATGCAAAGCTAAACAGTGTGATGGTGAAAGTTTCGTTGCATATTTGTAAAGGTTGAGAGCGTTGGCAAGCCACTTTCAACACAATTTACTAGACAAATAGTTGGCTGATATCTTTACACAGAATTTGCATCCTAAAGCTGCACATAATCTATGATTAGCTTGTGCTAACTAATTTGAAGAAATTATTGATAAAGGAGTGCAGATTAAGAAGGCTCTTATTACTAGAGGCCTTGTTAAGATTTTTGTGCAAGGTCAAGCGTCTAATCAAACTAAATCATCAACTCAAATAGTTTTTTAGGATAAGCCTAAGGGATTTGGTAAAAATAAGAACATGGTTGGAAATGGGGTGACAAAAACAAGACATGTACAAATGGTACATGCTATGCCTCTTTCAAATGTACAATTAACTCCCTCAAATCCACTACCTACTTTGCACAGACAACCTTCACGAAGGACATTTCATATCAATTTTAGAGCTTTTAGCATGTTAGGATAATCGGTTGAAATAATATTACAAAAGCTCATTACAAGAAATTTTATTATATGGCCAATATCAAGGCCATTTCCTCAAGATCAACCAAAATTAGACTGGTACAAAGAGAATGAATGGTGTAACTTTCATTGTGTTGCTGGTCATGGTGCATATCATTGCGTTCAATTATGACATATTATTGAGGACTTTATTGAAAATGGTGAGCTAAAAATTAAGTTAGCCCCTAATCAAGAAACAAATTAGGATATGGGAATCTACAAAGACCCCTTTTCTTGACATGATCCACCACCACCAAGAAACAATCCAAATGGTCACAATCAAGGATAAAGGTAGAATCAGAACCAACAACAAGGTAAAAATCGTAATGAACATAATCGAGATCATAATTCCCACACTTATAATGTGGCTTATAAAAATGTACCTTATGACTATAATAACACTATAGGATGCATTTCTACAACCCACATTGCCACTATTATTGTGAAGTCGCATGGCCAATCTCATGTTCCTCGCAACATAGGACCCATCATTATAGGGTCAACACCCTCTCCCCCTAATAATACCATGTCGAGTTCGCATCATCATGTTGCTACTCTATTTTCACATGTTACTAATCCTGAACAACAATACCATTTTTCTAATTATAAAGGCTCCTCACTAACCCAAAATTATATCAATACAATTAATCGCCCGTGAATCACCATCCAAGGCCCTTAGCCTTGTTATTCTAATTATAATGACTCCTTGCCACCTCTAGGTTGTGCAGTTACAACTATACACCCACAAGTTACCATCCAAGGCCCTTCACCCACTTCTTTCCATAAACCCAATGAGAACATTGAGCCAATGGTTCCAAATCCGAATACTTTCCCAATAAAGACTAAACTAGTTCAATCCACAGTTCAAAGGCCTTATAGTCTAACGAATCAATTAGATAACCCCTACACAAATTTCCATATTATAACTCTTACGAACATCTGATGTCTATAGAACCATCTTCAACAAAATTTTATAAGAGTCTATTGTGCCTAATGATATAAACCTTGATCAGTTCCAGAACCTAGTTGGACATTTGTCTTCATTTCAATAAATTACATTTGATCAAAAGGACATGTCCACCCTTGGCCCAAACCACAATAACCCACTATACATTGAGATAATCATTGTGGATCACAAGATCAAGCGGGTTCTTATAGATAATGGTTTAGGGCTGAACATCATATCTCTTAAATTGGTGCAACGATTGGGCTACATGGATAAAGATATTTAGCCATAAACTATTACAATCAAGGCTTACGACAATGCTGAGAGGGAGTCATCTGGTACAATTTGGTTTCTAGTCATGGTTGGATCTATTTCTCATCACACATTATTCCATATAATGGATATTGAGCTTCCTTATAACATACTTCTTGGTCATCCTTAGATCCATGAAGTACAAGTAGTTTCATCTACTCTTCACCAATGCCTTAATTTTCCCCATGATGGGATCGAGGTTACTATTCCCACTGATCAACAGCCATACTAATACTACAAACATCTTGAAGCAGATTTTCATAATTATAAGTATTGCTCAGATTTTGAATTCATTGCAAAGAAGAACAAAGCCATCATTTCTCATCCATCTCCATCTAATTATATAGACCCTAGTGATCTAGCCTCCACTTCGACTGATCCATTTCCTATAGCTCTAGCCAAACAGGGTATTATTAAAGATCCAGGCATTTCCACATACCATCTAAAGGACGTCCTCCATATTTTAAAATTAACAAAATCCTCTAAATTTTTTGGTAAGCCTAAAACTTCCCAGATTCATAACAGACCCGATTAGATTTGGCAACGAAAGAAGAAGCAACCAAAACCTCCTGTGGTTTTGCACTTGCAATTGCACCAAAGAAAGATTGAGAGGCTTTTATCGAGGGATATTGTTTATATTTTTAGGGCCTTGTAGATTGTTTTCAGAATCCAAAGTATCCTATCACTAACAAGATAATGGATCATCTTGACTATACAGGGAAAGGCCTTGGCCCACAGGTGCAAGGAATTTTAGAACCCTTATCAGCTAGAGTTATCAACTAGAATCATGGTCTTGGATTTCAACTACCATAAGATGACCTCATAACATTAAATAGTGACTCTTCTGAAGTGAATAGTAATGAAACTCCTAGCAACGACACAACATCCCATTATAGCCTTTTTGATGAGCTTGCCAACTTAGATTTGTTTGATTTAAATGCCATATTGACCATAACACCTATTGAAGCTTCCCGTCCTGAAGCAAAAATCCATCCTAGCGGTGCTTCCCTTCGTGAAGTAGGACATGATATCTTTACCATTGCTGATTCCCATCCTGAAGCAAACCCTCACTATAACCTATGCCTTCGCCATCTTAAACTCATAGATTGGGATCAACAAAATTTGGTCATATGCCTCGATGAGTTCCAAAATGAAGAATCAATTGCCAAATACATGGGCCTACGAGATGCATTCCCCATTGGTGATCATAAGTAGGATTTTGATTTTTCATTAAATTCTTCTACCTACTTTGGAGAACAGGTAAACTTTCTTGGTCATAATAAAGAACAAACATCAAGATATTTAGGTGAAAACCTCTTTGAGGCACTTATTGATCAGGAAAAAAGTAAAGAAAAAGATAAGCCTTTGAGTGAAAACCTATTTCAGATGCTCCTAGGTGGGAAAGTTTTCTCATCTCCTCAAAAAATAGAAAGTCCATCTAGCCCAAGTTCCATAGCTAGTACAAGCATCTCTTCTAAACAACATCAAATATTTGAGTGTCTTGCTCTTGAGTTTCTAGAGGTCTTTGCCAATTGGCTTTTATCTGAGAAGGCAGATTCTGATTCTTTATATTATCCATATATTTGGGAGGAACAACAAGAAGATATAGTATAAGAAGATCATGACCATACACTGCCTACAATTCTAGAAGATGGATCTACACTCCTTATGTAGGGTACAATAGAAGTGAATTCGAGAACCCATGAGGATCCCAAAATTATTTATCTTGGAGCTTCCCTTACTAAAGTAGAATGTAAACATATTATATCCATTATTAAGGATTATATAGACATATTTGCATGGGCATATTCTGACATGCTAGGCCTATATCTAGATTTAGTTGTACATCATCTTGTTGTTCACCCTGTTGCTAAACTAGTCAAGCAAAAGTTGAGAAAGATGCATCCACGCATCACCCTTTTGGATAAGATCAAGTTAGAAAAGTTTTTAGGAGACAATTTTATCAAACCACTGGACTACTCTAAATGGATTTCTAATATAGTGCCAGTAAGTAAAAAGACCTCAGGAATACGTGTTTGTACTAATTTTTGTGATATCAACAAAGCATGTCCCAAAGATGATTTTCTTCTGCCCAACATCGACATGATTGTCGACTCAACTACTGGGTATGAGATGCTATCTTTAATGGATAGATTTTTTGGTTACAATCATATCAAGATAGCCCTTGAAGATCTGCATAAGACCGTGTTCACCACTCTGTGGAGGACATTCTATTACCAAGTCATGCCATTTGGTTTGAAGAATGTTGGAGTCACATATTAGTGTGCAATGACTGTAATCTTCTATGACATGATGCATGACATTGTTGAGGACTATGTTGATAATATACTAGTAAAATCAAGAACAAGAGCAAGACATCCTGGCATTCTATGAAGAATATTTGAGAGGCTTCATGCATATAAAGTTTGTTTGAATACTAAGAAATGTGTCTTTGGAGTCACATCAAGAAAATTGCTAAGGTTCATTGTATCACAATGAGAGATTGAAGTCAACCCTACAAAGGTCAATGCTATTATGGAAAATGCCTCCACCAAACAATCTTAAACTGTTGCAAGGTCTACAAGGCAAGATCTAGTCTATACGCCAGTTCATTTCTCAATTGGAAGATAAGTGCCACCTATTTACCCACCTATTAAGGAAAGGGGTAACATTTCAATGGGATGAATATTGTCAGAGAACATTTGTAAAGCTTAAAACATACTTGGTCAATCCACTAGTTTTATGACCTTCGACACAAGGAAAGCCACTGCTTCTTTATATATCAACCATAGAACACGCATTGGGGGCACTTTTGGTAAAGCGTGATGATCATGGTAAGGAACACGTGATTTATTATTTAAGCCACACATTGGTAGCCTATGAACATAATTATATGTGTATTGAGAAGGCATGTTTAGCTATGGTGTTTGTCACTCATAAATTGTGACATTATATGCTAAATAATAAAACTATTATTATCGCTAAGGTAGATCCTCTCAAGTTCCTTTTATCTAAAGCAGCTCTTCAAGGACACATGGCTAAATATATTATGCTCCTCAGTGAGTTTGATATTGAGTACTAGAATCACAAGACAATCAAAGGACAAGTTCTTGCAGACCAACTTGCATAAACTCCTATTATGGCCACTCAACCTCTCAACTTTGACCTTCTAGATGATTCTATCATGACAATAAAATAAGCATCATAAGAACTTGAACAATGGACACTCTATTTTGATTGATCCTTCACATCTTGAGGGTCTAGAGCTGGCATATTGTTGATCATGCCACAGGGGGATTTAATCCCCAAATCATTCCATATATAATTTTAGTGTACAAATAATATGGTCGAATATGAGGCATTGGTTGTATGGATCCGTCTTGCCATAAAATGGAATATTCAAATTTTAAAGGTTTATGTAAATTCAAAACTAATCATAAATCAGACAACTGATCATTATCAAACAAGAGATTATAAGCATGTTCCTTACAAGCAAATTATTGATAACCTTAAAACATGTATTAAATCTCTGCAGTTTGACAAGTTCCACAAGTCAACAATAGATCTGTCAATGCTATGGCAACAATTAGTTCCATGATTCAAATGCATGATAGTGCTAAAGAGTATCAATTCCTGATTTAAAATCTTCTTTAGCCAACACATATTCTATCAGATTTAGAGAGGATATGTATCATTGCTGATCCTAATCCCTCACCTAAGTTACCATGGTACCAATATTTTTATAACTTTTTTCATAGCCATGTATTACCTGCCAACCTTTCCAACAACCAATAGAAACTATTCCTTCATCACTTAACACATTATATCCTCCTTGGAAACACACTTTATCATAAAGGCTATGATGGAACACTTCTTCTTTATATATCTTTGGGATAATCCAAGCTGGAACTAAAGGAGGTTCATGAAAGAATGTGTGGGGCCCATACCAATGGTGTAGTCCTAGCAAAGAAACTTCTCAGAATAGGCTATTATTGACTCAAAATGGAGACATATGCTTGTAATTATGTAAATAAGTGTGTTCCTTGTCAACAACATGGTAACTTGATACATGCATCTTCCTTACCATTGCAACTGATTACAACACCATGGTCATTCTCAACTTGGGGTCTTGATCTCATTGGAAAAATTAACCCAACATCTTCAGATGGCCATAAGCATATTTTGACTACAATCGAGTACTTTACCAAGTGGATTGAGGCCATTCCTCTCACTTATGTTATCAAGAAATAAATAGCCAAATTCATTCATTACCATATCATCTATCGATATGACATCCCAACCCGTATTATATCCATTAATGGTGGATCTTTTGTAAACCAAGATGTGAAATCTCTTTGTGCAAAATTAAAAATCAAGCACAAGAAATCCATTCCATATAACTCGCAAGGCAATGAACAAGCTGAGGCATCAAACAAAACCATTTTAGCCATCTTTAAAAATATTGTCAATGATGCTGGCCATAATTGACACTTGCAACTTTTTCCTACCCTTTGGGCTTATAGAACCAATCATCACACCCCAAATGGAGCTACTCCATACTCCCTTGTTTTTGGCACTAAAGCTATCATCCCAGTCGAGATTGAGATCCCATCATTAAGAATATCATTAGATCTCATTGAAGATGATGAAGACTATAGAGCCTCACGACTGCAAGAACTAGAAATTCTTGATGATAAGTGTTTGGCTACTGTATAAAATTTATAGGTCTATCAAAACAAATTGTGGAGAAGCTACAACAAACACATTCTCCCTTGATAATTTGAGATTGGTGACTTAGTTTTGAAAGAGAATGAGAAGAACATGAATGTTGAACCCAAAAAGAAAGGAAAGTTTCAACCTAATTTATTAGGATCGTATATTGTCACAACGAACTATGGATCATGAGCATACTGACTGGCTAAACCTAATGGTGAAGAACTTTTAGAGCCCATAAACATCATACACCTTAAGAGGTTCTACACATGAACAACTTTGAACCATTATCTATAAGACCCCTGACTTGGGGGAAACTTATGTTGTCATAATTTTATCCCACACTTTTATCTTACCTTGAACACATTTTATACTACCCTGATCCACTCTTCATGAATCCTGATAATAAAGGATTTGAACTCTTGGCACTCTGAACACGTTCTTCATCCCATTCTAGATTGCTCTCTTCAAGAAACATATTCTTTGTTTTGTCTAGGACATGTTATAATCTTGAACACTTTTTGTCCCTTAACCAATTATGATCTTGATTATGTCTCATGAACATTATGAACATCTTCAACAATAGTTCTACAAAGCAATTCAACTAGGACCATCTTGTGTAGCTTTAAATAGGTGAACAACCGCATCTTCTCAGTACAAAGTATTTACTGCTCTTTCTTATTTTATCAAAGAACCTTGCTCTCACCGATTTGTGAGCATGGGCTGTTACAAATGGCTTAG
The DNA here is from genome assembly GCA_037957365.1 of Torreya grandis. NCBI lineage: Eukaryota > Viridiplantae > Streptophyta > Pinopsida > Cupressales > Taxaceae > Torreya > Torreya grandis. Next base: position 2,566,755 of record JARHVA010000118.1, read on the forward strand.
CTATCTTATTGAAACCTCTACTCGCATGACATGCATCTCCTTGACTAGATGGTCCCATCTTGTGCATATTTTATCTTAAAAACACCAAAAATATTAAAAATACTTTGAAAATACCAAAAACATCAGAACATAATCCATAAAAGAACAAAAACATTGTCTCACACTTCTATACATTTGTATATTCCCATTCCACCATGCTATGCTCTTGCCATTTTGTAAGGTCATTCTTTCTCATCTCATCAAATTCTTTTTTGCTAGACCATTCTCATTTATTTATCATATCTTCCATTTCTTATATAACATTAATCATATTGTTCTATTCATCATTTTTCTTCTATCCTATTCCCTGGGAGAACTACATTTGACCTAAAGTTCATGTTAGAATATGCATCCATTGAACTATGTAGGTAGCGTCCACTTATCTTATACATCTAGAGTCAGCTTAGCCAACTCCTTCCTTTTCTTCTATTCCCCCATTTCTTTTGTCATTGTTCCTCTTTAATTAGGGAACAATTGTCGTGTCATTGTTCTTTGTTATGATGTGATAGAAAGTAACGCCTCTATCGCACATGCATGAACATTTATCTTTAAACCGAACTAACTTGGTTTTTATTTGTGTGTATTTATTTAAGTTTTCTTGTTATTTTCTTGGTGTTTTGTTGTAATTTCACACCTCTCCTTTTATTTATTATCCTTCTCTCTTTTTATTACTTCTTGTCTCATCTTGGTCTTGTGTTTCCTTGATTGTTTTTTTTGCTTATCTCTTTTGTGTTTCAGAGCATCTTGATGATTCACATGGATCTCAATTATTTATATCTTGATCCTATCTTATTATGTTGTTCTTGGACCATTTTATTTATTTGATTGTTGTTGGTGTCTTATTTTTCTATTTGATTTTACTTTTATCTTTTGTGTTTTCGAACATCTTGATGATTCACATGGATCTCGATTGTTTATATCTTAATCCTATGTTATTACATTGTTCTTGGACCATTTTGTTTATTAGATTGTTGTTGGTGTCTTATTTTTCTGTTTGATTTTGCTTTTCTCTTTTGTATTCAAGAATGCCTTGATGGTCCACATGGATCTTGATTATTTATATCTTGGTCTAATGTCGTTAAGATGTTTTTGCTTTTTGTTTTTAAACAATTTTGTTCCTAATTAAGTCTTGATTGATCATATCATGATTTCAAGTTAGGTTCATTTAACTTTATCTTTTTCTTTGTCTTTGCTTTTTTGTTTAAATGTAAATCGATGTAACCTAGTTTTGGTCATTGTTTCACCATTATCCTTAGTTATAGGTATTCACATTTGAATTGGCCTTGTGCAATTAGAATATTATGTTATTATAAGTTATTCATACTTATAATGCCTAATTTATTTTTTTATATCAAGCACTTTGTGCTTAGGTCTTAAAGTCTTAGACGTCAACATCAACTCCAATGAATGATTCTCAAGAACACTTTGCAAAACCTAGGCTCATGATACGAAATTAGACATCTAGGTAACATGAATTTTAACACTCAACTTTATGCTTAGACGTGCATATCTTCACATATATTGTAAGTATAATCAATTTTTGGTCATTTTTTCATCATTCCTCATTCCATTCTCTCTCAAACTTGGGTGAACTACATTGGCTTGAAGTTCATGTTGGAACATGAGTCCATATAACTATGTAGGCAGTGCTCAATTTCTATTGAGGTTAGCTCAGCTATCTCCATTATTCTTTTCATCTCTCTCATCAATCTATGCATTCTCATATTCTTGGTTTTATATGGATTTCTAAGCCATTACACCATCACATGTACATTTTCCCCTGCTCGCTTTAACCTATCTTTTTGGCTATATCCTTGAGCTATTTTTCTTGGCAATTTCCCATGTTGGGGCCGAATATCAAAACCATGTCTGAATCAAATCAACTCTATAGGGGTATAATCATTATTTATTCTTTATCAATGATCAAAATTCACCCTACTGAGGCAAAATTATTTTATCATGATCACATTTTCTCTACTGGGGCATTTCTTATTATCTTCTCTTTAGAGCCCCCATTCTAGTGGTGCTTCCCTTCCTAAAACATATTATTCTCCATTTTCCTCTAATTCTAAATTCTCCATATTAAAGCCCATGATGGCAATATTTTAGTATGCAACTTGTCTCGATATTGATAAATATTGTAAGCACACAACTTGTACTCTCAAATTAGGTACATTTAAAGTGTGTCCCTTACATTTATGGATTGTATGTTTTCCATTCCCCCTATCTCTAGGGCCTATTATGTTAGGATTGTGGAGCTAAAAGCTTCACTGATGTAGACATGGAGGAGGTTGCAGGAGAGTTGTTGAGTGTCAGAGACACCGGCATCGGTCAGGCCAACCGACGTCGGCAGGATAGGGCAGGAAGGCAACCGACGTCGGTCAGAGATCGGCCGGCGTCGGCGACCCCCAGGCGGATAGGGACCGGCGTCGGTCACCTATGTGGTTCAACTGCGAGTTTATTACGGGCAGTTAGCTAACAAACCAAGTGTTTGCATGATCAAGGCTAATTATAGACTGAGAGCTGCGGATCTAATTATTGTAATTAGATGTCTAATTATTGTTTGGATGAGATCTATATAATAGACTCATGGTTGTATTGGAAAAGTGTGCTAGGGAGTAAGAGAGCATAATTATAAGCTCCTTCTGTGTGTGAGGTAGAGCAATGGTGCGTTCCTCCTAGTGCCTCAGTACCAGGTGTGTTGGTGCTGGATTGGAGAGCCAGTTGGGTTCTTCAAGAGTGTAGGATCTTGGTCACAGTTGCATGGCCTATATAGGAGATCTACATGGTAAGTAAGATCATTGATCTGCAGGTGTATGTGTGTGCAAGGTCGAGGTTCACAGGTGAGCAAAACCGTTGTTTGATTTGCAGGTGTGCAAGGTCATATAGACAGCAACACAACAGGGAGCAGTATCAGGCAAGATCTACTTGGAGTACAGGTGTGTACTCGGATAGAGCTAAGAGGAAGGCAAGGGAGTTCCTTCCATAAGTATGGTCTGTTGAAGTGCAGGTTATTGCAGGTTCATGGGAGATCTACTTGAAGTACCTTGAGTACTTGTGGAGCACGTGGAGTGCTTGTGGAGTGCGTGGAGCACTTGTGTTGTGCGTGGAGCACAGGAGGTGAACACCAACTCTGTATTTGAGTTGGGTGTTGGGACCTGTGAGAGGGAGAGCTTTGGGGAGAAGAATTACTGTTCACTTGAGGTGTGGGAAACCTCTGTAAGGTGGTGGAGAAGAAGTGGCATCTTCTTTATTGTATTCTTTTCTGTATAAAGTATTAATACAATTGGTGTATTGTCTCTCATATGCTGTGTTATTCTAAATTCTAGTTACTTGGTGAATCTAGTTTATTTCCGCATATTATAGTTGCTTGGTTTGGTAATCAATTGTATGCTTTTGGTGTTTCGCAACCCCTGACAAGTGGTATCAGAGCCTTGGTTGTAGGTTCTTGAGCTTGATACCAACAAGTGGTATCAGAGCTAAGGTTGCAGGAAGCAGGTTGTGTTTGGTTACAGGGCACTCTCAGGGGTTTCTGATTGAGTGGGAGTATAGCAATGGCAGATCAAAGTAAGCTAAGAATGGAGGAGTTAAAAAGCACAGATGGTTACTCACGGTCCGATGGAAAGAAAGAGCAGGTAAAAGAAGATTGTTGGTTGGTAGCAGATCAGCATGAAGAAATTGAAGATACAGATGTAGCAGGTGTTGTTGCATAGGATGTGTTTGCAGGTTTCTTGGATAAAGTTGAATCTTGGATGAAAGATTCGGTTGCCTCTTTCCATGCAGCCCTAGGTAGAGGAGCTGGTAAGCCTTGCCAAAGAATTAGCAAAGGGGAAGTGAAGCTGAAATTGCAGGCGGCCAACACACAGGTGTTGATGAAGGTCATGCAGGTCCCAGGTCTGGAGATATGGCTAATTTCTTCAGAAAGATTGGGTGATGAGAGATGCACAAGAACTCTCACAGCGGTAGCACTTGAATTAGCTGGTGGTAAGAAGACATGTACTCTTTATCTACTTGTCTATATTACTGATTCTTCTTCTATTGCGGAGACGTGGCTTCGTAGGCTTGGTCACATGAGCAGGAAGGAGATGCATGTTCTTAAGCGGAAGATAGATATATTTGATAGGCTTAAGAACTGAAAAGCCTTGGTGTTCTTGGAGGAGATGGCAGACAGAGTTCAGTGGATGAGGCTGGATACATCTGAGCAGAGCAGTTTGGACATGTGTTTTGATCCAAAGGAGCTCGCGGGTAAAAAGTCATCATTCATAGGCGAACATAGATACCGATGTCAGTCAGGAGGAACCAGCGTCGAACAGACAGGTGCCGATGTCAGTCATGTGCAGATCGAAGCCGGCGATGTCGGGCAGAGTAAGACTGACGTCGGTCATGGGATCGACGTCGGTAGTATGTAAGACCGATGTCAGTCAGGAGGACCGACGTCGGCAGTAGGGACACCGCAGGGTCGATAGTCAAGGACAGACGCATGGGAACCGACGTCGGTCAGATGCAGACTGTGGGGTGGCCGAGGTCGGTCACTGTAATGAATTTTGGGTGGACAGCATGTTGTCAATGAGTCTCAAACACCCATACAAAGGACTGAAGGCGTAAGTAGGCCCTCAAATTCATGTTCCTCTTCTTCATACTTGTTGCTGATTGTAGAGCAGGAAGGATCTAGGAAACAAGTGGGAGCTAGGCAGGATTATGATGCAGAACCAAACGGGAGTTTTGGTAGGTTTGCCAGCTGGATGAAAACATAGAGACGAATGGATTCCTTAGTAGAAGAATAGAGAGAACGGATACGTGAGACGGAAGACCAGGCATATGGTCTTGAGGAGCTGCAGGACAGTGGTACAGGTTTTGACAGGGGGAGGACGAAGCATGGCTTCAGTCAGTGTCAGGTAACTACTGTGGTTTGTCTTACCAGGTGGATGATGAGTCGCAACATCATTCTATTGCTGTATGTGGATAGTATGCTAGCTAGCTAGCAGGGGTGTACATACAGGGTTTTGCTGAGCTAAGGGTAAGATTAGTTCAGTGGCATGTCATGAGGAGTTTGGAGCAGCAAAATTCTTTGACATGGGAGACATGGAGATCACAGGTAGATTTTGTCTCCAGTGGGAGCTGATGTGAATCAGGTGTTGGCGAGGTTTGGGATGCAAAACCGGAGCACACTAAGGGCTGGACAAGTACAGTGTCTGAAATCACATGAGGTCTGGTATAGACCTGAGTATTCCCATGCAGTGGGAGCTGTCAGAGTTAGGAGCCAATTCGGGGAAGTGGGTTCTCAGGATTTTTTGAGAGGGACCGGCAGCAGGTGTTGCTATGCAGGGTCAGGACTTCACTATAGGTGTTATAGGTTCGGATGTGGTAGGGTACTCGGATGACAGGTGATACACCACGGGATGTGTGGTGGGTTGTCTTCAGGTGGGAGCTTGAAGAGGGATACAAACCAGGAAACAGATTAGATGGAGTACAGGTATAGGTACAGTGCAGCTGTTTATCTCCAAGTGGGAGATTGTTAGGATTGTGGAGCTAAAAGCTTCACTGATGCAGACACAGAGGAGGTTGCAAGAGAGTTGCTGAGTGTCAGAGACACCGGCGTCGGTCAGGCCAATCGACGTTGGCAGGATAGGGCAGGAAGGCAACCGACGTCGGTCAGAGATCGGTCGACGTCGGCGACCCCCAGGCGGACAGGGACCGGCGTCGGTCACCTGTGTGGTTTGACTGTGAGTTTATTACGGGCAGTTAGCTAACGAACCAAGTGTTTGCATGATCAAGGCTAATTATAGACTGAGAGCTGTGGATCTAATTATTGTAATTAGATGTCTAATTATTGTTTGGATGAGATCTATATAATAGACTCATGGTTGTATTGGAAAAGTGTGCTAGGGAGTAAGAGAGCATAATTATAAGCTCCTTTTGTGTGTGAGGTAGAGCAATGGTGCGTTCCTCCTAGTGCCTCAGTACCAGGTGTGTTGGTGCTGGATTGGAGAGCCAGCTGGGTTCTTCAGGAGTGTAGGATCTTGGTCACAGTTGCATGGCCTATATAGGAGATCTACATGGTAAGTAAGATCGTTGATCTACAGGTGTATGTGTGTGCAAGGTCGAGGTTCACAGGTGAGCAGAACCATTGTTTGATTTGCAGGTGTGCAAGGTCATATAGAAAGCAACACAACAGGGAGCAGTATCAGGCAGGATCTACTTGGAGTACAGGTGTGTACTCGAATAGAGCTAAGAGGAAGGCAAGGGAGTTCCTTCCATAAGTATGGTCTGTTGAAGTGCAGGTTATTGCAGGTTCATGGGAGATTTACTTGAAGTACCTTGAGTACTTGTGGAGCACGTGGAGTGCTTGTGGAGTGCGTGGAGCACTTGTGTTGTGCGTGGAGCATGGGAGGTGAACACCAACTCTGTATTTGAGTTGGGTGTTGGGACCTGTGAGAGGGAGAGCTTTGGGGAGAAGAATTACTGTTCACTTGAGGTGTGGGAAACCTCTGTAAGGTGGTGGAGAAGAAGTGGCATCTTCTTTATTGTATTCTTTTTTGTATAAAGTATTAATACAATTGGTGTATTGTCTCTCATATGCTGTGTTATTCTAAATTCTAAGTACTTGGTGAATCTGGTTTATTTCCACATATTATAGTTGCTTGGTTTGGTAATCAATTGTATGCTTCTGGTGTTTCGCATCCTGACATATTATACCTCTAATTATATCTTGATCATTGATGATAATCATGTGTACAAGCATTAACTCATCTGTATGTGATCTTTTCCATGGGTTAACCTCTTTCTCTCTTTTTGAGAGTCCATCCTTCTCTTGCATCTAAGTATGTCCTCTCGAGGGGGCATCATGGGTCTGTTCCAATTTATTATTGAAAAATCTTCTCTTTGAAAAGATGTTGCTTCACCTAAATTTCAAGCTACACCTTCTCAAATAGGGGAAAAATATAGACATCTAATTCCTAACACCATTTGTCTTGAAATTGTTAATCTTACTCGAATTTCACTCAAATGCACATTTTAGGTCAAAATATATAAAACATGCTATAAACTATAAAATTGTCATTTACAATTGTCTATTTAGGTCAAAATATCCCTAAATAGGTTAACACATTTTATGGGCTAGCTAACTTTGATAATATCATTTTGATTCAAAATGACTATTTCACTATTTAGTGCTCTGGATCACTCTTTTCTTCTAATTCATTGGTACATGTCATGTACCTTTGTTATTTGGTGTTGAACACATAATAAATGAGAATATAGTTCCAACACATCTAATGCCACCTTCTAATTATTTCCAAGTCAAATTACAACTTAACAATATGACTTCCTGACCATTTTGATTAATTGAAAACCAATTTTCAAATAATTTCACAAATGTTGATTAACCTTGTTTAAGGCTAATTAATCCAAATCAAGAGCTTAAGTGGATTTTACATGAGAGTTGTTGAATATTTATTTTTGAAAATTGATTCTTATTATCTACATCATCGAGTGACATCATTTCTTGGAAAGATATCCCTAGGCCATAAATGCCATAAATATCAGGATTATGGGTCACCCATGTCTAGTTAATGCCTCCCATGCCTCTTCAATGCCCCTTCTTCCAAGGTCATGATGAAGATAATTATGGATTTAATTTCAAATATTAGCATTATCCATGGCCACACATTTCAATCTTGAGATGGATGGTTATGGCTAATCCTGACCAATCTCAAAAATATATAAATAAAGAGGCCATGAACATCATTTCTAAGCTATTTTTGTGTAAGATTATTATGCTCAAATATCTTCAAAACTTGAATATTGCAAAGTTATAATGCTAAACTATTTATATAAGGCTTTGCATTTGATCATATATTTTGTTTGTAAGCTTCATTAATAGGCTATTTGAGTGATTTGGAATCAAGAGCCTAGGTTTTATGAAGTGTTGTTGAGGCATTGGAGGAGCTTACCACCATTGTTGACAAAGACAAGGATGCTTGATCAAGGGAGAACATGTTTTTGAGCCACATGAGTATGGTGAATCCATTTGAAAAATTAATATGGTGTTGTTTTCTTTCATTTATTTCTTTCTATCTTTTGTAATTCCCATAGGAATAGATAAGCTTGGTTAGTTAGTTATTTATGCATGTTTCATTATTTATGGACTAATGCTTGACTAACTTGCTTTGTAATCCTCTCTACGTATATAACATATCCAACTCCCTTTAGGGAGCAGATGATTTTTTCAGCCTTCACTTCTTAGAAGCATGGTCAAATAGGAGGCACTAGGGTTGGCCACAAGCACAAGAGCATCCAAGGAGGACTCCACCACACTTGGGTAAGATTTTACTTCCAAGTTTTGATGGTTACATTAAAATCTCATCTAGGGATTGGATTTTAAAAATAGATACTTATTTTCTCTAAGACCTATGATGGAAAAAGAGGCCATTCAGTTTGCTACTTTTCACTTAGAGGGGCTACCCATGAATGGTGGTATCTTGGGTTGGTTACTAAAAGACACAAACTCATTTAATCTTATGAGGAATTCAACAAAAATATTGTTGAGATATTTGATAGCACTGATCCAGAATTACATTTTAGAGAATTATCTCAACTCAAACAGAAAGACACAGTGAAGGGGTATGTAATTTAATTTCAAAATATTTTAGTTAGTGTAACGGATGTTTCTAAAAGAAGGTTAATAGTTCTCTTCATGGAAGGTTTGACGGATTCAATTATAGGATTGGTCAAAGCTTTTGACCCTTCTACTCTTCAAGGAGTCATTCAAAAAGCTCTTGATCTTGAGTCCTCAACTCCACAATGTAAAATTATGTCCTTTAATGTTCATAAAACTAATGTTTTTAAGCCCTATGGGCAGCCAAAGAACAATAATTGGGGGCAATCAAGAAGCATCAATTTTGGGCCACCTAGACCAGCTCCTTTGGGGCAATTAGACAAGCAAAACCAACAGGGTTTGGGGTAGCAAAGAGAGCTACCAAGAGGGAATTTTGAAACAAGAAATGAATTAATAAGAAAAAATTATGTTTTGATTGTAAGGATCCTTAGTCACCGGGTCATCATTACCATGGAAAGGGGAAAATACACTATGTTAAAGTACATTCCAATGGAGAGGATGAGGATGTTGAAGAGGAGGTAACCACCTATAAAGAGGAGCACTTGGAAGTTTTTGGAGGAGAAAATTTGGAAAACACTTTCACTTCACTATCAAGGATACCCAAGTATTATACCTGTCATGTGAAGGGAAGTCTAAAAGGTATGGAAGTCACTATTTTTATTGATAGTGGAGCTACACATAATTTCCTTGATAAAAATTTAATAGCTTTATGTGGTTTGAAATCTACTGAATTCAGTGGTTTTCATGTAACTGTGGCAGATGGATTCACCATCCCTTACACCAAAAAGGTTCCCAAACTCAATCTAATGATGGGGACACATCTCATTGAGGATTATTTTTATATGGTTGGTATTGGAGAAACTAACCTTGTTCTTGGTATACAATGATTGTACTCTCTTGGAGAGTACACCCAAAACTACCAAACCATGGAGATCAAATTGGATGCCAATGGAAGAGAAGTGGTTTTACATGGATTAAAAGGTAAGGCACCCAAGGGGGCCATGTACAAAAGAATGGAAGGGATGATAAAATAATAAATTTAGATTGGGGCAGCTAGGCAAACATAATTTACTGAGTTGGGACAACCAACTACCATGAAAGAAAAAGATTTCATTGAAGACACATGGAGTGAAAGAATGGTGGAAACGAGTTTATAATGTGAAAAATACAATATGAGGTGTCTAAGACAACATATAAGGTATTAAAAAAGTTTCCAAAATTCTATATACATCAACTAGTTTTTTAAATACATTATGGTATGAACCTTAATACATGTTAGTATGAGAGATTCATTGGAAAAAACTAATGTCATTAAGAATAAAATGTTGGAACATAACTAGATACTGAGAGGGGGGAGTCAATCAATATATCAATTAAAACTAGTCCTTTAACTACTTTTAATGTAGATTAAAAGATATATGCAAATCAAATCAAATATGCAGAGATTATACACAAACAAATACACATGACACTAGATGTATATGTGGAAAACCCAATAGGAAAAATCACTATGAGAATAGCTGCTAGAATCTACCATTCTAATCCACTCTCACAGTCAAAAATTCATTGGTTACACATTAAAGGGCACCAACCCCAAGGAGACACTAATCCCCTAATTTAGGAGCACTGACTCTAAGGAAACACCTACTCCCTAATCTAAGGACCAACTCAGTCTATGTGATGGCACCAATCAATCAGAACTATAATGGAGCTACAAATCTAGATTACATCATAGATTCATTAATGAATCTAGTCCTTTTGTTCTCTATTACAAGTCTAATATGAAATTTCTCATACTCTGTACATTCTCTTTGTTCCTTTCTTACTCTCTACTCTTCTCTACCCCTCTGATTCTATGCCTAGATATGTCTTTATTCGACACTTTTCGTCTCTCTCTCACCTTGCTCCTATGTGTATTTATAGTTTTGATTTGACACAATTTAATAGCTGCACACACCCATGCCTTTGTTCTAGATATCACATTTATAAATAGTTTATCTAGGGTTCCATATCTTTTATGTGCTCACACTCAAACTATAACACATTATGCCAATTTTGGACTTTAGTTCATTATGAATTGAATTGTAAGTTTCCTGCATCTTGATTTCATGAATCACTATCATAATTTTATATCTCATTACTATTTATAACATTTGTTGGACTCAATTTTTAATGCACATGCTCATTAATATATATTTTATTGGTTAGATTGATCAATCTCATTCACTATGTCATGATATAGAGCTTACACGCAAGTTCTTACATGTTCCTGCAACTAATTGTTAGACTGAACAAAAATTTCAATTTTAACCTTTGATCTTATCTTTAATGTCATGATTTGATGGTCTTCAATTAAGAAACTCATCTTTAAAATTCATCCATTTGATTGATCTCTGATAGGCTCACACTATCCATTCGATCTTTGTACACTTCCAAACTTTAGCTTTGTCAACTTTAAAATTCATCCACCATTCTTCCTAATCTGAGCTTCCACATGTCATTTAATCTTCAAAGATGCACATTCTTTATCTATATCTAGATGTTAAATGTTGATATTTTTATCCCATCTCACTACTTCTTATATCTTTGGTGGATCACTTTCACTCCATCGATCTTCTTAGACTTGTTTGATCTTTAACTCACCACTGTGTCGATAAACATCGATCAATTTATTCCATCTAAATCCATTTGATCCATTGGATATTTTTATATGATCACCCACTCACCATCAGATCTTCTGACAATCTAAATCATTAAATCTATCAAGCTTACGCTCATTGGGTCTCTATCTGACAAGTTGCATGAATGTGACACTTGTCACTTGCACATTTACTTAGAGCTCCTTTTGACAATTTGACTTTGCTACGCTTCAATGGATCATCTATGTACAATGAAGCGATAGCCATTGATTAAGCTAGGATAAATATAAAGTTTAATACTTAGGAAATATTAAGTCCATTGATCACTGCTCGAGTCAGTAATTGCTAGGTCAAGGGGCCAATTTTAGAATGATGACAAAGGCTTAAGTTATAACTTAAGCTACTGAGTTTTGACTATATCTAGTCAACTCAAAAATATAAAAAGCTTGTTGATGCCATGACATAAACCCTTAGGGTTTAACTGAGAAACCCTATAGAGTCTGAGATCAAAGATAATTCAATTTTGAAAGCAAAGATAATTCAATTTTGAGCTCGTTTCTTCTCATTTGAACCGGTGGACCATATATTCAAGATGCTCATGAAAAACCCATAACAAATCTTCTATCTGTTTCCTTTGCAAATGTCCATAAGTGATCTTTGTAAAATCATGACAAATTTGCATGACCTTTTGTAGATTTTGACTATGTATGGAGACCATTTCAATGTGCTTGGAAGGCTAAATTTGCACCTGCATAACTCTTGTGGCGCTTAGTCGCATGACCTAAAAATTAGTGTATATGTTCCTATTACATAGGGGATTCAATCCATATATCCATTATCTCCTAAAGTCTTCATACATGAAAAATATGGCATCATGAAAATCCATATTAATCTATTTCTTTCAATCTATAAATTGACTAAGTGTTAGAAAACACTATCAAAATGGCTTGGAGCCCAACTTTGATCAAGCATATCTTTTGTCATGCTACATCGTGTGACCTTAGATTTAGTGCATAACTAGTAGGGACTAGTGTGATCACAAAAATGTGAATAGCTCCTCCATACTCATTCACATGTGGCAATGGTGATGTCAACAAAATGCCTTCTCATTTTTCCTATCATAGACCCAAGATGTCTAGATGATCAATATGAAGAACTGTATGACTTCCACTCATAAACATAATCAATCCAATCATCATTGACCTGTGATAGAATGCCTTGCATATCTTTAATTCACCATACTCAACCTTGAGCATCAATGACATCCATACTATCCCTTTTGGCATCAATGACATGCTCATAATGTCCTTTTTGACATTAATCCCTTTTTACATCAATGACAATCATATTTTTAGCAATCTCCTCCTTTGTCATTGATGGAAAACTAAATGCTCTGATCTTATAATATATTTCTCTTTCTCTAGCATTGCTTGCATTAACTTCTAATGAGTATGAACTGAAGCTATTCATACTATACTTTCTCCCCCTTAGGTAATGATATATTTGCCTAATACTCAACTTGGACATTTTCTCTACTTTTTTGATTTGTACTTTTTCTCCAAATTTTTGTAGAGATCATTTTGCTCTTCTTCTCCCACAGAGAGCATTTGCACCTTTTCTTCCCCTTTGACATCAATGGCAAAGGGACTCTAGCTAACTATTTGTCCAAATGTTTTCCCCCCTTTATTAGATAAAGGAGTTTGTCCAAGAATATGCAATCATCAACTCATTAGAACATGAGTTTCCTTTTTCTCTCTTCTTCCAGGGATAAATAAAACTTTTATGAGACTCCCCATGGACTCATGCCCTATCATTAGAATCTAGTGATGTGATGTAGGAGCCACCACTCCCAACTTCTATCTCAGATATTCAAATTGTTTTATGGGAAGATGTTTGGTGAATATGTCTATAATTTGATCCTAAGTTGGTACATATTCCATTTTGACCTCTTGATCTACAACCCTCTCTATTAAGAAGTGATACTTGATTTATATGTGCTTGGTTGTAGAATGCATCAATGGATTCTTTGATATATTGATATCACTTGAATTATCAAAAAGAATATAGATAGGTGCCTTGTTCTCTACATTGATGTCCTTGAGTGTTTTCTTCATCCACAAGACTTGAGTGTAACATACCATCACTGCTACATACTCTACTTTTACTGTAGAAAGAGTGTCTAACTCTTGCTTTATGCTCAGCCATTAAACAAGTCTGTTTCCAAAGAAAAATGCAACACCACTAATGCTTCTTCTATCATCCATGATTCCTACCCAATCGATATCTATATAAGTTTTCAAGGTGAAATGTTCACCTTTGGAATACCATAGTCCATGGTCAATTGTTCTCTTGATGTATCTAAAGATCCTTTTCACTACATTGACATGTGATTCTTTAGGAGCAACATGAAATCTTACAACCATGCACATTACTTGCATGATATCTAATCTTGATGTAGTTAGGTATAATAAGCTACCTATCATTGATCTGTACATAGTTTGATTTGCATCAAGGGACTCATCTTCTTTTCTCAACTTACATCCAGTTATCATGGGATTACTAACTAGTTTTCTATCTTCCATTCCAAACTTTTTGAGCATTTACTTTGCATACTTAGTTTGGGATATGAATATCCTTTCATTAGATTATTCTATTTGTAGGCCAAGGAAGAAAGAAAGTTCTTTTAACATAGACATCTCAAACTCACTTTATATTTGTGTAGCAAATTCTTTGCACATTTTGTCATTTCTACCTCTAAATATGATGTCATCTACATATACAACAATAATCAACATACACTCACCTTTTGATTTGAAGTATAGATTGATGTATGCACGTCCTTTGTTGAAACCTTATTGTTGTAGGTATTGGTCCAATCTTGAATACCATGCTCTAGGTGCCTGTTTTAGACCATACAATGACTTTGTTTAATCTGCATACATAATATTCTTATTTTGACAACTAAAAACCTTCAGGTTGTTATATGTAGACTTCCTCTTCTAATTTCCCATTCAAGAAAGTAGATTTGACATCTATTTGTTAGAATTTAAACTTTTTATAAATAGAGAATAAAAGAACATTCTTATGGATTCCAATCTAGCAACTGGAGCAAATGTTTCCTCAAAATGTATGCCTTCAACTTATGCATATACTTTGCACACCAATATTGATTTATTCCTTATAATAGCTCCATCTTCATTGAGCTTGTTTCTATAGACCCATTTTGTACCTATTACATTCTTGTTTGAAGGTCTTAGGACAAATTTCTAAGTTTTGTTCTTTTCAATTTGGGTCAGTTCTTCTTCCATGGCTTTTAGCCAATTCTCATCCTTGTTGGCTTCAACATAACTCTTAGGCTCAATTTCAGACATTAGATCAAAACTTACTTACTTCTTGTTCATTACAAATCTTCTCCTTATCTGAACTCCTTCATTATTATTGTCAATTATCTATTCTTTAGGATGATCCTTTTGAACAAATATTGGAGGTGCCTTTTCATTCAATTCCTCAGCTTCTTCATTATCTACTACTTCTTCAAGATTTGATTCTTCAATACTAATTTCCTTGTCAGGTTCAACATGTTTCAATCCTTATTCAACCTTGACATTTATGATCTCAACAATTTTGTGTAGCCTTTTATTGTAATATACATAGGATTTTATTTGAGTGGAATAACCAAGAAATATTCTTTCATCATATCTTGATTCAAAACTTCCCAATTTGTCCCCTTTTTTCCTAATGTAGCATTTGTTTCCAAACACTCTGAAGTACTTAACAAAGGTAGGATTTCTATACCATAGCTCATAGGGAGTTTTAGCACTATTTACCCTCAACTGAACTCTATTCAAGATGTATACTATTGTTTGGACTGATTATCTACAGTATCCATTAGGTACATTGACCTCTTTTAACATTGTTTTAGCCATCTCCTTGACTATCCTATTCTTTCTCTCAACAACTCCATTTGACTATGAAGACTTGTTTGCAGAGTAATGCATTTTGATCCCATGCTTCTAAAAATACTCTATGAACTTATTTGAAGTGAATTATCCACCTTTATTATATCTTAAGCATTTTATCTTTCATCCAATCTTATTTTCAACCATGGCTCTAAAGATTTTGAATCTCTCAAAGGCTTGAGACTTGTCCTTTAGAAAGGTTACACATGTCATTCTTAAGTAGTCATTTAAAAATAACATGAAGTATCTCTCTCCTTTTGATCCTCTTGTCTTATTAGGATCATAGAGATCAGTATGAACTAATTTTAGAGGCTTTGTAGTTTTATACTACTTTGTTTAAAATTTGACCATTGTCTGCTTACCTAGTTGACATTCCTTGAAAGTAGTATTTGCAAGTTTGGTTATCTTGGGCATGTTTCTGACACACTTATTTGAGCTTACTTTGAATAAGTTATCAAATTTAACATGACCCATCCTTCTATGCCATAACCAACTCTCATCAATCTTATCTATCATTTAGCTATTTCCATTAACTTTAACAAGATTATAGATGTTACTTTCAGTCCTTTTTTCCCTTTGCAACAATTTTTATAGATCTCTTTAACTTGAAACCTTCTACATTGAATATGACCTTATATCCATTATCATATATTTGGTTGACACTTAGCAAATTATACTTCAATTATTTAACATAAAGGACATCATGTGCAGGTAGTTAACCATCTATGTTTAAAGTTTCTTTACCTTTGATTTTTACTATTGTGTTATCTCCCAAGATGACAGATCCTTCCCTACATTTTCTCAATTTTGTGAACTTTCTCTTATCACCAGTCATATGATTTGAGAAACTACTATCTATCACCCACAAGTTCTGCTCCTTGACATGGAGTGGAGTTTGAGCAATCATGGACTGATTTTTCACTTTCCACACTTCATTGGGTTTATTATATGGCTTATTTTTCTCTTTATCAAAAACTTGTGAACTCTTATTCACACTGGGAGATATGCCTTTCTTTACATTGTGTACTTTTGATCTTACAAAGCTAGTTCTACAATGTTTATCTATGTGACCAAAGTTATTGTAATTATAGCACATTACATTTATATCTAACAAAGGAGAAAATTAGTTTCTACTTATCAAATTTGTTCTCCTTATAGGTACAAATCTACAATCAATAGTCCTATGACCAAATTGATTACCACTATAACAATAACTATAAAATGATAAGGAATACTTGGTCATAGCATTTTTCGTGCAACATGGGGATCTCTTGTAAACTTTGGCTTCTTTAAGTCTCTCACTTTGGTGTATCTATCTACATCAACTACCTTTGTCTTCTTTTTCTCTTGAAGCCTCTTTTTAGGTTCAACTTTATTCACATCAGATGTGTTTGAGTCTTTCTTTGTGTCCTTGCTAGCATTCTATTTTAAGGGATTTTGAGAGTCGATCAATTTATAAAGAATATTTGATCCTCCTATCAAATTTATACTTTTGTCTAGTTGACCTTTTCCATTTTTAATCTCTTTTCTCAAAGCCACTATCTCTACTTCTAGCTTCATACACTCATCAAATTTAGATTATATTTCAAGTTTGACTACATCTTCTATTCTTTTAGTCTCTACAACTTGTGTCTTTAGACTCACTATCATCTAATCAGATTTCTCAAGACTTTTGAACATTTTCTAAATTTCCTTTTGTCCATGATTCTTTTATTTTGAACTCTCTCTTTTTATCTTGTCAATTTCCTCTAAATCACAGATGAGCTCACACTCTAGATCCAATTCTCCTTCTTTTTCTTCTTCATCTGAGTCTTCAACTTCTTCTTGATCCATAGAATTTGATCCTATTGTCATGAATAAGACTTCCTTTTTATCAACCATAAAAGCATAGTCATGATCATCATTAGAACTATCACTATCATCCATTGAATCACTATCTTCTTTTGTGTATAGACTTTTATTATTTTTGAAGAAGTTCTTCTTCTTGAGATAATAGGGTCTTACCTTTTTACTACTCTACTTTTTTAGAGTTATATTTTTTATTGTGGGGGCATTTAGTAGCAAAATGTCCTACTTTAACACAATTAAAGCATTTGAATGGTAGCTTACCTTTGTACTTTCCATATCCTCTCTTCAATCCCTTGAAAAAGTTGGCTTCTTCTTCATCAGTCTCCTTAGATCTGAATGAGGATGCTTCTGATTTTAATTGTTTGGCAACTTTGAATGTAACTTCTCTCTTAAAGGTGTTTGCCTCTCTTATTCTCATCTCATCACTAGTAAAGGTTCATGCAACTCATGACTAGTGACTTTATACAGATCTCTTGCTTCTTCTATTGTAGATATTTTAGAATCTTATATTGATGGTAAATATCTTAAGACATTTTTGATAATGATTAATTCTTTCATTTCTTCTCCAAGGCCTCTGATTGCATTGACTATTTCATCTACCCTAAGGAGGTAGTCTGCAATCTTTTCTTCCTCATTTATTTTAAGACTTTCAAACTTGCCTTTCTAAGTTTGTAGCTTGGTCTGATTTACCTTTTTATCACATTCATATATGTTATTCAACTTATTATAGATGTCTTATGTAGTTTGACAATGCATAACTTTGAAAAACTCTAAGTTTGACAATCCACAAAGAATAACATTATTTGCCTTGGCATTGCTTTCATATGCCTTCTTGTAGCTTGATTAGTAGGAGTTATAGTAGGGACTGTATATCCATTTACCATAGACATCCATACATGAAACCCTAATTAAGATAGATAGGATTCCATTCTTATGCTCTAGAATGCATAATTTGATCTTCAAAAAGAGGTACCTTTTTCGATGAAATTCCTTCTTGACTAGCCATTATGTTCATTGATCCAAGATCTACCTGCACTGATTAAGCTTCTTTTAAGGAACTTGGGATCTATTACCAATTGTTGAAACACAACTAGATACTAGGGGAGGGGGTGAATCAGTATATCAATTAAAACTAGTCTTTTAACTACATTTAATGCAGATTAAAAGATATATGCAAATTAAATCAAATATGTAGAGATTGTACACACACAAATACACATGACACCAGATGTATATGTGGAAAATCTAATGGGAAAAGCCATGATGAGAATAGATTATTGAATCTACCATTCTAATCTAACCTCACAATAAAAACCTCACTAGTCACACATTGAAGGGCACCAACCCCAAGGAGACACGGATCCCCTGATTTAAGAGCACCAAATCTAAAGAAGCACATAATCCCTAATCTGAGCACCAACTTAGTCTATCTGATGATACCAGCTAATTATAACTATAATGGAACTATAACACCAAATTCTAGCATAGATTCATTAATGAATCCAATCCAATTTTTCTTTATTACAAGTCTAATCTATAACTGCTCATACTCTACACATTCTCTTTGTGCCTTTCTTACTCTCTTATCTTCTCTACCCCTTTAGTTCTATGTCTAGATATGTCTTTATTTGAAAATCTTAATCTCTCTCTCACCTTAATCCTCTATGTCTCTATATTTTATATTTGACATAATTCAATAGCTTCACACACCCATGCCTTTGTCCTCGATATCATATTTATAAACAATTGATATATGGTTCCATATCTTCTATGTGTTTACACTTAGACTATAACATATCATGCTGATTTTGTACTTTAGGTCATTATGACTTGAACTTTAAGTTTTTTGCATCTCAATTTCATGCATCATCATCATAATTTTCTATCTCATTACTATTTATAGCATTTTTTGGACTCAAGTTTTGATGCACATGTTCATTAATATATATTTGATTAGTTAGATTGATCAATCTCATTGACTAGACAAAACTTTAAATTTTGATCTTTGATCTTATCTTTCATGCCACGATCCAATGGTATTCAATCAATAACTCATCTTTAAAATGAATCCATTCAATTGATCTCTAACAAGCTCACACTATCTATTTGATCTTTGTATACTTTTGAAATTCAGCGTTGCCAACTTTAAATGCATCCATAGATATTCCTCATCTAATATTCTACATGTCATTCAATCTTAAAAGATGCACATTCTTTATCTCTATCTAGATGTTAAACCTTGAGCTCTTTATCTCATCTCGCTGCTTCCTATATTTTTGGATTTCTTTCACTCCATCAATCTTCTTAGACTTGCTCAGTCTTTAACTCACCACTGTGTCAGTAAACATCAATCACTTTATTCCATATGAGTCTATTTTCTCCATTTGATCTTTTTTATATGATCACCCACTCACTTTCAGATCTTATGACAAGCTCAATCATTAACTTTGACAAGCTTATGCTCATTGGGTCTTTGTCTGACAAGCTCCACAAATGTGATGCTTGTCACTTGCATGTTTACTCGAATCTCCTTTTGACAATTTAACTTTGTTGCACTTTATTGGATCATCTGCATATGATGAAGGAATAACCATTGATCAAATTGGGACAAAAATAAAGTATAAGACTTAAGAAATATTAAGTCTATTGATCATTGCTCAAGCCAATAATTGCTAGGTTGAGGGGCTAGTTTTACAATGATGACAAAGGCTTAAGTTATAACTTAAGCTATCAGGTCTTGATTATATCTAATAAAATCAAAAATAGAAAATTCCTGTTGATGCCATGACATTAAACCTTAGGGTTTAATAGAGAAACTCTATATAGTCTGAGAGCAAAGATAATTCAATTTTGAGCTCATTCCTTTTCATTTAAACCTATAGACCATATATTCAAGATGCTCATGAAAAAACCATAATAGATCTTCTATTTGTTTCCTTTGCAAATGTCCATAAGTGATCTTTGTAAAATCATGACAACTTTTCATGACCTAATGCAGATTTTGACTAAGTATGAAGACCATTTCAATGTGCATGGAAGGCTAACTTTTTACCTGCATAACTCTTATTGTGATTGATTGCATGACCTACAAATTAGCATATATGTTCCTCTTACATAGGGGATTCCATCCATATATCCTATTTATCTTAAAGTCTTCATATGTGTAGGATATGACATCATGAAAAAGCATGTTCATTTATTTCTTGCAATCTACAAATTCACTAAGTGTTGGAGAACACTATCAAAATGGCTTGGATCCCAAATTTGATCAAGCATATATTTTATCACACTACATCACTTGACTTGGGATTCAATGCATAACTACTAGGGACTAGTGTGATCACAACCATGTGACTAGTTCCCTCATACTCATTCATACATGCCTTCTCATCTTTTCCTATCATAGACCCAAGATGTCTAGATGATCAATATGAAGAAATGGATGACTTCCACTCATGCACATAATCACTCCAATCATCCTTGACCTGTGATAGAATGACTTACACATCCTCAATTCACCATACTCATCCCTGAGCATCAATAACATCCATAATATCCCTTTTGAAATCAATGACATGCTCATAATGTCCATTTTGACATTAATTCCAATCATATTTTCAACAATCTCCCCCTTTGTCATTGATGACAAACTAAATGCTCTGATCTTCTAATATATTGCTCTTTCTATAGCATTGTTTGCATTATCTTTTGATGAGTATGAATTAAAGCTATTCATACTATACTTACTCCCCCTTAGGCAATGACACATTTGTCTAATAATCAATTTGGACACTTGCTCTACTTCTTCTTTGACATTTACACTTTTTCTCTAATATTTGATAGAGAGCATTTGCACCTTTTATCCCCCTTTGACATCAATAACAAAGGGACTCTAGTTGAGTATTTGTCCAAATGTTTCTCCCCCTTTATTAGATAAAGGAGTTTGTCCAAGAATCTACAATCATCAACTCATTATAACTTTTCAAGAATACACATACCTGAGTTTCCTATTTTTATCTTCTTTTAGGTATAAATAAAACTTCTATGAGACTCCCCCTAGACTCCTACCCTATCACTATGATCTAGTGATGTGATTTAGGAGCCACCACTCTCAAATTTTGTCTAGATATTCAAATTGTTTACAATTTGATTTTGAGTTGGTACATATTCCATTGTGACCTCTTGATCTGCAACCCTCTCTCTTAATAAGTGATACTTGATTGATATGTGCTTGGTTGTAGAATGCATCACTAAATTCTTTGATATATTTATAACACTTGATTTATCATAAATAATAGAGATAGGTACCTTTTAATCTACCTTGATGTCCTTAAGTGTTTGCTATATCCACAAGACTTGAGTGTAACATGCTACCGCTACTACATACTCTTATTCTATTATAGAAAGAGTAACCGACTCTTGATTTTTACTCAACCATGAAACAAGTCTATTTCTAAGGAAAAATACACAACCACTAGTGCTTCTTCTATCATCCACACTTCCTACCCAATCAACATATGTATATGATATCAAGGCTAAATATTCACCTTTGGGATACCATAGTCCATAGTAAATTATGCTCTTGATATATCTAAAGATCCTTTTCACTACATTGACATGTGATTCTTTGGGAACAACTTAAAATATTATAACTATGCACCCTACTTGCATGAGATCTAGTATTGATGCAATTAGGTATAACAAGATACCTATCATTGATCTATACAAAGTCTTATTTGCATCAAGGACTCATCTTCTTTGCTAAAATTACATCCAGTTATCATGGGATTACTAACTGGTTTGCTATATTTCATTCCAAATTTCTTGAGCATTTCCTTTGCATACTTACTTTGGGATATAAATATCCCTTCATCAGATTATGCCATTTGTAAATGAAGGAAGAAAAAAAGTTCCCTTATCATAGACATATCAAACTCACTTTGCATTTATGTTGCAAATTCTTTACACATTCTTTTATTTCTACCTCCAAAGATGATGTCATATATATATACAAAAACAATCAACATATGCTCACCTTCTGATTTGAAGTATAGATTATTGTCTACACATCATTTGTTGAAACCTGATTGTTGCAGGTACTAGTCCAATCTTGAATACCATGCTCTAGGTGCCTATTTTAGACCATACAATGGTTTCTTTAATCTACATACATAATCTTCTTGTTCTGACAACTAAAAACCTTCAGGTTATTCTATGTAGACTTCCTCTTCTAAGTTCCCATTCAAGAAAGCAAATTTGACATCCATTTGATAGACTTTGAATTTTTTATAAATAGAGAATGCAAGAAACATTTTATGGCTTCCAATATAGAAAATTGAGAAAATGTTTCCTCAAAATGTATGCCTTCAACATGTGCATATCCTTTGCACACCATTCTTTCTTTATTCCTTATAACAACCCCATCCTCATTGAGCTTGTTTCTATAGACGTTTTTGTACCTATCATATTCTTGTTTGAAGGTCTTGGGATTAATTTCCATGTTTTGTTCTTTTCAATTTGGGCTAGTTCTTCTTCCATGGATTTTAGCCAATTCTCATCTTTGTTGGCTTCAACATAGCTCTTAGGCTCAATTTTAGACATTAGAGTAAAATTTGCTTTCTCTTTATTCATTGTAGTTCTTCTCCTTGTCCAAACTCCTTCATTCTTATTGTAAATTATCTATTATTTAGGATGATCCTTTTAAACAAATTTTTGAGGTGCCTTTTCATTCAATTCCTTAGCTTTTTCATTATCTACTTCTTCTTCAAGATCTAATTCTTCAATACTAATTTTCTTGTCCGGTTCAACATGTTTCAATCTTTCTTCAACCTTGACATTTATGCTCTCAATAATTTTATTGTAACATATATAGTCTTTTCTTTGAGTGGAATAACCAAGAAATATTCTTTCATCACATCTTATTTGAAAGCTTCCCAATTTGTCCTCTCTTCTCTTGATGTAGCATTTGTTTCCAAACATTCTGACGTACATAATAGAGGTAAGATTTCCATACCATAGCTAATAGGGAGTTTTGTCACTATTTATCCTCAGATAAACTTTGTCCAAGATGTATACTACTATTTGGACTTCTCTCCAGTATCCATCAGGTAACTTGGCCTTTTTTAACATTATTCTGGCCATATCCTTGACTGTCCTATTCTTTCTCTCAACAAATCTACTCTATTATGGAGTCCTTATTGTATATTAATGTCTTTTGATCCCATGCTTCTCACAATACTCTATGAAATCATTTGAAGTGAATTATCCACCTTTATTATATCTTAAGCATTTGATCTTTCATCTAATCTCATTTTCAACCATGGTTCTAAGGATATTGAATCTCTCAAAGGCTTGAGACTTGTCCTTCAGAAAGGTTACCTATGTCATTCTTGAGTAGTCATCTAAAAATAACATGAAGTATCTCTTTTATTTTTATCCTCTTATCTTAGTAGGACCACAGAGATCAATATGAACTAATTGTATAGGTTTTGTAGTTGCATACTCTTTTGTTTGAAATCTGGCCATTGTCTGCTTACCTAGTTGACATTTGTTGCAAGTAGTATCTATAGGTTTGGTTATCTTTGGCATGTGTTTGACTCTCTTATTTGAGCTTACTTTGAATAATTTTTCAAAGTTAACATAACCCATCCTTCTATGCCATAACCAATTCTCATCAATCTTACCTATCAGGAAACTATTTCCATTCACTTCAACAAGATTGTAGATGTTACTTTAAGTCTTTTTCCCTTCTACAATATTTTTTTCAGACCTCTTTCACTTGTAGCCTTATGTATAAAATGTGACCTTATATCCATTTTCACACATTTGACTAACACTTAGCAGATTATGTTTTAATCCTTCAACATAAAGGACATCATGTGTAGGTAGTTTACCATTTATGTTCAAAGTTCCTTTACCTTCGATTTTTATTGTTGTGTTATCTCTCAAGTTGATAAATCCTTCCCTACATTTGATCAATTTGGTGAACTTGCTCTTATCACCAGTCATATGTTTTGAGAAACCACTGTCTATCACCTACAAGTTCTACTCCTTGGCATGGAGTGCAGTTTGAGCAATCATGGATTGATTTTTCACTTTTCATGCTTCATTGGGTTTATTATATGGCTTATTTTTCTCTTTATCAGATATATGTGAACTCTTGTTCACACTAGGAGGCATGCCTTTGTTTACCTTATGTAATTATCTTAAAAATATAATTCTACAATGTTTAGATATGTGACCAAAGTTATTACAATTATAACAAATTAGAATTGTATCTAATAAAGAAATAAATGAGTTTCTACTTACAAAAATTGTTCTCATTATAGGTAAAACTCTAAAATCAATAGCCCTATGACCAAACTGATTAAAGCTATAACAATAACCATAGAACGATGAGGAATACCTAGTCATAGCATTTATTGGTGTAGCATGAGGATCTCTTCTAAACTCTAAATTCTTTAAGTCTCTCACTTTGGTGTATCCATATGCATCAACTACCTTTGTCTTCTTCTCTTGAACCTTCTTTTCAGGTTCAAATTTCTTCACATCAACTGTGTTTGAGTCTTTCTTTATGTCCTTGCTAGCATTCTCTTTCATTTCTCTATATTCTCCTTCTACTTTGAAGTTTTCATATATGCTAGTAGATGTACTAGTAGTGTGACTCTTTCCCTTTTCATAATCAAGACCTAATCTCTCTTTTGAGAGCTTTTGAGAATTGATCAATTTATCAAGAATGTTTGATCCTCCTATCAACTTCAAAATTTTGTCTAGTTGACCTTTTACTTTTTTAAGCTCTTTTCTCAAAGTCACTATCTCTACTTATAGCTTCATACATTCATCATAATTAAATTGCATTTCCAAGTTTGACTACATATTCTATTCTCTTAGCCTCTTCAGCTTGTGTCTTTAGACTCACTATCATCTGATCAAATTTATCAAGACTTTTGGACATTTTCTCAATTTTTTTGTCTATGCTTATCTATTTTGATCTCTCTTTTCTTATCTTGTAAATTTCCTCTAAAGCATAGATGAGCTCACACTCTAGATCCACTTCTCCTTCTTATTTATCTAAGTCTTTAATTTCTTCTTGATCCATCAAAGTTGATCCTATTGTCATGAATAGGACTTCCTTTTCCTCAGCCATAAAAGCACAATCATGATCATCATTAGAACTATCACCATCATCCATTGAATCACTGTCTTCTTTTATGTATAGAATTTTCTTATTTTTGAAGAAGTTCTTCTTCTTGGGTTAGTAGAGTTTCATATTTTTGCTACTCTCTACTTGCTCAAAGTTATCCTTTTTATTGTGAGGGAATTTAGCAACAAAATGTCCTACTTTACCATAATTAAAGAATTTGAAAGGTAACTCCTATAATTTCCAGATCCTCTCTTCAATCTCTTGACAAAGTTAGCTTCTTCTTCATCAGTCTCCTCAGATCTGGATGAGGATGCCTCTAGTTTTACTTTCTTGACAACTTTGAATGGAACTTCTCTCTTGAAGGTGTCTACCTCTCCCATTCTCATCTCATAGGTAGTGAAGGTTCCATGTAACTCATCAATAGTAAGTTTATCTAGATCTCTTGCTTCCTTTATTGTAGAGATTTTAGAATCCTATCTTGATAGTAAAGATCTTAAGACCTTTTGTAAAATTGTTGATTCTTTCATTTCTTCTCCAAGGCCTCTAATTGCATTGAATATTTTATCTACCCTAAGGAAGGTAGTCTAAAATATTTTCTTCCTCATTCATTTTAAGGCTTTAAAACTTGCCTTTGTAAGTTTGTAGCTTAGCTTGCTTTACCTTGTCATCACCTTCATTGATGCTCTTCAAATTATTCTAGATGTATTATGCATTAATGCATAACTTTGACAAACTCTGAGTTTGACAATCCATAAAGAAAAACATTCTTTGCCTTGGCATTTCTCTCATATGCCTTCTTGGTAGCCTAATTAGTAGGAGTTATAACAAGCATTGCATATCCATTTATCACAGACATCCATACATCAAACCCTAATGAAGATAGATAAGATTCAATTATTATGCTCTAGAATTCATAATTTGATCCATCAAAGAGAGGTGTCTTATTTGATGAAGATCCTTCTTGACTAGCCATTGTGTTCATTGTTCCAAGATCAACCTGAGCTAATTAAGCTTATTTTAAGGAACTTGGTCTCTAATACCAATTATTGGAACACAACTAGATACTAAGAGGGGGGTGAATCAATATATCAATTAAAAGTATTCATTTAACTAATTTTAATGTAGATTAAAATATATATTCAAATCAAATCAAATATGCATATATTATACACACATTAATACACACAAAACCAGATATATACATGGAAAACCCAATAAGAAAAACCATGGTGATAATAGATGCTAGAATATACCATTCTAATCCACCCTCATAACCAAAACCTCATTGGTTACACATTGAAGGGAACAACCCTAGGGAGACATCAATCCCTTGATTTAAGAGCACCAACTTTAAGGAAGCACCTACTCACTAATCTAAGCACCAACTCAGTCTATCTAATGGCACTAACTAATCAGAACTATAATAGAGTTACAACTCTAAATTATAACATAGATTCATTAATGAATCCATTCTTTCTATTCTTTGTTACAAGTTTGATCTATAACTGCTCATACTCTACACAATCTCTTTGTTCCTTTCTTAATCTCTACTCTTCTCTATCCTTCTATATCTGTGTGTCTAGATATGTCTTTATTTGACACTCTTCATCTCTCTGACCCTGCTTCTCTATTGTTGAGCCCCTTTTTATGCTACATAGGAAACCATGTCAACTCGATAGATCTCAGTGCAAGGTAATCTTTGGTGATGGTTGTTCTTTTTTTAATTTTGGCACTAGTTGGGAGGATCCTCATGGATCCTATGCCAACTAGTAGGTAGTTGTTTAGTGCCTAATTAGAAGGAGAATCTCATTAAATGCTTGCATGTGGTGGTTGGAGATCATGGTGTTAGAATAGTGGATTTGAAAGCATAATGGCCCCCAATGACAACTCAACACCTGACATACACATATCTAACCTAGCAAGAAGTTATCCCTCCACCTATAAAACAAGCTTAAACTTAAAGAAAGAAAAAGGTGACATTAATGTAGCAAAGCCCTGTAAGATTGGTTCTAGGTTTATACATGTATTTTGGCTTAAACCTAGCATGAATACTTTGGAGAATCACCATGTACCACTCAAGATCACTTGTGAGCCACTGGGCTTGTAGTAGAACTTAGATGAGTGCATGCTCTATTGATATAAACTATACTTTATGTTGACAAACTTTGAGTTAATAGAAATATCATTGCATATATTCTTGGTTATTGATTCCTTCTATATAGTCTAGCTCTGTTGTATGTTTGTGACCTAAGTTTTATGTGAATAATGCTATAGTTTTTATTTGTTTAATGTATTGTCACATAAATGTCTATTCCAAATTAATAATGACATCACTATGCCATATAACAACTTTAATATAATTATGAAATCGACTAAGTATTAAAACTAGCATGCATTGAGGCCCTCATACCCATGTTTAGAGTGCTAACTTAAAGGATGATCACTTGAGTATAAGTCATTCCCTTAACTTAGATAAGCACCCAAAAGACCCTTAACTCACTATCCCCATAGCTTGTACCCTTAAGAGCTTTTCCTAGCCAAACATGAACTCATTCCAAAATACTTGTGCCCTTGAGTAGGCTTATGCCTCCTGATCCCAGCCATGATAACACATGCTAATAGGCCATCTAAGCCCAATTTGAAAATGACTAAGTCCCATTGAGACTAAGGTTACACCATGTTTTAACTAGCCTAATGTGGGCTTGGGTCCCTTCATTGCTATACTTTGAGTGAGTGCACAGAGATTATGCCTTGTGTGAAATTGATACTAGCATAATAGTGCATTTAAATATTGTGCAACACAAACTCTCACTATGGTTGTACCTAGTTGTATCAAGTAAAGACTTACTTTGATTGATTTCTAAGTGCATGACTGAGGACATGATCTAAACAAGGAGACTTTTCTATAACATTTTGGTTCCATTGCTAGGACCCATGTTGAATTTTGTTTCTACAATGGTGAAATAGAATGATGCTCTAGCTTTCACTCAAGAACATCAAGTGTTGGCTAGAGCAATTGGAGGATAATCTCATGCCAAAGCATTTGACATGCCAAGGATAGAATGTAAGAGAATGGGTACAGACCAACCTATATGATGCTCTATATGAGGTGTTCTTTTATGAACTACCTAAACATGGTATCGATGGTTAGTTGCCTATACAAAATTTAAAAGATGAATCTATGGCCAGTTCCTCAAATGGACAAAGGAATACATAGAGAAGCTTGAGAGCCTAGATGATTTATGGACGTGCATTGTAGACAAGTGGTGGAGTGGCATGTTGAATAGAAACATGTTGGAATTCATAGTGTCAACCTTCTCTTGCCTTAAAGAAGTAGAATATGAGTTCTTTCATGAAACAAAGGGTACATTCATAAGAAAGATTAGCACCAAACCAAAGAAATTACTGATGGATTACTATATTTAAACCATAAGAATGGAAGGCTAAAATCCTTGCGCATATGAGCAACAAGCATAGAAGGTGAGAAGGGTAAGAGTAGGTGAGGTATGATGGAAAGGGATGAGAAACCTAGCACCCAAGATCTCTAAAGGTAGAACTACAACAAGTGAAGGCATAGGCTAATAGAGGATTTCAAACTTGGAAGTGCTAAGAAGACCCATAACAAGTAGGAAGGGCATGGGGAAGGATCCCTTGAATTATAGTAGCATGATGAGAGAGAAGAGGAAGCAAGAGATCAAGCTCAGTAGTTGGGTGCATAACACCTTGGATTCTTACAAGTTATGATAAATGAGGATGTGCTTAAAGTACCTACCCCATTTAAACCTGAAGTGCAAGCTCATACATTAGATTCTCCACTAGAAGATAGAAGAATGATACCTGACCTTGTTATTGACATTCAGTTTAATAGAATTCAAAATTTTAACCTAGACTTTGTAATTGAATAAGTGATACCTTATGAGAAATTCACCTAAAATACCATGAGACTAGTGAGCACCAACCTAAGAATATAGAACATAAGAATAATGATTATCATTTAGAGGATGTCAACTATGCCAACTAGGTAATAACCCATAATAAGTGACCTGTGCCACAAGTGAGCAGTACCACACCATCGAGATTAATGGTGAAACTTACACCAACAGGGTCAGTGCTCAACCCTAAAATTAGAGGCATTAGAGGACTACCTCTAACACAAATGCTAGGGGTAAAATGCCTCAAACTCTAGCACCACCTCCTCAATATATTTATTATGAAATGATGATGCACTTGACTGAGTATCACAACATAGATAATGACATATAACATGTGCTCAAGTGTGAAATTCAATGGTGCACTCAGGGTATTACCCAGTTAGAGCACAAGATGACTCAATTCATAATCACCTTGATGGGTCATGCCTATACCTGGTATCAAAAATCTGATATGATCCAAGCTATGGTTGACTATGATATACTGAAGAAGGCTTTCTTGTAGGAATTTGATATTCCTAAGTTTAAGCAATAAAGCATCACGATGCTCAGGGAAATTAGCCAAGGGCTATCCAAGAGCATGTACCTATATGATGCATGGTTTAAGACCCTCCTTTCTAAAATTTTGTATGATATCCACCCCTCTCAACACATGAAATGGTTTATTGGGGGCCTATTAGTAACTTTGAGGAGAGTGTTATCCATGAAGACTTTCATGGACCCCCTGAAGTGATTGAAGCTATCTTTGGGTTGAGGTAATAGGTATTATTAACACTAAGATCAACCCATTTATGGAGGCACAAATCACTTCAATGGCTTCCTAGCTATAGAATTTCACTATTGGTTTGATACATGATGCTCAAAGTAGATTATGGTGTACTAACTATGAAATGGATGGGCATAACAAGAATAATTTACCACAAAGAAATGTTCACACCTTACTTCTCAGTTGTGAAGTTTGTCATGGGCTACATGAATCTTGGAATTGTCCCCTATTATAACATGTCAATCAAGTAAAAACTAATATCTATTGCAAGATGTACAATTCCTATACTCATTCAATAATGTATTACTAATTCATTACTGAGATGCACCAAAATATCAAGAGAGGCACACGACAGGCGATGACCATAGTTATAGGGTAGGCAAGCCAAGGAAATGAAGGCTATGGCCAACAAAATATTGGCTATGGGAATCAATAAGGCACACATGGGTAAGGTGGAAGATGTGGTGGAGGAAGATTCCCACCATGATCATGTTACGAGTGTAGGTTTCTTGAGCATTACCAATTTGACATCCCCATGCACCCAATGTGTGGGTATTGTCAGGGACCACATGTAGTCAAAGATTGCCTGAAATTATAAAAAAAGATAACTCAAGGCTAGCCTAACATAGATAAGGGTACCACTATGGTTAGCAGTTGTGAAGTTTGTCATGGGCTACATGACTCTTGGAATTGTCCCCTATTATAGCATGTCAATCAAGTAAAAACTAATATCTATTGCAAGATGTGCAATTCCTATACTCATTCAATAATGTATTACTAATTCATTACTGAGATGCACCAAAATATCAAGAGAGGCACACGACAGGCGATGACCATAGTTATAGGGTAGGCAAGCCAAGGAAATGAAGGCTATGGCCAACAAAATATTGGCTATGGGAATCAATAAGGCACACATGGGTAAGGTGGAAGATGTGGTGGAGGAATATTCCCACCATGATCATGTTACAAGTGTAGGTTTCTTGAGCATTACCAATTTGACATCCCCATGCACCCAATGTGTGGGTATTGTCAGGGACCACATGTAGTCAAAGATTGCCTGAAATTATAAAAAAAGATAACTCAAGGCTAGCCTAACATAGATAAGGGTACCACTATGGTTAGGTGTGAGAAAAAAGAAGAGAAATGGGCTCCCAAGACATAATAGACTCGTAAGGAGCCACCTAAGGTACAAACCATGACTCAGAGTGGGTTCACCACACAACCACCTCTTATGTTGATAAAAAAGCTACACTTGGAATATGATGAGTCAAGACATACCAAGCACATAACTCAACTTGATCCAAAATATGTGCCCTACCTTGACATGGTTTGACAAAAGGACATCCTACAATAAGCTATGAGCATAATACAAAATTTGTAAAGAGAACTCCAACGATCTAGAGATCTAGAGGTATAGACAATCACTACATGCAAGAAGAAAGATAGCTATGAGGCTGAAGTACATGAGTTAATCAAGATATTTCACCTCCTGTAATATGAAAGGATACTACCCTTTCTAAAAAACATTCTTTTAGAACATGCAAAGAAGAGACCAAAGGAAGAGGTCACACCTCAGATGATTGAAGTTGTTGTGCTATATATGGAGTGGGCAAGTGAAATAAGGCATACCTATAATGTAGAGTACGACCAAGAACTAATAATAAATGCCACCATTTATTGATGGTCTATCTATGAGGTCCTTATGGACACAGTCATCAAGGTTAACATTCTAACTAAAACTTCTTGGGAAAAGATGGGATGGCCACCCTTGAAGCCCTCCCCTCATATGCTATTTATGGCCAACAAAACCCAGGTGCAACCTATTTAGATCCAAAAAGGCACCATTATAGATATAATGGATGCCAAATTTCAAGCTAACTTTAAGGTGATCAAGCTGGTAGAGCATGATAACTATCCAACACTCTTAGGGAGGCCATGGTGCTATGACAACAATGCATACATATGATTCAAAAAGTGAAACATGAATTTTGATAATGGTAGAGAGAGGGTGGTGATCCCCTATAAAGTGATTAGAGCCTCCATATGTGGAGAGTGTTGATCTTGAAAATGAGATCAACCACATTGATAACATCATGAC
Source organism: Torreya grandis (assembly GCA_037957365.1). NCBI lineage: Eukaryota > Viridiplantae > Streptophyta > Pinopsida > Cupressales > Taxaceae > Torreya > Torreya grandis. The sequence goes on from JARHVA010000118.1 coordinate 2,598,793, forward strand.
ATGAGGCACTGAGAACCTTAACCCAAATGAAAAAGGAGTGCTTATTTGGGAAGATGTACAATTAGTGTGTGATACAACTAATGTAGCCTACGATTAATGGGTTGAAGAGGCTTATGAAGTGATTAGATGAAGGTGCCACCTAGTGTGAACAACTGAGCCAAGACCAGCCAAAATGAGACTGACTAAGATTGAGTGCACTCAAAAATAATGGGTTCCCCATGCTAAAAAGGTATGAAAAAGGGTGTTTTGAATATGTAAAGGGAAGCTTGCAATGCTCCAAAAATATAGAGGGAATTAGCCTATATAAAAGTATGAATATGACATAAAAGCATGCATTCCTAAAGAAATAGATAAAATGGGCATGCTAGTGCATACCCTGAAGAGCATTGTTGCCCATTGGTGGGCAGTGTAAAGGCCAAGCTTGCCAACATGGAAAGATGTGAAGGCAACAATATGCACTAGGTTTGGAGAGAGTAATGAGGATTTAGACATACCTGCTTACTCAAGTGATTCCAACCCAATCATGTATGTGTATTTATGTGAAGAAACCTATACTATCTATGATGAGTATGTACTTAGAAGCCTATGGGTGCATGCCTTATACAATATGTTTAAAACATGGGCATGAGTGTGGTATGTTATAAATGAAATGCATTGAGAGACAAGAGGCTAGGAGGTACTCAAGGATAGGTTCTTACACACCTTCTCCTTTTTTTCATAGCACTTAATACTATTGGAGCCACTGTAAGTCAATCATAGGGTAGTGTTTGAGGACACTTCCATCCTAAAAGATCACCTTAAAGACATGTTATAAGAGAAAGGACTGGTGCTCTTGACATTTTTTGAAGAAAAGGAACTCAACAATGATTCCAAAAAGAAGGATGATTAAACCTGAAAGGAACATAATTGGAAGGCTCTAAGAGGAAGAAAAAACTTGTGCATCATGTGGATGATAATGCCCTAGATGAAGATCTGATGCATCTTTGAATTGAAACAATAGAGGGGATAAAAAAAGTTGAAGATTCTCATTAGGAGAAGAATGAACCCTACCATGCACCACTCAAGACCACTAAAGTAGACATTAACACAAAAGGTGAGCTGAAGATTGCTAGTATAGGTGTTTATTGGTCTAAATCAGAGATGACACAAATATTAAACCTCTTAAAGAAGTTTTAGGACTTATTCTCACATAACTATCAAGACATGAAGGGCACCCACCCTTCCCTTGGAAAAATGAACATCAAACTAGTGAATGGCATGAGGCCTATCAAGAAGTGCCCATATAAGATGAATCACAATCTCTGCTCCAAGGTAAAAATGGAGATTGATGGAATGATGGCCACTAGCATCATCTACCTTGTATAAGAATATAAATGGGTGAGCTCGATGGTCATAAACATCAAGAAGGATAGGTGCATATAGATTTGTGTTGACTATAGAATTTTGAATGTTACATATATCACTGACCCATTCCTGATCCCATTCATTGATGAGGCCTTCGATGACATCATAGGTTGTGAAATCTATATTTTCACTGATGGTTTCTTAGGCTACCATCAAGTGAAGATTGAGGAGGAGGATAAGCCCAAGACAACCTTTGTGATTGAATGAAGTTTTTTGGCCTATAATGTGATGCCCTTTAGACTCAAGATTGTACCTATTGTATTATCCATAGTGGTGATCAATAATTTCAAGGACTTCATCCATAACTTCATCCAAGTCTATCTCGATGATTGGACTATGTATGGCCTTGTAAAGGACCACTATGACAATCTATGACTCATGTTTGAGAGCTACAAGTAGGTCTACATATCATTAAACCTAAATAAGTGCACCTTTGTAACCCCCTTTGGGAAATTATTTAGGAGAATCATTTGCAAGGATAGTATTCTTGTTGACCCTATGAAGATAACCATCATAATTCAGCTTTAGACTCCTTCAATGCAAAAAGATGTCTACACCTTTCTAGGCCATTATGGATACTTTAGGAAGTTTATTCAGAGATATGCAAATATTTTTACACCTCTAGAGGAGATCTTGTGCAAAGATGACCCATTTTATTAGGGCAAGGCACAAGAGGAGGATTTTAAAACATTGAATCTGAAGTTGGCTAGCATGTCAATTTTATAATTTCTAGACTAGACTACTCCTTTCCATGTCTATGTCGATGCTTTAGGGTATATAATTCACACTATATTGGCACAACTACATTAGGGTAAGTGGGACAACTCCATCTCCTTTTCAAGTAGGAAATTAATACAAGCAAAATAAAATTACACCACCACTAAGCATGAAGCACTGGCTATGGTCTATGCCTTACAAAAATCTAGGAAATATTTATTGGCAACCCCATTCATCTTTTTCACTAATTATGAGGTGTTAAAGTACATCGTGAATAATCCTATTTTACATGGGTGCATATGAAAATGGATAGTTCTATTCTAGGAGTTCTAATTCTCTTTTGTTGTTAAACCTAAAAAGCAAAACTTGGGGCTAAAACATTTATCCTACATAAATTTAGGTGATGCAGTACCACCAATTAAGGATGACATGCTAAACATGAAATTGTACAGTGTCCAACACATCCATAAAGACTTGGCAAAGATTGTCACTTTCCTAACATATAGGTTTGTGCCCTAAACCATGTCAAATAAGGAGAAAAATCAATTTGTGTTTCATGTAACCCCCTTCCAGCTCATTAAGGGGGAGTTGTATAAAATAGGTGGAGGTGAATTCCTATGCTAGTGTGTTCTGGAACATGAAAGGGACTCCATATTACAATAAGTGCATGAGGGAATTATATAAGGCCATTACACTAGAGATATAATGACAAGTAATATATTATAGTCAAACTTGTGGTGGCCAATCCTATTCTAAGACGTAAAAGAGTGCACCAAGGCATGCGACATATACCAATGTATCAGGAAACCCAACCACTAGGATGAGATGCCTCTCATCCCCATTTTTACCTAAGTACCATTCGAGAGATGGGCCATTGATTTTTTTGGACTGATAACTCTTATTTCATGGTGCTTAGGTGAAAGGTATATTTTGGTGGCCACTAACTATTTCACTAAGTGGGTTGAGGCTGCACTGATAAAGGATTGCACAACCATGAAAACCACATATTTCATTTTGGAGAACATAATTAGTCAATATGGATGCCCATTAAGTTTAAATAGCGATAGGGGCACTCACTTCATCAATGAGATGGTGTACATCCTCTTAGTTGAATACATGGTGGTGCACCACAAGACCACCTCATATCATCCCTAGGCAAATGACATAGTTAAAACATTCAACAAGATCCTAGGAATGTGCTTGACAAAGATATATGATGTTGATCATAAGGATTGGGATGATCACATTTCAATGGTACAATGGGTATATCACATGACATATAAGCACCTAAGCAAAGCTACACCCTTTTAACTAGTGTTTGGCATTGAAGCAGTTATCCCCATGAAATTTATGGTGCCATCCTTATGCATTACATGGATTGATCACTTAGATGACCAAGAATCTTTGAGCACAAGTTTTGAAGACATAAAATGCTTGGATGAAAAGTGAACCCAAGCAAGATGGATTTAGAAAATTGAAAAGGCACACTAGAAGCTCTGGTATGACAAGCACATCAAGTGTAAGGAGATGATTAAAGAATAATTGGTGATGCTCTAACTTAAAGTACCTTAAACACCTAGGAAAATTTAAAATAAGGTGGATGGGCCCCTACATCATCCACCACATATTGGAGATAGGCACATGAAAGTTGTGCATGTTGTTCAACAAAATGTTCTTAGGGTATTTAAATGGCAACTAATTGAATCCATATCAGTATTAGGATGGCACTTGCACCATAAGAACACCAACTACTTGGTCACTAGTTAGTTTGAGTTGAGCTGACTAAAATATAGTTTGATGTAAACTAAACCATTCTTTTTCTTTTATTTTTATTCCTTATATAGTGTAAAGTGGCAATAAGTGATGCATAGTGGATGCAAAGACTTATTTTTTAACACTTCACACATAACTCTCGTTAGGTGAATCGAGCCTTTATGTTTTTTAAGCACATGAGGCCACAATACCTAAGTTATGGGCACGCGCATCTAATCTAACTCTAGTGAATTTATCTAGTCTCTCACTCATAATTCCAACTAGATGAGTTGAGCACTTGACCCATCTAAGTGCATGAGGCCATACATCTATGTGGTAGGCACATGAGACTTGTCAAATATAAAAAGAAGATGGACAATATCCATGTGTGTAAGGCACATATTATAGAGCTCTTGAAGGCCCAAGAATGAATTACTCTAGCACTTTCATGTATAATACTAGTCGGGTGAGTCAAACCCATTTGATTTCTAAGCACCTAGGGCTAGACACCTAAGTTCCTTAGTGTGAGTAAGTTACTAGACTTTAAATATTTGAGAATAATATGACAAAGTAGATAAGCACAAGGTTAACTTTTGTATCAAAATTAGAAGGAAGTACATAAATTCCTCATGCACCAGAGACTAAATAATAAGGTGAAGATGTTCAACATGGTTAGGTGAAAAAAATATAGTGAAGATGCATAATATGATCATGTGTAATGGAACAAGAAAAGAAAATAAAGTGATGGAGGGCCAGTGCAAGGGATTTGTATGGGGTAGGATAGAACAAGGTAAGATGAAGCATAAGAAACTAACCAAAATAGAAAAACATGCTGGAAATGGAAGCACAACTAGAAGAGAAAGTGGAATCGATGAGGCTAAGTCATGCACATGTGAAGTGTTGCACCTAGGTTACCAAAAGGAAGGTTAAGGTTGTGCCAAGTGAACAAGCACAAGAGAAGAATCATCTAAGAGAATTGGCATCCACCCAAATTTGAGTGAAAAGTGACTGTTTGAATTTAACATCACTTCAGTAAGTTATAATTATAGAACATTGAATAAAGTGGTGGTGGAGGCACAACTATATGCATGTAATGCATTGATAACAGAGGATTTATATGGATTTCACAAAATTTTACATTTTCTAAGAAATCTAGGTGTCACCATTCCATAAAATACCTACATTAATAATGATAGATAATAAAATAGTATAAAAAGGCATCAAAATGAAAATCTTAGGTTACAAACCTTAAGCTAAATTGAGACTAAGTGTGCAAACTAGAGAGCCAAAGTGTATAAACCAAAGAGCCAAAGGTGAAAAACCTGTACCAAGTTAGAATTTGAACACTTTAAAGCACTAAAAGTGAATATTGAGAAATAAGAGAATTTCATTCACATTGACATTGGTCTAAAGGGGGGTTAAGAGAGAATTGTGTAGGAAACAAATAGTTGGAATGAGAAGTTGTCACCCAGGCCACCATTTATAACCAATGAATCTCAAGAGCCAAAGGTGCAATCATAGATCTCATGACTGTAGAAGCACTAACCACCATTCAAGGCTTTGGAAACCTATACCTACCAAGGTTCAACATAAGTAGATTCAGGATGGTGAAGAAATGCAAGGTATTGAGATCTACATAGGCAAAATAAGAACCCAAGTGGGTTAAGATTGTGGAAGAAATGATGGCCACCAAAATAAATTGTGCAGATGATTGAGGCAGTAAGCATCATGGAAGTTGACATCAAGGTGCTAACAAATATGTCCTATTAGTATATGCAATTTCCTTTAGATTTTACATTGGGGGAAGACTGATGCTCATTTTCACACACTTGTCAACTAAAGGAGTATAACCACCACATTTAAAGTCACTTAAAAAACCTGGTGTAAGATTGGATGGTGGACATAAGATGCAAGTCAAAGTAAGGTGCAACCTTGTTTGATGTCTCAATAATAGACAAGTTGACAACTTCCAATGTAACTCAAATCTATGAGTTACCCTACTTTAGGAAGCTAGAAGAACTTGTAAAGTTCATACTCTTGCACATCCATAAGAACCACATCTATTTTGTAAGAAGGCACATGAATATTTTGACCTAGTTGATAAGGAGAATAATTGGTCTCCGATGATCAAGACATCCACCAGTTGATGGATGATGATGAAAAGGTGGAGTGCATTGAAAATATTTTGAGTTACAAAAGTGGGGTTTTGCTTTCCCCATAAAGGATTTTAAATATCGCAACATGAGGGCAGTAACATGCCTCATGAGCTCAAAACTATGCCTTGATAGTTGATGGACTGATGTGACAAATGCATACTTCTACATCGCCTATCACATGGTATAGGGCATACAATTCAACATTTAAAAGTTCATCATTGAAGAGTTGGTAAAAATGCATTAGAGTGCCATAAAGAAAAGGGGACCTTTAGGTTGGGGTCCATCCTCATATTAATTATCATGGAAGAAATTGGAGTTATAGATGGGGATGAAGATAACCTCTAGGTTTTTCTAAAACATAATGAATCCCCAGCTCAAAAGTATAAAGAATTCACTTGCCCCACCCCCTTCAGTGCCAAATATAAATACACATGATGTGATGGTGTGATAAATACATAGAATCCTTCAGACTGGAGTGGTGCATTCTTCAGGAGCTCTTAAAGAGCCTATATGGAATGATAATATTTACTATGATACCACATTATTGTGTAGTACACTTAACATTACTAGATGGGAATAGATCATGTTGGCTGAAGATTCCCTATGCCTTCTTGGCAAGGTACTTTAGGGATGAACTATGCTGGATCCCTAATGCATAATACATAGACATCCCAATAAAGGAATTGGATATGGAGATGCATAGGATGAGGTGCTAGTTCACTTACATAGATGGGAAGGCCACCAAAGATGAAGAAGATGCATCATATTTCCTAAACATTGAGCCCATCCAAGAGGTCATCATACGAGGCTACATATATAGATTATGCTATGAGGTGAATCCAAAAAATAAGGTCTCTAGCATAGAATAGAGCATCAAGTAGAGTGAAGACTCCCCAGTCCAGATTAGGGATGAAGGGATACCAACACCAGCAAAGAAGAAGAATTTTCCCAAGAGGAAGAGGGGGGAGAATTTGGAAGAGATAGTGGAGCGCCTAAGGCTCAAGATATCCTTTGAAGGAGAAGCATTTAATTTAAACTTGTCGAAGAAGCATGTGTAATTTTCACTAAAGGCTTCCCCTAACACAAAGAAGGGGAAAGTTCCTCCTATGGCACCTAGGATAATCCTATCTGATATAGAGGAGAAAGAGGAGGAAGAGGAGTTAGAGGAAGAAGCAATGGGGAGGGGTGTATACATTTTTCTTGAAGAAGATGAATCCTCATCAAGTGAATGGACCCCCTCTCTTTCCCATCAGACTGAACTGCAAAAGAAGATGCAGAGAGAAAAGAAACATGGATTAAATGAAGTTGAGATGCAGAAGATGCAAGAGCTAGAGGAATGCAGAGAAGAAATGAGAAAGGCCAGGATGTCAAAAGAATCTACTGAGATGTTCAAAGTCAAGGAGTGTAAGAAATAAGTAGAGAAGTGCAAGGCATGGGAGATGAAGGGGAAGAAAGAAGAAGGGAGGAAGGAAGGAGAAATGATTGAAAATCCTAGAAAAGTAGAAGTGCATAGAGAAAAAATACCCTCATGTGCACCAACTAAGGAAGATTTGAAGTGAAAATGGTAGGACATGGGCCTACCCAAAGATCACATCGATGTGGTGATGACATTTCACCACAAATGAGAGGCCATGAGGGCCAGGGACATGTCCCAAATTGAAATTGTTTAAATAGAGGCTAAGGAAATAAGGGTAGAAGAAATGAAATGCAAAGCATAGGCTAAGAAAAGGAAAGTAGAGAAGGAAAAGTCCAAAAGAAAGGAAGTACAAGAGAAGGTATCCAAGTAGAAAGGGCCAAAATGAATAAGGAGATAGAGGAAAAGGTTGCTTCTATCACAGATACTAGAAGGGAAAAATTAATCAAAGAGGCACTGAGTACCACTCTAGCCTGGTAGAAGAATATACACAATAGGAACACCCTAGTCTTAAAGGGGCACCTAAAGATAAATAAGGCCATGTTGGCACCTCAAAATAATAAAAGGAAAAGGAATTAGAGACCCTGTTGGGGCATGAGGGAAGTAAGGATGGTAGAAAGGAGGTTTGTGCTAAAGAGACACAATGAGAAGAAGAAATGGATAAGGGGAAATGTTTAAGGAAGAACCCCTCAAATAACAAGATGGTAAGACTAGCACCAAGGAAAGAGAAGAGACAAACCAAGGGGAGAAGTTTGATGAAGAACCCCTAGTAGAAAAAGAAGCAGAAGGCACTAGAGAAAGTATAAATGCCGGTGGTGAAGAGCAGGAGCTGGTTGAAGAAGAGGAGTACAAGCTAAGCTACAAGGAGAAATCATGTTCACTAAATATGATGATTTCTATATGCTAGAGTACATGCACCCCAAAATTTCCATGACCCTAACACACCATCAAATGTCTTGGGCTCTCAATTTCTACACGGATGAACCTTAGTTTAAGGTTCTAAAGAAGGCAGTGTAAAGCACCAAAAAACCATAGAGGGACATGAACCCTATAAGGTTGGTGAATACACTTCTCAAAATGGCCTCATTAGTAGCACATTAGAACATCATCAATCATGTTTTCACTAATAAATAGAAACAAATCATGCAAGAGGTAGAGGAAAAATTGAAGGAAATCAAGCTCAAACTCTGGTAGGTGGTCAAGCACATCAAATAGGTAGAGCCATCCATTTTAGATGGTGTAGATGGCTCAAAAATGAAAGACGTTGATCAAGTTTGTGTGTTAGAAAAACAAATGCTTCCCCAGATGAAGCTAGTGATAGAGGAATAAGAAGATCCCAATGAAGCCATCTTAAGAGAGCTAAATAAAAATATCAATGTAGTAGAGGACTTCTTTGCCAAACTAGAAGAGGGCTTAGAAGAAATATATGCCATCTTTTATAACTTCAACACTCAAGTATCAGTCATCTATGCATGCCTTTAAAAGGTGAAAGAGGAGAAGGATGCTTTGGTGAAGCATGCATTTACTGTGAGTAAGACCGATCACATCTAGGTGATGTCACAGGTCAATAACTTAAATACCTAGTGAAAGGCCCAAGATCAAGACATAGAGGCACTCTTCTATGCCTTTTAGACAAAAGCAACTGAACAAGGGGACATTTTAGATGTCGAGGAGAGGAGAGCTAAAGAAGGATTAGAAGCCTTTAGAAAATAAATTGAGAGCATAGATGTATCTGCACTCAAGGCCACTTTGAAAAAAGTAGATAATGCTACTGAAGAGATCAAGCACACCATTCAAGGCTTTGATAAATTCAAGGTGGAGCTATAATAGAGTGCACCCAAATTTTGTGTAGCAAAGGTGCTAAAAAACTAGTCCGAGGGTAGACTAGTAATTTTATATGGGGTAATGTTAGGACCCTCTTTGTGATATGTAATAGACCATGCCAACTCAGTAAATCTTAATATAAGGTAATATTTGGTGATGGTTTCTCTTTTTATACTTTTGGTGCTAGCTAGCAGGATCCCCATGGATCTTATGCTAGCTGGTAGGTAGTTTCTTAGCACACGAGTCAGAAGGAGAATCTCATTAAGTGCTTACACATGGTGGTTAGAGAGTTTGGGTGTCAAAGTAGTGGAGTTGGTGGCATAATTCCCCCCAATGATAGCTTAACACCTGATGTGCACCCATCCAACGTAGAAAGAAGATGTCTCTCTACCTATAAAATGAGCTTGAACCTAAAGAAAGAAAAAGGTGACATTAATGTAATAATACTCTCAAGATTAATTCTAGGTTAATAAATGCATTTTGGCTTGAACCCAGTAGGAATACTTTAGAGAATCACCATGTACCACTCAAGCTCACTTGTGAGCTATTCAACTTGTAGTAGAACTTAGATGAGTGCATGCTCTAAATTTTTCTTTATGTTGAAAAACTTTGATTTAATAGAAATGTCATTACATATCTTCTTGGTTGATGATTCCTTCCATTTAGTCTAGCTTTGTTGTATGTTTATGACCTAAGTTTTATGTGAGTAATGATATAGTTTTCATTTATTTAATGTATTATGATGTAATTGTCTATTCTAGGTTGTTAATGGTATTTCTATGCCATATAGCAACTTTGGTATAATTATCAAATTGACTAAGTGTTGAAACTAGCATGCACCGAGACCCTAATACCCATGCCTAGAGTGCTAGCTTGAAGGATGAGCACTTGAGTATAAGCCATTCCCTTGACTTGACTAGGCACTTGAAATACCCTTAACTTGCTATCCCCATAACTTACACCCTTAATAGCTTTGCCTAGACAAACATGAACTCATGCCAAAAGACTTGTGCCCTTGATTAAGTTTGCACCTCCTAATCCCATCCAAGATAACACGCATCAATAGGCCACCTTAGCCTAATTTTCAAATGACTAAGTCCCATTAAGACTAAGGTTGTGCCATGTTTTAACTATCCCAATGTGGGCCTCACTCCCTTCATTACTATGCTTTGATTGAGCATACAAGGCTTGTGCCTTGTGTGAAATTGATGCCAACATAAGATTGCATTTAAATGTTGTGCACCATAGATTCTCACTATGGTTGCACTTAGATTTATCAATTAAAGACTTACTTGGATTTATTTCTAAGCGCATGACTAAGTACATGAGATAAACAAGGAGAATTTTTTACATTTATGTCTCTATATTTTCTATTTGACATAACTCAATAGCTTCACATACCCATGACTTTATCCTAGATATTATATTTTTAAATAATTGATCTAGGGTTCCATATCTTTTATGTGTTTACACTCAGACTATAACACATCATACTAATTTTGGACTTTAGTTCATTATGACTTGAACTATAAGTTTCTCTTGTCTCAATTCCATGCATCATCATCATAATTTTATGTCTCATTACTACTTATAAAATTTGTTGGACTCAAGTTTTGATGCACATGCTCATTAATATATATTTGATCGGTTAGATTGATCAATCTTGTTGATTTTGTCGTGATATAGAGCTTACATGCAAGTTCCTGCATGTTCTTGCAACTAACCATTAGACTAAACAAAACTTTAAATTTTGATCTTTGATCTTATCTTTCATGCCACAATCTGATGGTCTTTAATCAAATAGCTCATCTTTAAAATGCATCCATTTGATTGATCTCTGACAGACTCATGCTATCCATTTGATCTTTGTATGCTTCTAAACTTTAGCTTTGTCAACTTTAAAATGCATTTATTGATCTCCTTGATCTGAGATTCTATGTGCCATTCTATCTTCAAAGATGCACATTCTTTATCTCTCTCTAGATGTTAAATGTTGAGCTCTTTATCTCATCTCATTTATTCCTATATCTTTGGATTGTTTTCACTCCATCGATCTTCTTAGACTTGCTCAGTCTTTAACTCACCATTATTTCAATAAACATTGATCACTTTATTCCATCTAAGTCTAATCACTCCATTAGATCTTATTTATATGATCACCCACTCACCATCAGATCTTTTGACTAGCTCAATCATTAACCTTAACAAGCTTACACTCATTAGATCATCTATGTATGATGAAGTGATAGTCGTTGATCAAGCTAGGACAAATATAAAGTCTAAGACTTAGGAAATATTAACTCTAGTGATCATTGCTCGAGCTGATAAATTCTAGGTTGAGGGGTCAATTTTAAAATGATGATAAAGGCTTAAGTTATAAAATAAGATACTATGTCTTAGATATATCCAATTAAATAAAAAATAAAAAATTCCTATTAACTCCATGACATAAACCCTTATGTTTCAACTAAGAAACCCTATTCAGTTTGAGAGCAAAGATAATTCAATTTTGAACTCATTCATTCTCATTTGAACTCGTAGACCATATATTCAAGATGCTCATGAAAAACCCATAATAAATATTCTATTTGTTTCCTTTGTAAAAGTCCATAAGTGATCTTTGTAAAATCATGACAACTTTGCATGACCTTGTGCAGATTTTGACTAAGTATGGAGACCATTTCAATGTGCTTGGAAGGTTAACTTTACACATGCATAACTCTTGTTACGCTTAGTTGCATGACCTAAAAATTAGGACATATGTTCATCTTACATAGAGGATTCCATCCATATATCCATTTTATCTTGAAGTCTTCATACATGTAAGATATGACATCATGAAAATGCATGTTCATCTATTTCTTGCAATCTGCAAATTGACTGAGTATTGGAAAACATTGTCAAAATAACGTGGAGCCCAACTTTGATCAAGCATATATTTTATTATGATACATCACATGACCTGGGATTCAATGCATAACTACTAGGGACTAGTGTGATCGCAACCATGTGACCATGCCCCCATATTCTTTCACATGTGGTAATGGTGATGTCAGAAAAATGCCTTCTCATGTTTTCTTGTCATAGACCCAAGATGTCTAGATGATCAATATGAAGAACTAGATGAATTCCACTCATGTAAATAATCACTCCAATCATCCTTAACCTATGATAGAATGCCTTGCACATCCTCAATTCACCATACTCAACCTTGAACATAACTGACATCCATAATCTCCCTTTTGACATCAATGACATGCTCATAATGACCCTTTTGACATTAATCCCTTTTGACATCAATACCAATCATATTTTTAACATATATAATGTAGGAGGAGTCATTCAACTACCCTTTTCCTTACCTATGTTGAGAAATTATGCTTAACTTAGATATTTGAGGAGTTTGAAAGTCCATGTTTTAAAGAAGACAAGAAATATGAAGATGAATTGAGGAAGATTTACCAAACATACTTTGAAAATTATAAGTATTTTTGGCCATTTTAGCCTATCATACAAATTGGAAACATGTTTCTTGAAGTGCCTATTCAGTGGAGAAGACATACCCAAAAATCTGAAAGTAAAAGATGATCTGGAGTAGTTATAAAGGAGGGAGAAAATCATCTACAGTTGGGTTTGTATGCTTGGAAGCAAGTGGGTATAAGCAATAAAAAACCACTACAAGGTTTGGTTTTATAAAACAAGGTAAGGTTTTATCTAAAATCAAAGGACCAAATTTTACTCCACCTTATTTTAATAAGTAACATACACGTTTGGGGAAACCAATTTGTGTTTCAAAAAATTCCAAGGTACATAAGAAGGGAAGTCATTCAATTTATTACAAATCTAATTTCCTTCTTATGATCATAATATCTCTTGAAGGTGACATAAGCAATGAAAAATCGAATGATTTCCCTCTAACCAAGAATGACAATGTGGTAAAGAAATATGGCAGTTATATAACAATGGAATGGGCTCACTCCAAGGCCACGTTGCAACAAAAATGGTATGATAAAAAGAGATATAGCACCTTGCACATAAAATTTCAGCTTGTATAGTGCATCAAGAGAAGAAATTAAAGATTCTTTTCATCCATCATGTTCTGCATACTACAAGGCACAAGTGGAGCAGCAAGAGGGAGAGGAGGAAAATTAGTGAAAAAAAGATTAAGAAGGATGAGAAGAGCTGAAAACTTAGTGACACATAAAAAATTGCAGCCATATTCCACAAGCCAACCTTGGCCAACAACCCTGAAGAGGAAAGTAAAGGAGTTACTTTTACTAACATATTTTTTTCATGTACAGATAAGAAGACATAAGCAAATAAAGACTACCTAGCTGGAACATCAATCTCTAGCCACTCATATAAAGATAAATTCTAAGTTTCTACTGCTTCTTACAGCTTAGGAGTATCTTGGGAATATATATAATCAAGAAGGAAAAAGATCAAAATAATATTCTACTAGTTTCACATTTTTAGTTTGCTTAAATCATACAAAAGCTTCATGTACAGTTGTGGCAAACATCACCAAGAAGGATCCCTTCCTTGGAAAGGGCCTAGAGGTGAAAGTAGCAAAAGGCCAACCATGGAGATAGCTTGTTGGTTTCTCCTATTTCTTGAGGACAAGTAATTTTGGATAGGAAGGATTGTCATATCCTTTTTTTGATAGGGACATACTAGAAGACCTTTAGCCTTAACAATCTTCTCGAGGGCTAAAGGACATTCTTAAAGGGAAGTAAGGATTGAAATGTTTTTAAGTGAATATGAATAAAATTACCTTTTAAAAAGTAATTTATATTTTAAAATTCACTTAAAAGAGGGGTATTTAAGGGTCTAAAATGACTTAAGTGATTTTATGAAAGAAAAAGGAGAAAATAGAAAAGATCATAAGGACCTATTAAAAATCTTTCAAATTTCCCTCCCTTTCCTAAATTGGGTGCTACTTTTGGGAAGTCTATTTAAAGCAAAGGAAAGGGTTAACCATTGGATTCATGTTTTTTACATTTTAAATAATGATATTCTCAAGTCTAAGCACAAAAATCAAAGACTTACTCTTGAAGGATGGAAACCCTTTCAAGAGAGTTGAATCAAGGATGAAAACCCAAGATTTAGATCTAAAACAAACTCACAAAGTGGTTTTATTAGACTACATTGGCATCAAAGGGTGTTATCAACACCATAGCTCTATTTTTAGGTGGGCAATCAGGTTGGTGGATTGCATGAGCTAGGTTTAGAGCCAACAAATGTTAGAAAACACAATGATGTTATTTTGGAGGGAAATGAACCCATCTTAGGGTGGAGCGAAGGTTTTGGAGGGCATATTTAAGATTTTGAGGGTGTGGAATAGCCATGCCAAATTTTATATTATTTTAGTTGATTATTTAGCTATTAAATATTTACATAAATTCTGCTTTTTTCTTTGGCATCTTAAGTAATTATTTGGAGTTGTTTTCAAATCAATTACAATAGTATTTTATCAAAATTCAGTTTACTAGTGTTTCTAGAAAATTATAGAAATTAATATCAAAGTGATTGGATATATCTTTATTTTTATTAATATCCCTTGGAAGGGACATGACAATGCATGACTACTTGATCTTCCCTAAAATTTCTCACCTTATTAAAATCTATGTAAAACTACATTAAATAGTTCCTATGTATCTTTAAGAACATTTATGTAAAGTTTGGGAGTTTGGTTTGTTTGTTTTCCATGTTGAGGCATATTTAATGTTAGTTTACATTTGTGAAATGTTGTTTACATATTTACAAAAAAAAATCATTATAGAGTATGGCATCGTAGGCAATCAAAATAGTAAAGTAAAAACTTATGTATAGAAAGATAAATGCATTATTGAATGAATAGTGATAGAGTTCCTCCTCTTATACTAAATTCGATGTGAAATGAAAAGATCCACCTAAAATAATGTAGAGAACTAAAGTGAACCAGATCTTACAAACCCCCATAGTATCAAACACAAAAACCTTACAAAATTAGTATAGAGAATATGCAAGATAATGTCGCAAATGATAAACAGTGAATGTCATAGAAACCTTCATTACATTCATCATACTTATCTTATTGGTAATCAATATATTAATTATTTACAAAATGTATCTAGATATAATTTATCTAGCCACACTTGGTGGTTTCAAGATAATTACAATGAGAGGTCCAATCTCTTTTAAAAATAACCTAGGGACTTACGTGCACAACTATTTTTAACCACCACCTCTTAATTGATAACTACCTTTTTTATTCACTAATTAGAAACTAACAAAACCTTAACACACTTTTAAAATAAAATGAATTTTAAGTAATTACATTATAAACTTAATTTAATATGGGTTCTACACAAATTCCACGTAGAAATAGATCACTTAAAGCTTTGAACAATTTCACATTCATTGCTTCACAAGCCTTCATCACAACTGGTTTCATCAAGTTCAATAATTGCTTCAATCTTCCAAATGAAAGTTTTCATGGCATATCATCTTTCCACTTAGTGAATACATGTTAGATGAGGGTGCCATAACAACTTAAGTGCAAAGAAAAAGAGGAATGATGACCATGATGAGATTCAAATGCCTTATATTCATGTGTGAAATATTAAATTTTGCAACTTATGACAAAATCAGTGTGTCATCAAGGTTGGAATATTTGGTACATACCTAACATTTTTTTCAACATAGAACAAGAAAAAAAAATAGTTCAAAAAAAGAGGTGAGCCTAGGAGCTTGGTTTCACACCTGCCAATTACATTTGCTTAAAAATTTAGCTTATTTCAATCCAAAAGTGTATATTTTATTGAGACAATATGTCACATAATCCCATGCTCATCTTTATTTTACAATATTTATTTTCAAATCTATATTACACTCATGGCAGCAATATGGGCAAAATAATATATTCATTGTACATCACATCTTGTATCTTTGTGACATGG